>VZTU01028860.1:176467-584040 GCA_013400835.1 Zapornia atra | reverse complement strand
CCTGGTGAGCAGCCAGCCCGGCAGCGGGCACCGCGCCCGGCTCGGGGCCTGCCCTCTCCGCGCCCCCGGTCCCCTCTACATCCTCGGCCTTCTCCTCTCCCTTCCCCGCCCGGGCCCGCCGTCTGCCCCGCGGCGGTGTGCGAGGCAGCGCGGCCTCCCCCGGCTCCCGACGCGGGGAAAGTTTCGGGGCGCGTCCCCGCCACGCCACGGGGCAGCGGCGAGAGGGGCCGCCCGTAGCAAGCGGGGCCGGGCCGGGCCGTGCTCCGCGCCGGGACTCCCGAGCCGGGAAGGCGGCGGATCCTTGGCTGATCGCGGTGTGTTTTTGTGTTCCCGGCGCGCCCGGAGGCATCGCCCCCCGCAGCTGTTTCTGAGACGTTCCGGACCGGGAGGGGCAGAGGAATAGAATGACCTCTCCTGTGGACCCCAAGATTAAACAGGCTTTGCGGAAGAAACCGGCAGAGAGGACTCCGGAGGTAAGGGCTCCTTCCCGCCGGGGCTCCTTATTTATCCTTGGACTCTTCCCTGGAGCGGAGCTGGGCTCCAGCGGGCTTGCGGTGCGCGGCGGGGTGTGCGCAGGGCACGGCCGGGCTGCTGCTCGCCAGCTTCTGCGCCTAGAGTTCGGGTCTGTCTTTCTTTCTCCTCTCCGAAGTTGGACCTCGTGAGACCGGCAGCGTTTTAAACACCCAGTAAGGTGTTGGATACAGGCACAAGGTGGTTTCTGATCTGCTTGGAGCAAGCTGTAGGAAGAAGAAGAAGAGGGAGATCGCTGGAAAGGAAAATTATGCGTGTTTCGGGGATGCAAAACTTCTGGGAAAAGTTAGCAAGCTGGAAGGCTTTGCTTACCTGTACGGTGATGCAGATTTAAACAAAACCCAGCTAATTACGCTTTGCAGACTTCACAAGGAGTTGTTTCTCCAGTGAGTGGGAGTGTAGAAATGTACGAGGCTGGTTAGTTGCATTAAAACACATTTTCCACTTACCTGCCTGCTCTGCCCCTTACCCATAAGCTGTAATCAGCCATGCATTTTTGGGAACAGCACTGTTGTGGAGCAGTGATTTCATAATGAAATATGTTTGATAGCATTTATGTTTCAGTGAAAAGCTCATTGAAGTTTGTTTGCTTTCCCCAGCCTTTTTTTTATCATTTGTTTCCCTTACTGTGATTTTTTTTTTTTTTTTATGTGCTCAAGAATTAGTGGTAGGAAATGATATGCTTGTGAGTTTGTCCCTTTGAGACTGGGAAACATCTGTTCTCCCTTGATACTTCATGGAGAGCAGAATGTCCTGCCTCTTCTTCCTTATAAGTTAATTATCAAAAGGCTACTCAGGGCGGACTGTGGCAGAGACTGCTGCTGCGGATGTCCTAGCAGCACCAAGACCCCCAACTCCCTTTTCAGTTGGTCTCCAGAGTGAAATCCCCAGGGAATGCTTACTTGCCTTGGGATACCCGGTACATTCCTCCTTGCATCTCTGGTCCCTAAATTAACGATAAGGCAGTCTCTCTGTTGTGTCTTCTTCTATTTTATCTCTTCCCTTCTTGCTTCATACCTTTCTTTCTTCAGCTCTAGTCTTCAGTTAGTAAAATTCCTTCGCTAGTGTGGTTTGCAGTGTTGGGTAAGTGGGTTCATCACAGAAGTGTCATTCATGAGCTAGCATACCGTACTGGCTCGTCATAGGTTTGGCTTTGGGGAGCAGGTAAGCTGGCCTGGCCTGAAACATCTGCCTGCTGCTGCTTCTTGCACGACCAGTGTTCAACAGCTGTGTAGGGCTTTCTGTTGGTTTCTTGGTTTTTTTATTTTTGGGATCCCCAGTTATCCCCCTAGCAATTATCATGGAATCCTTTAGGTTTGTCACCTTATTTTGGCTAAAACTACCCTAAAATAAACATGTTGCTTAGCCTGGTAATGCTAAACTGTCAGATACTGGGATGTCCAGCTGCTCTGGACTGTACTTGTGTGTCGAGCTGTGTAGGTTCTCACTGGGTTGTGTGCAGGTTTGAATTTGCCAGGGTATCTCAGTTGTGGAAAAAAAAAATCTAATCTTTGCTAATCTAACTAATAACACCTCTAAAATGATTAAAAAATATCTATCTTAATTCTCTTGTTAATCTGGCCCTTTTTTGGCAGGCATTTAGAGACACTGAGCAGTGAAACTCCTCGTGATTAAAGTTAAACATGTACTTAAAACTTGGCAGGATGGGAACCTCTGTTCTTGTTGCTGAGTGGATAATTACAGTCAAATCACTTCTGTTTTCTTGGGGTACTTTTGTTTGTATACATCCAGAAACTAAGGTGATTTCAAGAAGAGTGCTTCCCTGTTTCAGTAGCATGATGTGTCTGGGGGGGTTTCTTTCTGGATCAACATCACCTATAAAAATCGAGCATCCTGTCAGATATCCCCAGCATATGCTCGGAGCTGTGATGACACATGGATGTAGGGTGATAAGGGAAGCAGAGAAAAACAATGCCAGTGTCATTTTTCTTTTCCTTTTAATTGTGCTAAGCATCCTGACTTGTCAATGTTCTTAAAGCTGTAAGACTCAGGTCAGAGAAGGTGAAACCTGCTTTGCGCTGCCATTAGCATCAGACCCCGGTTTCAGGTGTCCCTACACAAGGTGTATGAGCTGGTGACACCTGTCTTCAGGTATCTCGTTGTGCAGAGACAAAATGTGTGGCTTAGTTCTTTCCTCCTACTCTCCATAGAAAGGTATCATCAGCTCCTCCCACATGCAATCAGCTGCACCGTGCTGCTCGTGCACTTTGGCTGTGTTTTTTATATGGGGGAAATGAGAAAAAAAAAAACCCTCATGAAAATTCCCCAAACCACGACTGGTATTTGATGATGAGCCAATCCCATTTGACTACATGAGTTTCAACAGCTTTCAGTCACCTCCTGCCCTCCTCTCCGCTTCTGATCCTGCAGTTTGTACGAGCAGTTTACCTGGGTATCACAAATTACAGGGTTAGGGCTGCACTGATTAGTAGCACAGTCTGGTGCTTCATACCTATCATCTGTGCAGCAGTCTCTGGAAAAGTACAGATAAATAATCCACACATCAAATTTGGCTTAGGAGCAGTATGATTATCCATGTGATTCTGACTTTTAGAAGTCTTTCTCCACAGAATGTTCTAATTTGTAAAATTGAAGGAAGTAAGAAGGAAGATATTTTAATATTTTTGTAATTTACTTCTTTTGAGGGATGAAGTAAAAATTTCAATTCTTGATACTGCAAATATTTGTGTTTGGTAAATCTCTGTTAGGGCAAGTTTCCACTGTTGTGGTAACATTCCAGTGTGTGCTAATTGTTAAAGTGTATAAGTTATGCATATAAGACATGTACACACTTGATTTATTTTTTTTGTTGTTGTTGCTCAGATACTTCATGTGTTATAATCTTTATTTTGGGGGGGAGGAGGTGGTTTTGATGAGTTCCTGGAGATGGTAGCTAACACTTAACGATGTATATACATTTTTGGGTAATTGCTGTTCCATTACTCCATCTAGAAACTGTCTTGAATACTACACAAGCCTGGGAAATCTTGGATTTTTTTTCTTTTCTTTCTTCCCTCTGCCTTGGTTCATGATAACATTGTAGAGGTGTGATGCAACCTGGCCTTTCTTATGGAAGATCTTTCAAAATGTTTGCTCGTGGATTTGCCCCCTGTTCATGGCAGAATCCCTCCCTAGGGTGAGAGTCCCACTTCAGTCAAATTTAAGACTTTCTGGTTAGAGAGGTGGACTCTGAGGGTGCACTGACGGGGAACAGGAGTCTGTCTGCCTCTCAGGTTCAGCCTGAAAGTGCAGAATTTGCAGAGGTTCTCTCAGATGCTGGTTTTGATAACAGATTATCCTAACAAATCACTACTTCTGTGCGCACCGCCTCCTCAGATCGAGGAAATCTTTGCAGTAATTGGATGCTTAATCACTTTAAAAAATCATACCTATATTTAAACTATAGGATTTCATGCACTGGGTTAGTGTTTTAATGCCTGCATTTATCTTCCAGGGTTATGCTGATGCCTCTGTGGTGTAAATGTGTATGCAGATCCTCCAGTTCATGCAGGTTGGGAAGACAGGGTTTAGGCCCTCTGTGCAGGGTTTTAGCTTTGCCTTACACATTGTCCTGCCTGTTCCTTGTGTCACAGGTGGGGATATTAAAGTGATGATTTGGGAATATTTTGATGGAAGGAAATCGTTTGTTCGGCGCACTGGGAGGGAAGGATGAGTGTTACACACCGTGTATGCGCTCTCATTGAAGGTTTCATTTTTGAGGCCCAGAATTCCTTATCAGATCCATACAAAGGCTGTGATGTTAGTCTTTTGGGGAGCGGTTTAATGCCTACCGCAGATAAGGGCTGGGTGGCTGATAGGTCGAATAGCCTCCCGTGAGTATGCGCTCTCCTCCCCTTCCCCTGACTATGTGCTCTTCCCTTTTTAGTGGATCCTTTTCCTGGTATAATCTCCATGTATCCCTTCATGCCTCTGTTGGAGACAGTACTTCCTTGCCATGGTTCAGAAAGCTTTGCCTTTATTGGACTTCAAAGAGTAGGGCTTATTTTTATACTCTAAACTCTTGTATTCTCTGAACTCCGTACTAGGTCTTATTTCAGTAATTCTCAATTAACATTAATTCAACTTTATTTGGCAATGCTAACTCCTCCTTTGCTTCTTGTTCTCTTTTTATTAATACAGTAGAAAAAAAAAAAACCCCACCCTAATTTGCACAATTGTGTTATAACAGGGTCTGCTGTTGGGAGGGTGTACGTGATGCTCTTTGATGGCTTACATAGAGAGAAATAGATCTGCATGAATGTAAATCATGCACAAATAGTACATTGATGGGCATTATAAAATGGCTGTAATAACAAAAATAAATTATTGCTGACAGCATAACAAAGGCACTCTTGTACTGTAGCACAGCTGAGCCAAACAGAGGGGAACATCTGCTTCTTGTTTCCAGAAATAACTGGTATTTTGAAGTGGGTTTTTTTCATCCTTTTAATAATTTTCTGGAAACTCAGTAGGTGAAACTGGGGATTAGCCTTAGTTAAAATCCATTGAGTATGTAGTTTGCAGTGAGCTTTTAGCAGCACTAATGCAACAGTGGTGTTGGCTTTGCCATTTAACAGGATCAGAGTTGTAGAATTACTACAAAAAACGTAGATGCTTGCAGTTATCTTAGAGCTGAAGAGAAATTTGTATTAAATGAAGTTGGAGATGCTGGTTTGTATTTAATAAAGATTCCTCATGGTTAGTACGTGGGCCTCCACAACAGCCAGAGTGGTGAAAACCTGGCTCCTGCCATAATTTTCTATTACCTAAACTCTGTCTTACTTTTTTTGTTAGTGACATATATTCTTTTATAGCTGACCTATACTAAAACTTTGTCATGTGAATAGTTCTGGGGCTCACACTGAAGTTGACCAGCAGTTACATGGTGTACAACACTTGAGGTTGTTTGTTGCTCAGTGCTTTGCTATCTCTGCCATAGGGACCAAAGGGTGCATTGGTGCCACGTAACTTGGATCCCTTCCCTAGCAGAGACTTGGATCCATCTTTATATGTGGCTGTGCTTGGAAGTTGGAAGAGACCTTTCAGGTTGATATACTGGTTGTCGCTGGGTGATAACCGAGGTGGTGGGGAATGCGTACTGACAAGCCTGCAATGTACTACTAGGAGATTCCTGGCTGGGTCATTGTGTACCCTATGCAGATTGCCTTGCTGTATTCCTGTTGCCACAACTGTTATCTACAGTAACAAGAACATAAAACCTTACAGTATCACTAGGAATGCTTTATAAGCAGCCCTGTGAAATAACAGGTTCACTTTTATTTTCATTCTGTATGACTGAAAAATCAGTTTGTTTATTAGTGAAAGCAGCAGGTGTAAATAAAGATGAGAATGCCTGAGCTCTGGTCCTGGTGCTGCCTCATTGATGCTGGATTCTGTCAGCATCTTTCTGAGACCAGAGGACGCCTAGGATTGTGAGGTTTTCTTTAAGTATTAGGTTAGTCACTTTAAAATGTGTCAGAAAGCTTTTTTTCTTTGTATATCTACCTAGTAAAACTCAAGTTCAGAACAGCAGTAGCTGAGGAGTGAAATGTGGGATATCATACTGGTGACTGACAGCTCTTAAGGTTGTTCTAGTCTTATTCACAAGCAGAATAGAGTTTAGTTGTCAATGAAGAAGGTCCTGAAAATCTTCATAACTTCAATGAAACATGAATAAACCTTCTCTCTCTCCTGCTGTGCTTCCCTGCTACATACCTTTCAGTTCAAGGTAAAGCAAAACCACGTTTTTTTGCAAACTGCTCATGAAATTAATGTGTTTAAGCTCATGATAAATACAGTGTTGACAATCCTGGAGGATTGTTCGATGAGCTTTGGGAGAGCTGCGTCTCTTCATGTGCCAGCTTGATGAGTTAGGAAGCTTTTAGTGCTTACACTTTCCTCTACTTTGTCTCCTAAGAGTTGCTTTGGGTGGGTAGTTGTCTGTTATTGTTTCTTCACACAATGTAGTATCGTGAGTCTTCATCTCAATTACACTGGTGGTTTTCCTCTAATAAAACAGCCAAGCATGCAAACTCTTGTACTCACTAGAATGATTCTTTATAATTCATTTTCATAAACTTTGTGTTTGTACCTTGTCCTCTGAGAAGGTCAAGAACGATGTTTCAGCACAGATGCATCTCAATCTTTTATTAAAAAAATGGAAGTAGGTACCAATCGATGTGTGCTTGGTGGTTGTCATCAGCCTTAACGGAGCATCCCTGGGAAACTGGGGCAGGTAAAATGCGACGTCCCCCTCCCCAAGGCTGGGCAGGGTCAGATCTCTCTTCTGGATAACTAAAATTAACCTCCTTTTCCATTATTAATCTGTGTCTGATGGCAGGAGTGACTTTGTACTCACGAAGTCTTACTTAAAATCAGAGGTGTTTGGCTGTTTGACTACAGTCGTTCTCATTGCTGTGCGGACACGGCTCTGCGCTTGTGATGCACAGTCAGTTTTGCCTGTTTCTTGGCCAGAAGTACGTGGCATATGTTTTAGTACCTAAATAATTAAGATTATCACTAGTTGGAACCTTAAGTACAACACACTTTCTGAAGCTGAAATCAGCCCTAAATTACTTGCACTTAAAAAATAAAGCCCATCTGTTGTTTCAAATGAAGCAAAATACAATATTGGAACACTTACCAGTCTTTAACCGAATGTTAATATATGTAAATATTCAGCTATAAGAGCTTCAGTGTCTGTCTTAGGAGGGGTGTGTTGTTTGTTTTTGATCAGGTTTTTTGTGCTTGTTTTTGTTGTGCAGCGAGAGTGAATGTGTTGCTCATATGAGTCTTTTGATTATTTATGTCTCGGGGACATGAATAACGTTGTGTTGAGCCTCGGACAAGGTACCGCGTTCACAGTGGTGGGCTCTGGGTTGGCTGTTCTGCAGCTGTTGTCTGTCTGGAATACCTGCAAGGAAACTTTGCTACTGGTTCATAGGAATTAGTACTTTTTTTTTTTTTTCTAGCTTTCATAACAGTTAAGGCCTGTTGAGTTCAGTCAAATACAGATTCATGGTTCTAACCAAATAAATCAGGTTTCAGGGTGATGGTTTAGCTTTGAGTAAATCTACTGGCTTTACTGAAATGTTACTGACAGGTAGATTTGTCTTAAACTTAGAGTCTTTCTAACAAAATTTCTGAGTTAAAAAAAAGTTAATATTAAACAAGTAGGTAAAATAACATGAATGCTGCTGTCCTGGGTGTGAGTCTTTGTTCATAGAGTCTGTGTTAACCCAGATTGTGGGTAAGGATGTTGGAGACTGTCCTTGGAAGGAGAACTTGGGCAGGAATGCAAGGAGATTAAAAAGAAAAACCCAAACCCAGTAGGCTTGTCATTAAAACCTCAGGAAAGTAAGTTCCACTGACCGTTTGTTGTTCATCACCCAGCTTTGTGGTAATGATCTGGGAACACGCTTGCAGGTCTCCCATCTAATAGCTGTGACTTTTTGGTTCCTGAGGTCCAGGCAAGGCTTTTCCATCAGTTAGGTCAGTTGCTGGTGCTTTCATCACTGTGGTCTGAAGTAGTTGGCGTTACTCCTGGAAGAGCCTGGTGATTGGCTTGGTGTGATGTATTTAAACTGATGTGTTTAAGGGTCTCTGGTTTCTAAAGTACACCTCTCTTAAACACGAGCCTGTGCAGCCTTTGGGACTGTGTGGCAGCAGCTTCCTCCAATGTGGACAGAGCCAGGGGTTTGTCTCTCAGGGGCCGCTCAGAGCTGTGTCTCTGAACCAGGCACCTGGGTACCCCCGGTACGAGTCTCTGCAGGCTTCAACCTCTGCCCGTGCTGATGCTGTGCGCTGCAGTGCCATGTACCTCGTTAGCCTGGTGAGAGCAGACGTGCACGGATGTTGCCCCTGTGACAGGTAATGCTGTCTGGTTTTGTGTTTGGGATCACAGAGTGGTTGTGAGCTAGCTGCCCTGGCCCTTTTCTCTGCTCAGCAGCCAGCCAGGGACCACTGAGATTGATGCTTTGTTTTCAATTCCTGGCTGCTGCTCTTGAGCCATGACTAACTGATGTAGTGTAAAGCCTGCTATATGGAACATAGATGTACTAAAGAGAAGATTAAATTACAGAGTGTTAATAACTCTGGACAATGGCTCATGTGTATTGGCATTGTTTGCAGAAAGCTCGGGGTTTGTGCGTAGTGAGTCACCAAGTTATATATGACAAGGTGAAAAGCAGTTCCACCATCCTTGTTTGTCTACTGGATGTAATTTCCAATTCTGATTCATTTAAATGTGGTGGTGAGTAGGAATGTGGCTCTGTTACGGGCTACTAGTGAATGGGTATCTTCAAGCTTTGTCTTGGCCTTTTGAAACATGTAGTGCTCTCCTGTTTCACTAGTCCATCTTAGCTGAGAAAAGAGGGTGCAGTTGGGTTTGGCTGTGCAGAGCTGTGGGTCCTGGCCTTGGGGAGCTTGAGGAATGGCATCACCAGAACTGGTGAGCGTGGTTGGGTTGTGTGCTGCCTGGTGCCATGGCTTCGAGCACTTCCCATGTCTGAAACTTACTAGAGTTGTTGAATCCGAACATCCTAATCGAGTGTAACAAACAGGGTGTATCTTTTGCGTGTAGCTACACCAAAGAGTTGGCGGCTGTTGCCTAATCTTACTTGCTGCTGCTTGCTGGGATTCATGTGAAGGAAGTAAGGCCACAACAAAAGCCGTAACAAAACACTTTGGCTTTGTATTGGTGTGTCAGTGTCGCTTACTCTGTATGACTGTTCTGCGTGTGCGTATATGTGGGTGTCTCCTGCACACCTCACGTGTATAATTTTTAGGTACCTTTTCTGGAAGGTAACATTGAAATAAGGATTTTAAAGGAAATTCTATTCTAAGACGCTCTTATATGTATGAATCTTGAATGGGAGGAGAAAAGATGATTGTGGTCTGTGTGTATGGCCAGTTCTGCTGAGCAGCGTGCTAGATGGGAGGGTGCTTACAGGACCTCTGCTCCTGGTTTGTGGGGGAAGAACTTCCCTGCGTGGTGATGGCAGACTGTGACATCTTCACTTTCCTTCCTGCTGGCCTGAAATAAATGCTCCTGGGTTTTTTGTGTCGTGCTTCAGTGTGTCCACTGTTGGTGTAGGAACAGCTTTGTCTGAATCCCTGTTACCAGGGTTTGATCTCTTTTTTTATTACTTCATTTTGCTTTGTTTTTTTAAGCTCCTCATTCTGTTACATGCTCAATGCAGAGAGGTACCCTAGCTCTGATTTTACTAGCATTGTGCCTGTTGCTTCAGTGCTGGTTGTTGATTAAAGGAATTTGAGACTGGTGTGGGTGTAGGTCAGAACATTTAATCAGACATGACCAGAATACATCAAGTTCATAGTTTTTCTGTGAAATTATTCTCAGAGTGCCTTCCCCAAGTCTCTGACCCTTCATTCCACTCCCCTCCATTCAGAAAGTGCAGCTGGGAGGTTTGGTGTTGCTGCCTGATCTCTGACAAGGGCCGGTTGTATGTGGAGAAGGATTTTGTTGCTGGCGATGCCACAACATGTGGTGTTGCAAACAGCTCTTGCTGCTTCATCCCTTTGGTGTATCCTGACAGCAACCCCCTGGGAAGAGCTCCCATGGCTCAGCTCAGTGGGTTCCCATGGTCAGAGACCCGCACTCTTGGGCTGCTCTTTCTGGTAGCCTCTGCTTTGGTTTGGGACGTGTCACACTGCTGTGTATCTGCTGTCGCTGTGCAGCCCCTTTCTGTATATCAGCGAGCTCTCAGGGGGCTGTTGGGATGTTCTGAAAGTGAGTGATGTGCCTCTTTCCTATTTACTTTTTGTATGAAGAGGCTGGCTTTAGAAGATGCACTCGGTGGTTCTAGGGTTTTCTGGCCTAATGATGTAGCTGTCAACAAGGCTTTTGTGTTTGGGAGGTTATTGTAAAATAAAACAGAAGCTCGCTGTTTTCCCTGCGTGGTTGTCAGAGCATGCTAGAAGCTCACATGGATAGATAGTATTTATGGATCTTTTTCAAGCAGTTGGCCAAAGTAACTCTAACTAAGCACAGATCGCAGCAGCTTGCTTTGTGATAATCTTCCCAGTAAATGTGGGATTTAGGGCTCAACAGATGAATAGGTCATATGTTATTATTGATCAAATATTTCAAGGCCTGGTTCTCTAAACTGTGATGTTAGGGTGTCGGTAAACTTGGCTCCCAGGAGGTTGGAAAAGGACTCTGGTTTTCTGACTGCGCCTGCCACAGAACAGCGCTGGGCATCCGGCACATCAGTGAGCGTGCCGCAGTGATGGTCAGCAGACAGCGACTGCAGTGTCTCCTCCTTCGTGGTCAGGCTGGGGACCTGGTGCTCTAGTACCCCCATAACTTTCCAGTGTCAAGCTCCGGTCAGTTCTCTGATTATTTGCTTCATATGAACCTTGTTAAAGGAACAAAGGAAGTTGGAGTGAACCAAGGTGGCTGTTTCCCAGTGATCTTCCAGGGAACTTGTAAAGTGGTGTTGTTCCAAGGTTACTTTTCCCTATCCTTGCTCCCAATTGCTGGTCCTGAAAAACTGGTTTTTCATTTTAATGGCAGCTGCGACAGCTCAGAGTGAAACCAGAAATTATGATGGAGTCCTGGGATTCTTCATTGGAAGGTGTTTCCTTCAGTATATGCCTCCTTTCCCTGTGCAGTGGGGTCATGCACTTGGTTTCATTGGCAGAGCAATAATTTAACTAAAAGTTTTCACCAATGAAATAAAATTTAAATATGTAATGTAACATTTTTCCTAAAAACTCCAAACCCAACCCTGTTTTCTGTTGGATTAGTTGAATTTAAATAACGAGTTTTAGGGACTTCTTGGGTAGTAAGGGTGTGTTTAACAAAACTGTCTGAGCTAAAAGGCAAGCCCAGTGCCTTGATACTGACCCTGCAATAGGAACTCCTTAGGGATGTTGGAATAGTGAAGAAGGGCGAGAAGAGGGTGTGGAAGGAGGTGGGAGAGAACTGCAAGTACACTTGGCATTCAGAAAACTTACCAAATGGAAGAAAAAAACATTTCTGCTTTTGTTCTCTAAAACTGCAAAGGGCAGAGGGAAAGTGGTCAGGACACGTAGGTGTTAAATTCCTCATGGAAACAGGATTAAAGTCCCCAAAATACCATACTGAATAAAAGTTGTCTCAATTATTAAATTAATTTTTAAAAGAAAAATGTCTTGAAGCAGTGTAGTGAAGCTTCCTTTGTGTAAGCTTTACAGAGGAGGTTTTCTGTAACGCTTGCTTTGACAGAACAGCTTCTTGCATCACGGTCTGTAAGAACTGGGTGTCGGTTATAGCATGAGGAAATAAAAAATTCAGCAGCATACATGCTGTTTGGTAAGGCTGAAGGAGAAATTGGGGTGAATTTCCAGGTATTGCCCTCATGTTGCCAGGCGGTGTGCCTGAGGAGCGGAAGGAAGGAAGGAAGCCCTGCCTCTTTCTGTGGGTGTCCAAGCATCATCCCCAACATTCCGTGGTTTCAAGGACAGCTGACATGCAGTGGGTGTTTCCCCATGATGTGGCACCATCTAATAGCCCTTCTCTGCTTGTCCCCTCACAAGAGAGTAAAGAGCTGACAGCTTTCAGGTAGGAACAAGTGTCTTGGCATTAAAAGGGGGCTTCTGGTGGCCTTGTCCCTGGTGAGGAAGCTGCACATTTCTGAGGACCGTGCAGTCTGCGTGAACTTCCAGCTTGCAGGGTTTCCTCCCCTCACCCAAAGGCATGCAAAAACTCTGTCTTCCTGGGAAGTCCATCTGAATACAGGTCTATAAAGGATGTCCAGAGCTCCAAGGTCCTTTGTTAGAGGCCTGTTCTTGCCATAAAATAGCTTATATGGCAGCACTAGCTTGAGCAAAGCAATTTCTAAAGCTAGGAGGTTTTAGTCTCCTAATGCCCTCAGGTTTGAAATGTAGAGGGTTTTCCTTTGTTTGAAACTGTCATGCACCCTTCTTCCTCTTTTGATGATGTCGTTGTTTTGGAAATACCCTTAGTTCAGAGAAGCACACACAGGCTATTTCACATTCTGCATCTGGTTTCTCTAGGTTCCTTAGCTCTGCTAATTATTGGTTATCTCTTAGCGTGTTGAGAGAGTCTAGCAAATTCTTGCTGAATAGAACAAAAATAACTGCCTTGGGGGATTCTCTTTGTGATCTTTCTGTGCCTGATTAAAGCATTGACATTTAAGCTGTCCATCCTCCACAGACTGATTAAAAATAAGCCTC
Organism: Zapornia atra; assembly: GCA_013400835.1. NCBI lineage: Eukaryota > Metazoa > Chordata > Aves > Gruiformes > Rallidae > Zapornia > Zapornia atra. The sequence goes on along the minus strand of VZTU01028860.1, from coordinate 571,287 downwards.
AAACTTTGGTCCTTTTGGTCTGGAGGGAAGGAATTTTTGTGGTGTGGTGGTGTGTTTCAGGCATGTACGATTTGGCCTTTTGGCCAAATATGAATTCCTCCAAAGAGATCCTTCCAGACCTCTTGTCATGTTTTTCCACCTTGACAGTTTGCATTTGAAAGGGCTGGAGAGTGAGGTCTGCCTTTGTTAAACTGTATTGAGTACTTAATGTTGGAAGGTGATGGGATCATGTCTGCTGTTGAACATTGATTCTGGGAGGGTTTTTATGGTCTTGGCACAAAGGGTTGTGCTCGTGGTGGCCAGTAGATACTGTGGGTTATCTAGGGAGAATATTCTGTTTAAACCTGATTTACTTTACCCTGTGTTTTCAGGGTTTGGTGTAACAGCATCCAGCCTAAAGTAGGCTGTGTTGGTTTGGCTAAGCTGAAGTGTCCTTCCCCATTGTTGCAGGAGTTTCTGTTCCTGTTTCCCATCTGAAGTAGGAAGGAAACTGTCATTCCTGTGTGAGAGTCCTGTCAGATAGATTTGTTGCTTCCATTTGTGTTGTGTGATAATGCTTCCTTCAGCAAAGCTTTCTGTCCAGGCTGTTACATCTGACCTGATAGAGTCTTCCAAATGTGGTGGTATGCCTAATTGATGGGCAGCCTTGGTACAATTAAGGGGTGTTATCTGGCTGGAGTGATCCTTAGGAAAGTTCTCTCAGCTTGGGTGCCTGCACTGACCTACCCCATCAACATGTCTCCTGTGCCACTGGCTTGCACTCTGGAGTGGAGCTCAGGGCTTGAGAGGAACTGTGGGTCAGTTTGTTCCCCTTCCTGCAAAGGAAGGCAATGGTGGGGTACAGCAAACCTAGAGTTAACAGACACTGTGTGACATAGATACTTGAATGAGGCTGCAGTGCTCTAAATGCACAAGCTCTTTAAGAAGACACACAGCAGAGATGTCTTCATTCTCAGTGTTACTGTTGAAAATGTCTGTGCTGCAGCTCTGAGTCCTTCCCTTTCGGCTGGGGGTGTGGGCTGCAGTCTAGTGCCTGTGTTTTCCATGTCTGTAGTCACAAACGCAACTGTCCAGAGACCGTGGTGTTGTAATACTGGATTGCAGCATTCTGCTGCTGAGTCCAGACTTTGCATTTCATGACCCTGGATGAATCTTCTCCTTTAGTGGCAGCTGATGAGTCAAAAGTCTGAGACTTAAATTAATGCATCGCATTGCTACTTACAAACCCAAGTTTGATACTGAGATTAAGCTTAGTATTAGTTGGGTTTATGTTTTCCTATTCAATGAATAGTGGTAGCCTTGCTCACTGAAAGCTGAAGTTGTCTTTTGAGATGATAGGCTGGTTGTTTAAAAGTGGGTTTATTGGACCTCCATCGAGGCTGCGGTTGGGTAACACTGGAGAAGTGAGGTGTTGGAGGAATCTCTGGCGTGTTGCATTACAAATTAGTGCTGATCATGGTTTCATAGGAATGAGAAAGTTGAGAGTGGTTTGTTTTGGGTTTGTATTCAAAGGTAATTACAGCTTCTGAAGTTTTTGGTCTCTGTAGGGATGGAATGTCTGGTTGGAGGAGAAGAGGTTTCCATATCGTACACAACTGAAGTAGCCCACGTCTCACGTGTAACCAGTTAGTAGGGAGGGGGAGAAGGCAGTTGCTCCGCATCTTGTCTGTAGCTCTGTGATGTTAGTCATGAAGTTGTTTGCACTGTGGGAAGCAGGATGCTTGGTGGGCAGGCTGTGGAATTCAGAGCTAGAAATTCCTGAGTAACAATGTGATCTCGTGGTTGATTCAGTCCCTGACAATACACTCGCCTGTTGTTTCTCGTAATGTTGAAGCTGTTAATTTTCTTAATTAGAATTATTCCCTTTGTAACACTATGCATTGATGATCAACGGTAATTGCTGGGGAAGTGCACAGGTATCTGTACCTCTGATATTTATGTTGATTTGATTTCAAGCTTAAAACAGTTAACCCAGGTACATGGACATGCACACACAGGATGTAGCTCCTCGGTTTGGATCCGCAGGCTCTGCTGTGGTTTATGGCACAGGTGGTGTTGAGAAATACAAAAGTCAATCTTAAAGCAGTGGTAGGGTCAGTTTTTTAAGAGTTCTGCTGTGGTGGTTTGCATTCAGCTGTAGCAGTGAAGCAAATCCAGCTTAGCTTTTGCTGCAGATGAAGATGCTAAAAGCTACTGATCACACCTCTCTGAGGGATATGATGTGTCTGCCAATACATGGATACACATGTATGCAGGCGTGCTAGCATTTCTCTGAGTGAGTAGGATTTAATTGTGGGAATCTGCACTGAGAGAACTTATAGCTTCTCTAAGGGATATAGCCTGCTGTAAAGTACAGTAACTTCCCTGGATTGGTCTACTTGGTGGTGCTTTGGTACCCCAGTACTGGATGCAGGATGAATTACTGGTAAACATACTACTGTTGTCCTCTACAGGAATTCCTCCATGGTCCATAATCATAGTATCATGGCAATAAAATAGCTGGAGCTTGATTTTTCTGTTTTCCTCCAGTTCTTTTATTGAAGAAGGCTGTAGGAGAGCTGTACTTCTGTGTGTTAGTTTATTCTCCAATTGTATCATTCTCAAGCTTTTTTCCTGATGTGCTGGTGTGTTGTCTTCTGTGTGGAATGAAAACACAGAACGCTTTAGTTGGAACCAGTGTGGTGACTAATATTTTATGTTTTGAGACTGTTTGAAGGGCTGTATTTCTCTCCATTGCCTGGATACTGAGTGGGTGACTTCGGTTACAATATTGATAAGAGATCTCGTTCTGTCTTTGCTATTATTTATTAAGCAGGGCTTAATTTCCTGACAGACATGATCTTTGCTTGCTTGAATTCACAAAGAAATAGGAAATTATATATTGTGAAAGCATAAATGTGCCATTATAACAGCCATTTATGTAAAAAATATGACGATTTGTATGGTGGAAACAAACTGCAGTACAGTGTCACTGCTCTGTCTGTTGGTCTTTCCCTGCTTGAGGTTCCCTTTGAACAGGAGCTGTAGTTCTTGGACCTTGATAGTAATGCCCATGGGCTCCAAAGGTATGTGGGCAGAGCCTGGTGGAAATGAGTGAGGAAAAGCCTTATGGCTGAGTGTGTGTGTGTTAAACCTGAAACAGCAGTTGCATGGTGGGGGGAAAGCAGGCAGTGCTGCTTTTCAGAATAGCACACATTCCTGCCTTGTGTGTTAGTGAGGGCTTGTCCTTCCCTGCCCTGTGTGTGGGACCAGCTTGTGTTGGGGCAGACAGCGTTACCTCTGCCTTGTGCCCTCGTGCAGTACCTGTCCTGGAGCTAATCTTTTAGTTCAGAGTTAACAGGCTTGCAGTAAAAAAAATAAAGCACTCTGAATCTCCGTTAGCAGCCTGCAGTGCTCTAGTCCAAGTGCGAGGGACGAGTTCAAAGTCTGGAGCGTTCTCTGCAATAAGAAGAAAGTCAGATAGAGATAACAAACTCCAACATTTGACACAACTAAGTTGCATACAGGCATACTCCCAGGTTATGAGCAGCATAGGACTGACCTTTGGTTTTCATCCTCTCCCCTCATCCCTGGGTGTCTTACCAAGTAACAGCCCTCCTTTTCTCTTAGTGTTTCAGCATTCTGACCTTTCCTACCACGATTCTTATTTTCTTAAGAGGAGATTCCAGATGCTGGTACTTTCTTGGCTCCTCCTATTAAAAGACCAGGGAGCTTCTCTGTGAATCAGGCAAGCTGATGTTTTTGGAGTTAGGACAAAAAAGGCTTAACTGAGGTACGGCTATTTGATGGATGCTTGTCCTCTGGAAGGGAGACTGTTAATCTTGAGGAGTAGTCAGCTGCCTGAATACCAAAACATCAATTGAACTAGAAGCCTGAAATTGCCTGTTTTGCTTGTTGATTTTGGGTGACTTTTCAAGACGCTGGGAAAGGAGGCTGCTTTTACAGCCTCTGATAGCTCACCGAAAAAGGCTTCATATAAAATTCTGCTCTTCAATAGATGAAAACATTGAGATTAATTTTGGTTATTCTCATCTTCTCATCCTATTGAACTCTCTGCTCAGCATGCAAGGCAGCCTGCTTTTGTTTTCCTATTATCAGCATGTATGTCTGAAAGATATTTTAAGACGAAGTAATGAGTGTCTGGGAACTTTATGATAATGTTTTACTTGAAGATACCTTCTCATAGCTGTACTTTTGTTCTGAACTGTGATAAGGGCTGAACTGTGCTTCAGATATTCAAAACTCTCCCTAAGCTGCTCGCTTTGAAGCAGTGACATTTGATGTTCTCGTCTCTCCAGTTCGGGGCCCTTGGTGTTTCACTCTGCAAAATCAGCTTTTCCAAAGGAAGTTTTCTGTCTGGTGAAGTCAGGGTTCCAGAAATGCTGACTCGCTGCGATGAAAATAATATAAAGTTTCCCTTCCCTCATTCCTTTAAATGTTTTTCTTTCTGCCCAGGTCTTATATCGACAGAGTCCAGGGCTGTTAGGTGGAAGGTGTTTATCTGTATTGGGTGTGGGAGCTATTGGTGGGTAGAGAAACTTATTTTCATATAGACATCCTTTGCTTCCTTTATTTTTAGGATTATTCTGCTGAATGGAGCTTATAAATGAATTGTAGTAGGGGTTCTGGGGCCTCTGTTCTGGCTCTTCCAGATTTCATCAAGGATGCTTGCATTGCCTGTAGCCCTGCCTGTGTGTTAGGAGGAAGTAATGCATAAGGAAACTGTATTAGCCCCATTGAGAGACTTTGCTACCTTTGGAGGAAAAGAGGAAAGACCTAAATCCAAACATTAAAATGTTACTTTTGACAGTCTGCAGAAACAAAAAAGCCAGATTTTAGTTGCCTGTTTGTGGTTATCCTGTTACTAACCAGTTCTGTCAATTGCAGTTGCTTCCTGGATATACAGAACAGTGAAATGAAGTCCCTGTTTTCTCTCTCTACTCCCATATAAAGATATTATAATAACTAGACTGACACTTTCCCATTTGGAAAAAAATGGTATCTGTCTTCTATATGGGTAAATGTAAATTTTAGACTTTGGGCAGAGGCCTGTGTCGTGGTCATAACATGGTCCACAGCTGCTCCTGGTTCCAGGAGGCTGTGCACATAGGAAAGACTGTAATTTTAAGAAATCAAGTTCCTGGTCACTTGCAGCAGTTGGATGGATCAGGTGTAGTGATCCTACATTGCAAAATAATAACAAATGAATTACGATTTTTGGGGAGGCCCTAGGGAAAACTGAGCAGTGCTCAAAATACCTATAGTGAGTCAATAGGGAATTCAGGCCAGAAAACCTTTCACTGTTGCCATCTATGGAAAACTTCATTATGTAATATACACTATTTCTTCTGAATGAGAGTATGGCTCTAAAGTGGCCCAACCAGTTCACTGTATACAAATGTTAGTGGGTGCAGTCTCAGGCAGTGATTTAAGATCAAACGGGACTTTGCTACTGGTGTGTTTAATGGGAAGGACTTTAAGCTTTTTGCATTGGTGGTATTTCTTACATGGCATGATAATGCCTCATTCCCTGTGTGTGCTACTTAAAGTGCCATTCTCCAGGAGATGAAGTCTTTTGAGAACACTTTCATTCACCTGACTGACTAATCCATCCATTCTCTTGCTTAATGGTGCCTCAATGCTTGTATTTAAGTATTTATTTTTTCTAAAGGTCTCTATTCAAGCAGGGGAGGGTACTTTAAAGGGAATTGTTGCTGTCCACCTTTAAGTGGAGAGTCCTGTGCTGAAGTTCTTTTGCATTTCCTGCACTTCAATGAAAATCCAAAGTTGATGCCACTGAACAGGGAGAGTAGATCATGGAGATGGAGGAGCTGCTTCCCAGTTTATCTCTTCTTTCAATCAAAGGGTTGTTAGCTCTGCTACCCATGTTCGACTGTAGGTGGCTGCTCCTCCTGCAGAGTTCAGGGGTAGGTGCTGGTGTATCTCACCTGGCTTCGAGTGTGTAGGTTGGGCTTCTTGAACCAGCGTCACTACAGTTGGTGAATTTGCTGTATAGATACCTGACTATGTAAAACGTGGTTCAGAGGACTTAACCATGCTACAGTATTTTTATTCCTGGTATTACACTATCAGGAAAGAATTTGGAAGTACTATTTTTACAATTGGCCTTAAACAGAGAATAAAGGAAACAGCACAAATTCCAGCCGTCGATGAACTAACAGGAAGGGAAGCAATGAAAACCATAAATCGTGCTGAGTAACATTTCCTCTCTTCTGCTACACCCCCCCTAAGGGTGACAAAGTCTTTATTGAGCCTGACAGGATTCCTAATAAACGATGCATTCAGCCTGTACGAGAGCCTGCTGAATCACTGCGGAGCAAGTAATGGCAGCAGGCTGGAGGAGAGCCTCCAATTTACCGCTTGCTGCTCCAAGGATTACTTCTGTTTGCTTTCCTTGAAATCTAGGCACTTTAAATAACAAATTCCACACAGGGAAATTCAGCCACTGTCCAAAACCATGTTAAAATCCATGTCCCATGGTTCTGCTGAAGCCTTCCAGCCTTGTTTCCCACTCAGCAGTTTTGGTTAGAGCACCGGGGAGAAAGAAGATCTCTGTGACAAATGCGTAGGGAGGTTGTGACAGCTTTCAGCCATGCAGCTTCCTTCCCTGGAAGACTTTGTACCTGATGGTCTTTTTTGAATGTCAGTTCTGGGAGCTGTTACTGTTACCATATGGTTTAACTGTTGTTTCAAAGGCAGAAAGACGCGTCTGCTTCTTTTAACGTGTGTTATCCGCAATACAGCTGCATATGTAACAGGTCTCTAGAAAACACTGACGTTTCTGTTTGCTCTGAAGCTTATAAAATATGCATCCAGGCAGCTGCCTCGTCTTACCTTGGAAAAGGCACAAATGCAGAATCCTCTCCTTTGGTCTCTGCGCTTCCGCAAGGAGCCGGTTCTTGTGTGTGTGTGTGAACCGGGGAATCCTGGGTGGCTTGGCAGCTGGCGTGGGCTGGGTGTGGGGAGCCTCGAGTGAGCCAAGCATATGTTCTTGCAACAGGAATTTAATGTGTTTGGGGTGGAATTGAGAGACAGGTTTTGCGTAGCTCTTCAGGACAGGTTTGCATGTGAGAGCAATCTGTCTGGAACTTGCTGACACAGCTGTTTCTTCTGTGTGGCTTTGAAGTGCTGGTACTGCTGTGCAGGTTTCTGCTCTCTCCTCATTCCCTGGGCAGAACTCTGGACTGGCTGACTAATAGCTACCTGTTTGCATTCTTTGAGACCCCTCATTTAAGGTTCAGTGTGGATCTAGGGCATCTATCAAGGCTGAGCTCATTGGGAGCTGGAAGGAATCTGCCAGATCTGCCAAGTCACAACCCAGGTTCCAGGGTTGGTGCTGGGGCTAGATGCAGCTTTTCAGGGACTGTGTTGCCTCTCCCCTTCCACGTGACAGACTGGGCAGTACTAAAGGGAGTCTGCAGGGGTTTATGGCATCCTCAGCTTCCCTGGTAGCTCAGTGCAATTGCTGAGAATGGCTTTTTTGTTTTTTATTAGAATTTGCAACTCTGAGGTCACTTTGGAACAGTTTCTTTTCCTTAGAAATACAGTAGATTTCCTACGTAGTGTTTAGTCCTGTGTTACTGGTACACCTGGCTGGGCTGACATCAAGTAAAGCATCACGTTTTCACTTTATGTTTGTCAAGAGCAAAGCTGCTCTTGATGCAATCATTTAATCTTTGTTCCAGAGCATCACACTGCTTTTGTCCACTTCCAGTGCTGCAGGGGAATTTGTCTTGTACCTTATTGCAGACTCCCAGTTGTGTGTGAGTTCCAGTTGACCTGGCTGGGTTTGTGGCTGCCGGTTGGCTGGAAACCTTTGCCTTCAGAACTCCACACTTCACACCATCCTCCTACCAGCTCCTTGAGGCTCAGCTTTGTAAAGTTGCTTCTTGGATTAAAGGTGAAAGATGGAAGATAAAAGGGTAAAATAGAAGGAAACAATATAAACTGACAAATTTTGCTCCTCAGCTCAGGTGCGGAGAGGCAGGGATAAGCTCCTTATGGAGAGTGGATGTTAAATTGTTAAGTCCATTCAAATAAACTTCAAAAGCAGCTCTGTAAATCACTTTAGCCTTAGGACACTGGTAATCTACTACAGCAAGTTTCCTGGATTACTAAAAGGGTACACAGGCTGTTGTGCTGCTGGAGTGGAGGTGGCCGCGGAGGGAGAGGATTGCTTCCCGTAGTGTCTGGTGTTCCTGTGCTGTGGTACTTGTTTGGAATCATCTAGGTCTTGGTTGTGTTTAAAAACGTGTGCTGCTAATGAAACTATGGATGATCACCACTTCCCCAGGAATTTTGAGGCTTGGTTATGTTCTGGCTGATTGACTATCTTTCAGTTGTGCCCTGGCAATGAAGAAATCAGTAATTCACCGTCCTTGTAAAAACTGGAGATAACAAATTACTCGCAAATAAAAGTGTTTTGGGGTAAATGAGTGATGGTGGTAGTTATCTGTTTTGCTTTCATATGATGAGTTTTCAGTTGATGCTTCTGGTCCTTCCTTTGTTTTCCCTTATTTGACAGCTGTGACATCTTGTGGGGATTATGTGTTAGCAACTGGCAGGGAGAAGAAGTGGTCCAGTTATTGGAGTGGCTCACTTCGTACTGCGTGGGATGAGGATGTAACCATAAAAGAAAGCTGACTTACACAATATTGTGTTGTTACTAACATCTCCATGTTTAGCAGCTGGTTCAGCTTTTTGTTGGAAGGATGTATGTGTTGGGGATGATAAAAGCTGCAGCTTTTATCATGGAGCTGGGGGCTGCTGGCGTATTGGTGCCATGGGCAGAGCAATCCCTTGATTTCTGCACTTCTGGTTAAACACGTTACTTTATCCAGGGTGCTTTCACGTGAAGAGTGTGAAGAAACAGATGCCCTCCACTTTTTGAGCGTAGCACCTGAGAAGACTTCTGCTCAGGAGTTCAGTGCTGTGAGCACTGGAGGTCAAAGACAACAAGCCACCCCGAGCAGCTTAGTGCAGCATCACTCTGGCTGCAGAGTTCATGTTTTGTCTCTCCTTTAGTCTAGAAAAATTCCCCTTCCTAGCAAGATCAACAACTCCTGCCTGTTTCTCTCCACTCTTTGCTCAGTTCCCCTCCTTCCCTTGGTTCCCTGGAGCTGCAGTTTTAGCTAGCTGGGTAGAAAATATGATTTAACTTCTCCTTAAACAACCTAGGCAAGGTAGTTTTCTGTCAAGGATGGAAGAACATGTGTGGGCATACCATTTAAAGTTAGATACTGTGCTTTAGTTTCAGCTGTGATTTCAGCTGATGAAAAAGCTCTGAAAATAAAGATTACAAAATAAAATGAGTTCGACCTTGGTCCCTGGTTTAGAGCATGCAGAGAAATCGTTTTCCATCAATAATTGTGTTTCAGTTGGGTTTTGGCAGAAAGAGGTAGACATGGATTATAGGGATGGGTATGGAAAGGGCCTGTAATGTTTTGCAAATAACTCTTCGTCCTGCTGTTGCAGTGTGGGTTATTGCCCTCTGGCACTGGCCTCTGACAGCCCTTCCCTTTCAGAGTGGGCAGCTCCAAAAGTTATCTCTACCCTTTGTACCGCAGTTCGTCTGTGCTTTGTAATGGGTGTGGCAACATAAATCTGGGTTTAAAAATAACAGCTTCTGATGCTGTTTTCAGGCTAATGAACTTTGAATTTCAGAAAGGAATTCTTTCCTAGCTGGTGGTGTATATTTTTTTTGGGGTGCACTGTGCAGCTGGGCTGGCTGGGTCTGCCCGTCACTGGCTGCTTGCTGCCTACGGCTGCGCTGGGATGAAATGATGTTCTTTGCTTGTAAAAATTTCAGATGAGCCTCTAAATGTAGTCTCTGAAACATAATTTCAATGCTATTATAAGCATTTATTCTTAAACAAGGTAGGACTAATGGAAGAAACCTCACGAAGTATGATTGATGTGAATCTCCCTGTTATCAGGAAAAAATGGGCTAGATTGGCTGCACGTAACCTTCCTTGTTAGACTTTGAAGTGGCATGCAAGGGAGAGGAAGAATTTCACCTGGCTGGGTGTAAAGAATCTGTTTAAACAAAAAAACCCAGTAGTATTTCCCCAAGACGTGTGAAACACGTTGGGTCAGTACACTTGGCACGCCGGAGGAAAGAGGCAGCCTGCAGACCTTCCTGGAGACACCGTCTCTCTGAGTTGGCTCTCAGGCTTGGTGGCACCTGGCAGCATCACCTGCTCTGCTTGAGGAGGGGAGGTGATTGCCTCAAGAGTCAGTTTTAGAGTGGTACAGATCCTGATCGTTAAAACATCTCCGGAAATACGGTTTAGCATAGGGCAGGAGCGGTTGGACTTGATGATCATCTTAAAGGTCTTTTCCAACCTGGTGACTCTGTGAAATGGATATGTGAGTAGCCAATGTGTATAGCTTGTTGAAATACCACTTGGCTGGGTAATAAGCAGCATCATGTTGTTGTTTTCCTTTAACAACATCAAAGCAGTGATACAGTCCAGCTGAAGTGCCATGCCTTCTGCTGCGATGAGAGAATGCAGAGCTTTGCCTTCCCTTTTCTGCCCTGACTCTGCTGCTCTCTCTGCTGCTGTGCATGAAGTGAGGGATGCTTTCCAAGCCTAAATCCCTTTAAGCAAATGTTTATCTCTTTAATTTACTGACTGTTTATTCATCAAGATCTTAAATAAGCGTGGTGGGTCATTGCAGGAGTCCTGTTTTGCTCAGTCTGGCTGCAGGTAGAGGGCAGGAGATGGCCAGTGCTGAATTAACCTGCGAAGGGGCTGTACTAGACTTGTAGAGAGTAACTCTCCAGTAAGGATGTGGTCACTTTTCATATGGACAACTTGAGGTTCTGATCTAAATCTGAACATTAGCTTTTGCTCTGCTTATGGTGTTTGTAACTCATGATGATAGAACTGCTTATCAAAAACCTACTTGGAGGCATTCTGTTTTAATTTAATAATGATTATGCAGAAATACATGTTCCTACATTTTCTGGTATGTAGACAAAATGAATTAGGAAAGCTGAGAGGTGTAGCTTTATTCATAGGACTGACTGCCCCCAGCTGCCTGGTAGCCCAGCTTCACCGGAGTTGAGAGCATCTGCTGCTCATCCTCCTTTTCCCCACCCATCCAAGTGCTGTTCTGGGCTGGCAGAGGCAGTCTGGGTGGAGGAAGAAGAATGTGGAGCATGATTTTATTTCAATTGCTTCATAAATGCTTTGACTAGCAAGGTACCATTAACTGCTATGACATGGTAGGGTCAGATGCTGTTCCTGTGCCTGATGTTTGTGGGGAAGTAGAGGCAGTTCCTGGCTTGGAGCGCTGGGTAACTGAGCTGGTCTGGTACCTTGAATGACCCCTTGGCTGCCTTGTAGCATCTTCTACAGGCTCTGTGTTCAGGCCAGAGCACCACAGCACGTGCTGTGTTTGGAGTGTGGTTCGTGGCTACTGCTTTTGGGTGTTTTGCTCAGAAACTCAAGTTTGTGGCAATTCACAGCTGGAGGATTAAAATGAGAAACTCTGTGAAACAGGGGTTTTATAATGTGTGTGTTAAGCATTCAGGCCTTTGGTTTAATTTTCATGGAGTTTGGTAATGACATTTAAAAATAAAATCAGGGGTTTATTTGGTTTACATGTCCTGCAATTACGTGTGACCTTTCATTTGGTGTAACAGCCTCTATCCTCTATGCTGCTAAACATTGACTATTAAGCCAAAGAACTTTTCCAAGGTAAATCCACTGTAAATTCTGAGGCTAGTGTTCATATTGATTGATCTTCTGTAAACACTGGGTAAACGCAGCACTTGGAAATTCAGAACATATTTTCCACAGCCAAGCTGGAGACACTGCTGTGTGGCCTGTAATGATTTTGTTGTGCCTGTATTTACTGCTAACAGCCCACCTGCTCAGGAGAGTAAATGAAATGATGAATAACCCCAGTGAGCTGCTCCCTAGCATGTGGTCTGCACCATCAGTGTGGATATTTTTGTGACTGAAGAGGACCCTGTGTAGTGAGCAGTTTAAACAGCTGTATCTCCTAATTACAGCTTCCATGTAGAGTCCATTCATTTCTTTTTTAAATGAAATAGTCTTTATGTTTTAATATTAGTGCTTCAGAAAAGTTGTTTGCTTCAGTGGTTGCTGATGGATGGTGCTGAGATGTAGGAGCAGGAGGTGGGAGATAAATCTAAAACTTCTTTGCCTTTATTGCTGAAGAGTTTTTTGGAGTAACTTCCAATGTTACCCTGCAATCAGGGACCAGACTGAGTTAGGCAGGATGGAGTGGAGTTTGTAGTAGGGCCACCAGCTAGATCTGAGGTGGACACAAAGCAGGGGTTTTTTCCTCTCTAAACATAACACTCTCACTGTGAAAAGGTACTGGTGGTTCTCAGCACCACACATCGTGGCTAGACCTCGTGGTTTGGGTTTGCACTAGGGTTTTTTGCTATTAACAAAGTAATTTTGCAAAATTCCCTCTCTGAGGAGGTGTTGCAAGATTTCAATGGTTTTTGACCTTAGATGAATGGGACTGTCCTCTCTTGCTTGTTCCACATGTTGCTTTGCTGCTGTATCCATTCATGTGAATGATGTTTTCAGAGATATTTTTAATAAGTCTCTTTTGGGTGGGTGTTTATGCATCAGTTGGGCTTTGCTCTTCTCACTTCCACAGCTTCAAATCTGCATGTGTCATATGTGTCCTGCTAATTTGGGCTTTGTCTATAGAATTAATGTCTTGTCTGTAACTTGCTGCAGAACCTGAGTCGTTAGTGCTGAAGTGATTAGATGCTGAGAATGAAGTTACTCATGTCTTTTGTTTCTTTTTCTCCCCATCCCTTTTTTTCTTTTAGGATCTAAATACAATCTATTCTTTCCTTCATGGACTGGACATACTCTCCCATTTCAGGGAGCATCAGCTAAGGTAAGGTATGATGGAGCTGGCTGGTGTTGCTGAGCACAGCTGGTACCTCTGACCGTGTTTTTGTGGAGATGAGAAAAGCTTTTGCCTGCCCACACTTAGAGGTGGCAAACCATTGACCAAGCACATTGCTGGCTGAAGTCCTTGCAGTAATGTGGCCTGGAATCTAGTCTAATTAGCTTTGCTAATAATGAAGGCAGAGCTTACTCCTGTTTGCCTTCAGAGGGCTGTGCAGACAGTGCCCTGTGCTAACTCGAGATTACAAAAGCTTTCTAATGCTTCAGACATTTGGATGATCTCAGAATACATAAAATGAGAGGCCAACAAAGCACTAAAAGTGGGTTGGAAGTATTTTAGTACCTTCAGTTCTGTTGCTATGGGTAATTCCAATGCGTGGGAGTGATTTAAACACTTAGAGAACATGCTGTATATTATCTATTTGGATAATGAAGAACACTGTAATAATTTGAAGTTTCTGGTTAAGCACATCCTTTGTTTAGAACAAAGAAATAGTTGAATTTGAGGTCTTAGAGCCTTAAAGCAATTCTACTGAAATGTGGTGATTAATAACTTAGGATCTTTGGGGATTTAAATTGAAACTAAACTTCTCCTCCTCCCTCAGAATAATGTCATCAAGTGCCCGCTATGAAAGGTACAAAGGCAACCAAGTTCTCTTTTGGTAAGTAGGTGCTGCTTGCCTGGTAGGTGTAAACAGCCCCCCTGTCCCCATGCATGCTGCAGTGTATCCTTGGCTTTCTCAGGAGCTGTAAATGTCAGACTGGAGGAGTCTGGCCAGGCTTAAATGTGGTAAAAAGCTTTGGGGGGAGGAGGCCGCTGTGCCAGCAGCGTGGTGCTGACATTGGAGAGGTGAATTACCCTGGACATCAGAGGTGTGTCTGTACACACAACTACAAGCCAGGTAGTGTCACCTCGGGCTGTGGGAGCCGTGGTGATGACTCAGTAGGTGGCACTCTTGGTCAGGAACCCGCTGCCTCTGCATCCTGTGTCGCGGGAGGGACGGAGCTCAAACGCTGCTCTTCTAAATTGCCAGAATCGCTATTTCAGCTGAGAGCTTCTTTTTCAGGCTCCTGCTTGCAGGTAAATGCACTTTTCCCCCCTCATATTTTAGCATTGCTCAGGGTTTATTTATCCTCTTACAGCCAATCCTGGCTTTCTGTATAAGGCACATCTGCCAGGGCACCTGAGGCTGAGATGCCACCAACTGGTTTGCATGGTGGGTGTGTGTGACACAGACCCCTGCCAGTGCCAGGACAGCGTGTAGGTGTGGGGTTGTGTGCACTGGGTGACACTGGGCTGCAGCTGGGAAGTGTCAGTGCACCACTCTAGAAAGAGGCAGAATCTGCTGCTGGAAAAGGTGGTGACTGCTGTGCAGACCTGGGGGCTGTAGGATGGGGTGCTTGGCAGATCCCATGGTGGGAGACAGTACCACGTGCCAGTGCAGGGATGGAGGAATACAAACCAGGGTCCAACGTACAGCCTTGGGTTTTATCTGTAACACATGACAGGTCTGTATGAACATTCCTGTCCAGGTTGAAATGCTAATCAACCTTAGCACAGAATAAAACGAGTCCTGTGTTTGTAGTTTTATTTGTACTTTGTTGGAAGGAAAGGGTTTTACTGAAAAGTAATAATCTCATTTTATTAAAGTAAATTTTTAGCTTGACTTAAATGTGAAATTGTAAGGTGTGAGAGGCATTCTGGGTGTAGACATTTAAAAGTCTTGATTCTTGGTAGTGTTCTTCAGATTCATGTCCACATATCAGGTTGGTAGGGTGGTAGATCATTATTTTACTGTAGTAACACTTTTGGGGTAATATATTTTTGACTTGCTGTAAGAAGAAAGTAGATACCAATGTTTTCTTCCAGCTCAGAAACTATTGCAAGATGCTGGTACATACTGCTGTCTGGATCTGTTCTGGTGAAGGATTCCATGTTTTTACCACCTTGCAGGTATGTAAAGTTGTTGCTGTTTAGGTAAGCCAATGTATTTTTTTAATAAATGATTGTTTATTTTTTGATGCTGCTGTAATTTTTTTTTCTATTTTTAAAGTACTTTTTTGTTACTCTTAGAATTGTGGGATGGTTTGGGTGGGAAAGGCCCTCAAAGTCCCCCCAGTGCCACCTCTGCCACGGGCAGGGACATCCCCACACCAGCCCAGGGTGCCCAAAGCCCCATCCAACCCAGCCTTGATCCCTGCCAGGGATCCAGGGGCAGCCCCAGCTTCTCTGGGCACCCTGTGCTAGGGTCTTCCTCCTCCCTTGGAAGGATTTTTGTCTCCCAGCCCCTCTCCAGCTGCCCTCCTGCAGCTGAAGGCCATTCCCCTGGGCCTGGCCCTCCCTGCCCTTGGCACCAGCCCCCCTCCAGCTCTTTGGTGGGGACTGGAAGGGCCTCAGAGCTCTCCTCAGAAGCAGCCTTCTCTCCTCCAGGCTGAGCCAGCCCAGCTCTCCCAGCCTGGCCCCAGAGCAGAGGGGCTCCAGCCCTCCCATAGTCTCCGTGGCTCCTCAGGACTCACTCCGGCATGCTGGTGACCCCAGAACTGGACCCAGTCCTGCATGGTTGGGGATCTCCCCAGAGGGGAGTGGGGAGCAGAGGGACGGAATCCCCTCCAGCCCTGCTGCTCATGCTGTTGGGATGCAGCCTGGGACACAGGTGGCTTTCTGGGCTGGGAACACACATTGCCAGTTCTTGTGGAGCTTCTTGTCCACCAACACCCCCAAGTGTTGGAAGTGTTAGAGCAGCAAAAGAAGCATTCTGCTAACTCACTTTAAATTGCCTTTCACTCTCCCTGTGCATTGAAATACTGCACTAAATGGCTTTTAAATCTCCTTTGGCTCTTTAAGTTTGTAAGGGGTTTTGTAGTGAGCTTGTTAACTTGGGGCCCTTTGAATAATTCCTGTTGTGTTACTGTGTTGTCTCAAACCCGACCGTAGATCGCACAGCTGCTACTGTTGGGTTTGAGGTTGTGTTTAGTGGCTTGGGAGAGTTTTATGCAAAGCAGGAGAGCAGAGGCTGGCAGCAGTGGTTGCAGAGAGCATGACAGGAGTCTGACTGCGTCTTCTAACTTGAAGCACAGGGAGCATTGTGCTGTGCTTCCACTGAAGCATCCTGTTGGGCTTGAGCTGGACCTTGCTGCACTGTAATGCTCACCTGGATCTTGTCCATCACTCAGCAATCACACTTCAGTCTATCTTGAAGCTGTGTGTTATTTCTTTTCAAGCTGCACTTTGAGGCTAGGTAGGAATGGTTTCAAAAAACCCAAATTTAGGCTTATCTTGGTACCCACTTTGGATAGTTTTTGATGTGATTAATGAAAGTGCTGCTGCCTCTTACCAAATGAGGTAAAGACTTTACTCAGCATGAGCTGACCACGAATCGATAGACTTAATGCCAACTCCAGCTCCATTATGTTTCTGTATACTTGAATTTCATGGTAAATACTAATAACTACACATAGGACTGAGTGTCTCAGCTGTTTTCCATGGGCTGGGTGTTAATCTCTGGATGCTTCTGAGTGATTGAAGCTCAGCAATGCCAAAAGTGAGGATGTGGGCACTTGATGCCTGCATAAAACCCAGATAAAAGTGGTTTGCTAAACTTGCAGAGTAAGCCACTTAAGCACATTTTGTGCTTCAGAACAAAAAAAGGAAAGAAAAAGAAGAAAAGCCAAACATCTGTTGTTGTTGGTTCCCAAGATTGCAGCTACGTTTGTTATGGATAATGAGGAAAAAGAGCTGGTAGATGGGGAGAGAGTCACAGAGTTCAGTTGGTTGCCACTGTTGGCAGGTCGCAGTGTAGGTGGTGAGGTTCCTGGGGCTGTTGTCCTTTGTGTAGCTAGAGATGGCACCCCTCTGCTGGGGAGCCAGGGTGTTCTGTCTGTGTCTTCGTTGCTGGGAGGCAGGGGGGGAGTGGAACATTCAAATGTCAAAGGAGCTTTGAAATGCTAAAGGTTTGAAGGAGAAATGTGTGCACTTACAATTCAATGAGCTAAAACTATTGCTCATTAGTTAAGGAGTGCAAAGGGATGCTGAAATATCTGTGAACCTCTCTTTCTCCCAGTACTTTGGACTCTGGGGCCACCTGCAAACTCCATCTCCCCTTTGCTTCCTCCCTGGGACTCGGGCCATGTGCTTGGGTGGGTGAGGAGAATCGCTGCTTGGTTGTGGGAATAGGGGAAAGAGTGCAGTTTGATTTGTTTCAGTCAAACACATGTATCGTCCAACTTTGATTTATAATTTAAAATACATTGCTTTGCTGATGTTTTTACATACTTCTCTTAATGCCCTCTGGCAGTGGGGTACACTTAAGTCACTTCCATGCTCTGAGGTCCTCACAGAACACTTCCAGTTGAGGGAGCTGCCCAGTCACCAGACATTCACAGGATATCTTCATATGCAACAGGGACTTGAGTAATTTAGTGGTATTCTTTTTTAATTGTAATTAGCACCATTTTAATTACATTTAAAGTAGTATTTAATGTTATGCTTTATTCCTTGTCCCCAACCAAGTTCCTGATTGTGAGTCATTGTGAACAGATACAGACTGTGAGGAAGCAACATTGCCTTGGTTCTCGTTGCCTCAGGTGTTCCAGAACTATCCTTTTTGATAGGAATCAAAAATAAGTTAGTTGGGTGGTTTTGTTGTGGTGTGTGTGGCTTTGTGCTTGTGTTCTACCTCTTTGTGTGAGCTGTAACAGTGGAAGTGACCCAGGGTGTATCCTTAGGAGTAAATCACCTTCCAAGTACGGTTCTTTGTATTTTTGAAACTTTACCTCACTGCCTTTGGTGATACTGATCACTGTGATAGGAGGAAAAAGATAGGAGTTTAAAAGAGGGTTTGAAGGATGTTTGTCCAGGCAGAGAATTCATCTTTGAAGAACTGGATGCTGTGCTCTCGGTGCCTAATGAGCATCTGATCCATTACCTGTGTAATATTAGTGAAATAAACTTTAGGGAAGCGTCTGTTGTTTGTGATGCTGATTTATGTGGGATTTGTATTGATTTCCCCAGCAGTAAAGTGGAGGGCAAGTGTGGGGAAGAAAGCAATGCTTGAAGTGTTCTGAGGTTGTGCAAAAGAATCGAGATGTCTTTCCAGCCAGTTAGGTTTTAGGTAGGCTTACAGCTGCTCAGACACCAGCATCAGGTAAAGCTTAGCTGTTTGGATTGTTAAATGTGATATTGTTTGATATTATATATGTGATTGTTAAATGTGTCAGTAAATGAGCAGAGGGGAGCGAGCTTGGGAGACAGGTGTCATCTGCATGGAATGATGCAGGAGACACAATGGATTTGAGGCATCCAGGGAGGAAAATGGATGAAGACCAAAATAGAACCCTTGATGTGAGGAAGGTGATAACTACCAACAAGGAGAATTGAGGCTTTAATCTGGAGACCTCCTAGTGCTCTGAAAGGTCAGGAGCCAGGTTTGAGTAATTGTCATTCTGGAAGAACTGGATAGACAGAGGTGTTTCATAAAACAGATAATAGTTATCAAATGGATTCCAGTTTGAAACCCAGTCCTTGTGTAGTACATAACAACCCCCACTTCTCAGTTACCCCTTTGTCATGTTGACATCATAATCTTAATTTTACATGTGACCTGAAGCATTAGACAAACACTCTGTATTTAAAGAACTTGAGGGTTCTTTGCCAGAAGTCCTGGAACGTTTTCTTAACCAGTGTGAGAAGCAGCTATCAGTGTGTTTTGGTTCAGAGGAAGCTGGTTTCCTGGGCAATCTGGGGATTTTAAGGCCCCCTTTTCTTGTAAAATAGTTGGTTTTAATCTGTTTTATGTGGCAGTCATTCTTCAGAATGCAGGATTGTGTTGCAAACTAACTGCCTAGCAACTTTGGTTTAATAATTATATGAGAAATTGCTGTTAGAATTGATTGCTGGTACTTTCAGTCTCTGTAAATGAGACTGGAAGGGGATGATAATTTTCTGACTGTTTCCTGGTCCCTCCTCACAAAACTTTTCCCCCTTCTATCATCTACCCCATTGTGACCTTGGCAGATAGAGGAGACTTTAGTAGACAACTGTAAACTTAACCTGATTAAGATGCTAAATTCTCTTTACTTTTCTATGCCTTGCTTTATCTGCTGGGTACTATCTGGGAGTTTCAGAGTTAACAGAGCTTTAGGGAAGCTCTAATTTTCTTCTCCAGATCTTTTAGAAAGAAAATATCCTATGGTTTCTCAACCTGAAAGAGATGTGGCCCCATGGAGGCACAAGAAGGTGGCAGTGACCCCCTTAGGTACTTGAAGTATTTGAATGAGCAGTGGTGTGAGCTGGGGCTCACTGTGCTCTAGGGCTTTTTTACTCAACTTGGGTGAGTTTATATGCAAGCTGCAATTCAGGACTTGACTTAAAAACTATAGTAGTGAAACTTGCACTCAGGTATGATAAATTTAGTCAATATCTTATGACACTGATGATCATAATGAGAAAAGCCCTGTAAGATTTTTAAGGTAAGAAGCAGCTCAATCAGTAATACTGGTACAAAGATGCTGTAACCTTGATTGCCCTGTTGCCTGGAGAATGGATTTGTCAATAGATTTGGCATAGTAGGAAAAGAATCTGCTTCTGACATGAAAGCAGTGGCTGGAACAAAAGGACAGGATTGACAGATCTTGTGGAAGGCAAATCATGTCAGCAAGTTAAAGAGTTTTTGTGTTAACCTTGCTTGTTAATCAAGATAATTCATGTGAACAGGATATTTGAAGGAGATTACTCACAGCAAGATTAGCCATAGGAAATACATCAGGGGCCTGGAGGAACTTTTGAAGCCAATTACGTGGATGACAGCCTCCTACAGCTGTGAGAATTGAACCTCAAAGGGAAAAATACAAAGTCTTGAAACATTCAAGATGGGGTCTTATTAAAAACAAACACTTCTCTCCTCTGAGCCCTTCCAGGAAATCCAGGAACAGCCCTTCCAAAATCTCACAAGTGGAGAGAAGAACGGGTATCGCTGTCCTGGTCAGGTTGTGCTTTTCTTGGCTGGAAACACCCTAAAAAATTTACTGTAATTTTTCTCCCACTGATCTTTCCTTCTAGAGGTAACTTGAAATGCTGTTTTCTGCTGGGAGTGTGCCTGCTGCATCCCAGCTCTGTCCTGGTGCTCCTTAGCCTCTGTTCTGCCTCCTCTTTCTCCTCTCCATCCCAGTCTCGGCTGTTTGAGTCCCGATGTGGGGGATACTGCTTTTCATCTCTGCATCCAGATGGGTGCCAGTCTGCTGCTGGCATGCAGTAAACATAATTTTGGGCAGACTAAGGTTCTGAGTTGTGATGTGAGTTCAGACAACTGTGATTTAAAGCTTTTTGTGTGACTGCAAAAACTGCAGAGGTCTTAGGGTGACGCTCCATCAGCGTGTGTTTGCTTATGGACTTCAAAGCTCTTTGCAGCTCCTGTTGCAGACTGGTTTTCTCTCAAGAAGACAGCTGTAGGCTTGCATCCCCGTGGGCATTGAGACAAGATAGATTGTGTACCCATTGCTGGGTAAGAGGCAGTGGTTACTCCGCATGGCTGTGGCGCTGGATGCAGCACTGTTTTCCCTGGGTATTCCTCTAAGTGGTGGCTGTAACTTGTAGCCTGGCAGCCAGTAAGTAAACCAGCGCTCCACTACGACTTGGGAATGCAATGAGTAAATGCATTTTGTAAAACTAATGAATTCAGAGGCAGTCGTTGGTGTTGAAGCTCTTCTGGCAGTGCTGGTGCGAAAATGCTCTGAGGAAAAGGGGTGAGAGGAGGCAGGGTGCTGCAGAGGGGCCTTGTTTCCCAACAGCAGTTCCTCATGCTGGGAAGGGGCTGCAAACTAAGCACATGGCACACTTTGTGACATGGATCAATCCTCTTAAGAAAGCCAAAAGAAATTGTAGTGAAGAAAGACTGTATTCAGACCCGTCACAACTAAATGATCAGATAATCTTGTCTGCAGTTACCTATTCCCCAGCAATTTCCTTTTCTGTGTTCACAGTTCCTCACAACAGCTGCTGTACAGAGGTTTTACAGACCATAGGGGATGCTGATTGCCCCACAGATAGAGTTTTATATTGGCTAAAATAAAAAAGTCCAAGAGATGTGAAGTTGGAAGTGAAGGGCAATGTGCAGTTTCTTTATATCTACAATTTTATTAAGGCTGTCTAGTCTCGTGGCCTGGAATAGCTGCACAGCTTTGCAGAAAGCAGTAGGTAAGTTACAGCCTGCCTCAGAGCATCATCATGTTCCAAGTATAAGGTAATTAGTACAGACATCTTGAGCTTGCAGCCTGCAAATCGTGTAGCCTGTTATGCAGCCCCCGAAATCATTCCCAATTAAAACTCTGAGCAAGCTTAAGAGAGAAACCTGCTAAATGCTGTTGAGAGGTAATGCAAAAATGGGTTTTGATGACTGAGCATTAATTGAAATCAGTGCTTTGCATTCAGCCACGTATCTTGTGGTTTCAGGTTTCCACTAAAACCTTTTCTGATGGAGTTAAGTGTTCTCATACTTTTATAATTAAATTACTTTGACATGCTCAGGGCTTGCAGTGCATATAGCGTCACGAAAACCCCATCCACGTGCATTTGTTGCAACTTTTGGTCAGTGCTCATGTATCTTCTTCCACCCCACCACATCTCCTTGCTCTGTTTGGCAAATAGAGCCCATTTGGGCTGCTTGGCAGTTTGCAGTGCAGTGGGAAATGCTGTGAACTGCTGCGAGGGCTCCTGATGGGACCAGAACGGGAGCCCTGAGTCTTCCCAGCAGCCCAGTTTTTTCAGGTGATGGGCAATCTGAGAAAAACTTGGAGAAATTAAGACCTCTGTGCAAATGCCCAGGTAAACAAGTCATTCCAGTGGGGATCTGTGTTGCTCACACCTGTGTTCCATGAGTGCCACGCAAGAAGGGCAGATCGTGGCTCCTCTGCCCTCTATGAGCCTGTGCAGATTTTCCCCTCTCTGCTACCTCCCAGCCAATGACAAGGAATTTTAAGTGTAAAACTACATTTTTAGAGGGGTGATTCCAAGGGCTACGTTTTGATAGGGCTGTTCCAAGCCATTCATGACGTGTACAGTGCACTGAGTGGTAACAGAATGGGTTTTACCTTGGATCCCAAGAGCAGCTCCATTGTGTAGGGATCCTGGGTGTTTGCTGGAGCAGCTGTTTGGCACTGGAGGCTCTCTGTGGAAAGGAAGAATATGGTGCTTTTCACAGGAAGGGTAAGCCCTGGCTTGAGGGGAGGTGTAGGGGAGAACCCCAACTATAAAAGCATTCTCATCTGTCAAAAACCCAGCCAAAAACCATGTCCTTTTCTTACACCACGTGTTTCTTCTAGACCAGGTTGTTCACTTGCAGGCCAAACCTTTCTACTTTGGAGAAGTCCAGCCAGGTCGCTGGGCACGTGGGGGCACAGAGTTCTCTTTGCAGTGGCAAAAAATACAATTTGCCTTCATCTTTGTGTTCCTAAAAGCAGCCTGACAGGTGGTTTGAGACACAAGTATACTCCAAAGAACAAAATACCTGCAAAAAACCTACAAACCCTATGTTTGTTTTGCTGATTAACTGGAGTATTGGCATCCTAGCCCAGTCCTACACATAGTGCCATACCGAGTAGCACTGCAGGCAGTGGTTGATGATCAGTTAAGCGTGTGCATTATTGATACCAGCTTCCACAGCCCCAGGGTGATTGCAGGATTTTGTCCTTCCTGGAAAACAGCAAAGTTTGAAGTGCCTGACATCTCGTTGTCAATGGCTTCAATGTGTCAAATATCTGAAAGTATTCTTTCAGGGTGTAGTAGAATACTGTAAATTAGAAGATGCCAGCTAATTACTGTTCATACAAATAATAAGGCTTTCAGTCTCAATCTCCACTTCTTTGTGGGCTGAAATCTCTCCAGGACTGGCTGTGGCTTTTTACCTTTAAAGCGTGTCCTGTGCTTTAAGTATTGCATAATGAGAAACCATTGGTAATTAATGACTTCAGGAATTGATACCAAGAAATGATCAAGTTAAATATGTTTGCCATTCCTTAAGGTTGCCAGTCTTCAAATTCCAGATGTATTTCAGCACCAAAGTCTCTTAACAGCTGGCTATTAAGCATTTTTAAACATGTGTGTTTAGAAAGCTAGAAGTGTTTGTGCATGTCTTATTTAAGGAGCTACTTCGTTATGCTCACAATATTGGTGTTTGGAGGCTTTCTGAAGTCCTTTGCTGTGTAAAAGTAAGGTTTGTTAGAACAGCTCCAGCACCTTAAAGAAGTTTTAATGCCTTGCAGTGTTTCAGGGAGTGGGGATGAGCTTGAAATCTGGAGTACCAGTCCGGCTTACATTCCTTTCACATATGATGTAATTGCTTAAGCATTTTTAATTACAAATAGTGAATCAGGAGGAAAACAAGGTTTCTTGCAAGTGAGGCATCCATAAATCAAGGGTAAACAAAGCTGCCTGTGGTATGGGAAGACCTTTTTCCTATGACAGTGTTGCAAGCCATTGAGTGTCTGAAAATTAACGATGCAGATGTAATAGATGAATACTAAGTGTCAGGAGTGTAAAATAAAATGATGAATAAGAAAAAGCATAATGTAGTTTATAGTAGTGACTTTTCTGGGCTTCCAGTAGTGGGAAGCTATAGGATAACGATGTTAAATTTAAGACCCTGATAAAAAACCATGTGATTAAATATACAGAACAAACAAAACTTAAATTGTTGGGTTGTTTACAACTTCAGTGATTCTGTCTTTAGTAGCATGTCCTTTGACATAGTTTTTACTGCATTGTAAGAGGCAATTAATTAATTTATATTAGTTTTGTGTTTTCTCACACTTTAAGTATTTGTGTTAGTTTAAATTCTAATGGGATTATTTTTTCCCTCTCCCTGATTGAAAGCACCAAAGCTCGTGTAACGCGCTGTACCCTGGTGAGGCTTTCCTGCTTTGCTTCCAATGAGGGCTTCACGTTTAGGGAGGTGGCTATGGCAGGAGGAGCTGCTGGGGTGGTGTGTGAGCAGAGGTGCTGATGGGCACTGAACCCAGCTTATCTGACCAGACCTCCCCAGGCAGCAAACCTGGGGTGTGACTTCACAGCCAAGGTCTCATGGGGCCGTGGTGGTGGGTAACCGCAGCTCTGAGGTGACAACACCACCGTTCTTGGTACTGCAGCCACGGAGAGATTAGTCCTGAAAGGGCCTTCTCTCTTCCAGAATGAGTGTACATCTCTGAGGTCTCTCCTCCAAGGAGGAGCAGGTTTTAGGTTTGGGTGGGTGTTAACGGCCTGACTGTGAAGACTTACCCAGTACTTTGTTGTCACAGAAATGTCTTTCTCATCTGGAAGAAGGCTCTGCACCAAAGCTTGCCCTTGCCTTTCCAAACAAGATTTTGTCTCCTCCAGTTCCAAAGCTTTGTTCAACTGAACCTTTTTGATTTCCAAACATCCTCTTTTGATGCTGTGCTCAATTGATCTCTTAAGCATTTTCATACCTTTATAATTACTGTAAATTTTGAAAATGTAAATATTTATTAACTAGAAGATGATGAGGTGACTCCAAAACCTAATAACTCTGTTCTTTTGCTGTCACAATACTTGTTGATTAATTTATTGCTTGAAGTTATCTCTTAAAAAAAAAAAAAGGCAAGGAACTGCTGATTACCTGAGATTCCCACAAAGACTTGACTCATCCTTCAGACCAGATTTGGGTGACTCCAGGGCTGTTAACACCCCCCCGCATCTCCTCCCTCTCAGTCTTTCCCTTGGATGTGCCCACACTCTGGTTCTGGCTATTTTTAATTTCTCCTAATGTATTTGCCTGAACTAGTTAAGAATCTTGAATCTGTGGCAGTAAACCAATAAATCAAATAGTTGAACTTTAATGCTGATTAATGGCCTTTAGTTTAAAAAGGAAATAAACTGTGACAGATGTCATGTGTTGCCGCTCTCTGTCAGTGAGATAAATACGTGTGCATCTCTGCTTACGTGTTTGCTAATGACATTTTCCTGTTGCCTGTTATTAATATCTGCGGTTGTTCCACTGAAGGAAGTGCTCCCTGGTCAGTGGTTTCAGGACAGTGTCTGTCTGTTCTGAATATTATGTAATTTTACAAGACAATTGGAGCAAACGTTGCTCTGAAGCCTTGATTAAAATTGGCAGATTGGTGAAACACAGGGATGTCAGCAAACCCCTCACCTGATGGAGAAGCCATGTGTTTGTATTTTAGAGGAAAACATGGAATAAGTCATTAAGGAAGCTTAAAATCAATGTTTCTAAAACATGTTAATTAACAAGAATGTTAAAAATTGGTACTTTGAAAACACTGGTGGTTATGGCTGGGGGAAAAACACATGACACTGCCTCTTTGAAGGAGCTTTGTTGTGGTATAATCGATGAAACATCCCATGATGTGCACCAGGAAATAATTAAACTTGACCTAATGACTTGAAAAGATGAGTAGCTTATTTATTAGGATCAGAAGGGTGAGTTTTGTCTTTGGAACCTAATCATTTTCTGAGTGTTGGGTTGTTGTAAAGTGCTTGATGGACCAGAAATGATAGCGCCGGGAGCTTGACCTTTGTTGTGAGTGATGTTCTTTCTGAGCATGATTGTTTGCTGCCCCAACTTAATTAGTGAGTGTTACAACACAAGCAGAGGGGAGCTTGACAGTAGCTGAATTTCATGGATGCGTTCACATAAAACAAACCAAAAAGAAACAACCCTCCCTCAACCTCCAGTAGTTTGAGAAGTTGTTATACAATGAGGACTCTGTGGTGTAGGGAATGGGATTAGAACTGTTAAAACTAATTTATTTTTGGTTTTTTTTAGCAAGGCTGTTTTCACTTTGTTTTTTGATTTGTGGAGGGATGTGGAATTTCGAGTGCTGGGTCCAGGTCTGGGCTCCTCACCACAAGAAGGACATTGAGGTCCTGGAGCGAGTCCAGAGAAGGGCAACCAGGCTGGGGAAGGGGCTGGAGGGCAAATCCTCTGAGGAGCAGCTGAGGGAGCTGGGGGTGTTCAGCCTGGAGAAGAGGAGGCTGAGGGGAGACCTCTCCCCACCTGCCCTGACCTGCCAGGAGGGCGCAGAGATGTGGGTGACTGTCTCTTCAGCCAGGGGACAGGAGATGGGACAAGGGGCAATGGGCTCAAGCTGCCCCAGGCAGGGTCAGCTCAGATGGGAGGGAAAAGTTCTTCCCTGAAAGAGTTGTGGGGCTGTGGCACAGGCATCCCAGGGGGGGCCTGAGTCCCCACCCCTGGGTGTGTTTAACAGATGGGTAAATGAGGTGCTCAGGGATGTGGTTTAGCACAGGACAGGGATGGTTGGACTTGATGATCTTAAAGGTCTTTCCCAATCTGGTGACTCTGTGACTCATTCTCCAAGTTAGAGCTCCCATTGAGCTTATGTGAAAAATGACTTTTCTATGTTGTCTGAACTAAACTCACTGTTGGAACAGCAGGGGTAGTTTGGTGATTTGGATGCATTGTGGATACAGGAGGCTGCCCTGCCTCCATCACTGCTGGGGAAGGCATGAAGAGTTTAGCTGTGAGTTACAGTAGGTGTGGGGAAAATGCTGGTTTTCTGTGTGAAACTTGTCCTTCCCTGGCCTGCTGTAGCACGGGGCAGCAGAACTTCGGTTCTTTATGGCTCCATGGCAGCTGTGTAATTTAAAGACTTATGTTTTTCAGCAGACCGTTAGCTGAACTGAAACTTGACAGTTTAAACTGCCGTGCCAACCGGATGATGACACTGATAATGTCTCTGCTGGAATCATCTGAAGCTTCACTTGAATAACTTCACAGTTCAGCTGCTGATGTTCCTTTCCTGAAGATGCCCATGTCCTGACAAAGTCTTTGTTTCTTCCCTAATACGTAGTTTGTAACCACCACCATTCTCTACAAGGTGGCTGTGTCTCAGTGTGTATTCCCTGTTGGGATGGCTGTGAGTGCAGCTCCAGTGCTCTGTGTGCCTGAAAGGCCAGATGTACTTCCCAAACCCAGCCTTAGCAAAAACAGATGGAGCTGACCCGCTCTTACAGGATTTGTCTCCACACTTGTCTTTATCCTCCTCCTAATTCACACATTAATCTCTGATTTGAGTGAACTGGTGCTTCAGTTGTTTCACTTGCTGATGATCTGTGTTCAGATGTGATTGCAGTTGCCAGCCTGAGGTTGTAACGCCGCAGCTACAGCTGCTGAATGGCTCATCCAGCCACGATGCTGTTGATGGAGTGTGTGTGTGTGTGTGGTTTTGGTGGTGGTATGTTGGGGTTTGGTTTTTAAAAAAAACATGATGATTGCTTTCACTTGAGCTGGGTGGAGCTCAAGGGGTGGGAGGGGTGCACCTTAACTCAAGCCATCAGGTCTGTGCCCAAGACAAACTTACTGTGTGAAGTCAGATACTTTCTGTTATAGGTGCTGCTACAGTCATACAGTGAGTGATTAAGAGGCCCTTGGTCTGTGACTCATCCCTCAGCAGTATCTACCTCTGCTCTTTGGTGGTAGTTCTGGCACCCACCAGATGCTGGGGTGATACCTTCTCCTGAGCTGGCTCCCCTGAAGTCACCTCTGTTTTAGGTGTCCTTGTGGAGGCAATGAGCTGAAGCACACCGATTGCTTTTAGCCTCCGTCCTCAGGGGCTACATTGCACTGCCCATCACCTTTTATGGCATTTTTGAAGTTCTGGGTGAGAAATACAGAAACAAGCAGGATGGTGAGGTTCCTTGTGCTGGTACAGGCTGCAACGTAAAGGCAGAGCTCACAAGTCCAGGCTCAGTTTTGGAGCAGAGGTTCTCAGTGCTCCCGTTCGCTGGGTGAAGGGGCTGTGCACAGTAGTACACTGAAGTTGTTATTTATGTGTGTGTTTTTACAGAGCCTGTTTAGTAAATATTAATTAAGCATTAATGCTTTCTTGTCGACGTGTTGTGAGGGATTTTAAGTGTCTGCAAGTAATAATGATGTTACAAAAGAATGTTCATGATGCTTGGGCTTTGTGTGGCAGCTGGGAGGAGAGGTGCTGAGTAAATAAATTCTCATAATGATGCTGTCCAGTTAGACTTTTTCATGCAATAGTTTTCATCAATTTTCCTTTGTCCTTTCTTGCTTTTAAGGATATTGTAACATGCATTGCTGCTGGTTATGTTTATTACTGAATAGGTAAAATAAGCTGCTCATCTCATTCTTTTTTCATTTGGCTTTTTTTTTCCCCCATCCCACTGTAGCTTTGGCAAGCAGTCTGGAGGAAAGCGAGGATGCGAGTGTATCATACTGGAGCCTTCAGAAATGATTGTGGTAAGACAGATTCTTTTCTTTCACATGTATTTAAATCTATTGCTGGTTTCAGCAAATTCTTTCTGTTTTATAGCAGAATGCTTATTGTAAAGTATTCTATAAAATTGCAGCAAAATTGCCTTGATTTCAATTATACCTATGGCTGCTATCGTAACAGCAATAGCTATGTAAATTTAATCTAGATGGGTAAATGATGATGATGATTAGGTCATTCTTTCTAAAATTATGCCTACTTGAGTTTTGAAATCCTACCAGTTACGGCTGAGTTGAGCATTCCTCAGTCAGGCTGTATTTTACTGATGTCCCCAACCCCCATTTCACTGTTGTTTACCGGCCGCACTGGGTTGGGCCTGAAAGGCCCTTGTACTCTTGGCTGCTGTGGTTTCACATGGTGTGAAGGCTTTCAGGTGAGAGGAGAAGGAACAGAAGAGTGCTTAGCCAAGCTTGAAAGGTAAGGCTTTAAACGTAGTTGTCATCATCAACCTTTCCCATGTCCAGATTTCTTTCTGCTGCTTCAGAGCAGTTACTGATACTGCCAAGTTCATGCCTACGTACAGATCGTAGCTCGGTCCTTCCCAGGTTGATGCACACATACTGGATGTGTGGATCCTAATGTTAGGATTGCTTTTCCATGGCTCAGACTGATGTTGTACCCCAGTAGTCTTGCTGGGGGACCGAAAGGTCTCTTTACCTTTCATCTTGCGAGATGCTGCTGATGGAGCTGGAACAAAAGCATTGGTTGCTCCGAAGCCACCTGCCTGCTAAGCAGGCTCAGATCTCCAAACTGCATCGATGGCTAGATACAGTAACATTAAAACTGGTATTTAATGATGTCTCTTCCTCATTGAGTGTTGAAATATGCAGCTTCTATGAGAAGTCTGGCTCTCCCAGCACGCTAACAGCCATGGACGTCAGAGATGTCCTGTACCGAGGGTGCTTGCTGTGCTCTGTGCTGTTCTTTGTGCAGTGTCAGTCCAGTGCTGCTCATGGGCTTTGATATCATCAGTAGCATGCTCTTTGCTGCAGCAGATGATGTAAGCTACAGCCTGCCGTGTGGTGAAGTAAGTGCAGGTAAGAGTGCAGGCCTGTCTCAGTCCTCTGGAGTGGAATAGTTCATTTGTGTGTTCCCAGTTATCCTGTCTCTTCTCAAAGCTGGAGTTTTGGGGTGGGGGAGTTTATGCCTTGGGGGATGCCACAGGAGATATGTGCTGCCATGTCACGTGGATGCCCCAGGCACTCTAGTTTGCTGCTGCTGCTTTGTGGTTTTGCCTGTTACCTGCTGCTGCTGAGGACTTGGTGTGCTGAGTACGCTTGTGTCTGCTGCCTGGAGAGAGCTGAGTCTTGCACCTCCACACTCCTAGTGTCCTGTAGCACAGAATGACCCACACTCACTCACCTGAGTGCATCCAGACTTGTGGTTTCTCTGTAACCATCCTTTGAGTCGATGTAAGAGAGAAGAATTTGCTCTGTTTGGACCAGTTTCACTAACAAATGAGCTACGTAGCTCTGACCTCAAACTGCAGACATTGCCTGACCTGGCGTGCTGCTTCCTCCAGAAGCCTGGTAGATGCTGCTGCAGCTGGTGCTCACAGCAGGAGCAGCCTGCAGCACTGTGGGAAGCACACGATGTCCCTCCCAGGGCTGGCTGGCCACTCGCTGCAAATGCGTCTGCAAGTTTGCATGAAACACATTCCATGGGCAAAACATGGGATAAAATGAAATACTTAGGAAGCACATCTGGCTTTCCCTGGCCTGATCACCACTGCTGTGGAAAAAAACAAATAAAACCCACAAGAAAATGCAGTTAAAAGAGTAACTTCTGAGCGGTGTGTGCTACTGGAGAGAATTGGACCTTAATAAAATGTCTTATGAAGGAACCAGAGTTCAGTGAGTCACTGGAGTAGCCAAAACTGATGAGGTTTTTTCAGAGGAACCTCCTACTTTGGAGAAGCCTGTGCTGGCAACATCAAACACTGCTGGATGTTCCTGGAGACAAAAGCCCAGCCTGGACCACTCTCCTCTGTGTTTGAAGCCTCTTGAGTTTTCTGTAATTGTAGTTAAGTGCCCTTAACTACAAAGCAGAGAGACTTTTGAAAGTATCTTAAATCCTGTTCTGGACCTTCAGTATTTTTTTTCTGTAGGAAAATCAGAGAATTAAAAGTGCAAAGTTGTTTTTTCATTATTTTTGTGTTCATGTCTTGCAGGTGGTTATAGCTAAAGGTACTATTAACCATCAGTTTTCTAGGTAGGGCTTAAATTGGAGAGAAAAAAACATCCCTGTGGTGGCAGGTGCCTTGTTCAACATGGACGCAAGGTGTGCCTGAGTTTCATTTCCCTGATTAATTTATCATAATTCTTTTATATCTTTTTTAATTTGCAGCATCCTAATGAGGTTTAGTACATAATGAATGTTTATCTTCAAGCAAAAGAGTGAGTTAATAGAGTTAGAGAACACCATTGTCCTGCTGCTCACCGATTTTTTTCTTTTCCTTTTTTTTTCCTCTTTTTAGAATGTAAATCAGGTTTGCAGCAGGAATCCTCTGGGAACTGACCCATTTTAAAGGCCATAAAATGTGGTCAACTTAAGTTAATGAGGATAACAGTGTGTGAATGGGCATTGTAGCTCATATTTTTGGAGGCTGAACAATCTATTGAATTAATAATAGGACCATTTATCACTTAAGAAGATGGCCCAGAATGCAGCGTATCCCAGTGTACTGGAGTGTCCTTTCTGCTGTTCCTTGGTGCTTTCCTTTTCTTCCTCAGATGGAAGTGTAAGATTTCAGAAGAGCAGTGTGATACTTGGAGGTGAAAATAATTCATAGCTGGCATGGGCTGTGGAGTGAACTTGAGGACAGTCCTGCCGTGCTCCTTGGTTTTTACATGGCAGCAAGCACTGTGGGTGCTGCTGGCTGGCTGTATGTAATTCAAGGTTAATAAAACACCAGCCTTAATTAGAAACTAGCCAGTTAATATGCTATTCTGGACTTCTCATTACATATTGAGAATGAAGTAATGTGAAGAAGTCTACAGGGTAGGGGTCTCCCTCTGACCTGGCAGCCTGGTGCTCCCATGCCAGGGCTGAGCTCATGGTGTCTGCAGAGATGCTGAATTTCTCTGCAGTGGTGTGCATCTCCCTTGGGGAGTTGTGAGGAGGCTGAATACACTCTCTGCCCAAACAGAAAATTGTAGTTTCCACCAGGTGAAAGCATGGCTGAGTGGTGAGCAGGGCGAGGACGCCCTGGCATGCTTGTCCTGCTGATGTACAGCCTATCAAAACCCACTTGCCTACATTACTGTAAATAATCAGCACAAACAATCTGACAGTCAAAATACTGGTTGTGCTGGTGGCACTGAGCTGGAAGCTCGAAGGCATGAGGTCCTTCTTCATTTTCTGATGGCTGTTCTGTCAGCAGCGGTGGCGTTAACCGAAGGAAGCAGGTGCTCTCCTTTGAGTCTCCCCCAGCAATTGGCTGCTTTGCTTTTGTGTTAATACATTTATACTCACTTCTTAGTTTTCAGGTAAATTGTGGAAGAAAAATAACTTTCATTTTTTCACTGTTTGTTTTAGTTTAGTCTTAAAAATACCTATTAGTTTTGGGACTTCCTAATAACAAGGGAAGTGTTGGAAGAGTCACTGGCCACTTGAGCGAGCCCCTGGCGTCCAGGTCAGTCTGTTATAGAGGAGAAGCTCCACCTTTGCTTTAGTTTCTACAGTTCCAGAAGTTTGCATGCAGAGAAAAAAAAAGGAAATAATTCTTTTATTGAAGGAGCTCATGTACTGTAGCATGTGTAATGCTAAAATGAAAAATGAGATCCATCCAATTTTGGTTATTTAACTGAGTAACTGTACCCAACCAAGCTTTCCTGCTTGTGGAGTCTTCCGTGGAATTTGGGAGCAACATGATTGCTGCCTAGAAAACCATGGTTGAATTTCACTAAATGGGTAGTTTAAAAGGGATTTCTGTTTAGGTTTTTTTCCTGCCTGCATGCTTAATGGTTTGTTTTTTAATATCTTTATACCCTCCTGCTTACAGCAGCACTGCTCCTAGATGGCTCTGCCCACTGTCCTTTGCAAATGGGTAGTAAAATTCTAGTGAAAAGTGTGGTTGGACCTTGGAAGGGGAACTCTGCTTTTCTGCTTTCTTATAACATTGTGCTGTGAGGAACACTCTTCTCTTTTTTTTAACTGTTGTATGTTTAACCCGTGTTGCCACTGTGTGTTTTTCTCCGTGGAATTAAAAATAACCCCCACAGCAAGCTCAGCTGCCGCTTGTACCTTCAGATCTCAGACTTAGCTGTTAGGAAAAAGTGATGTGGAAAGTAGATGTGATCTTGCTTTTGTGATGGTTTAGATATTTTGATTACTTTCTTGTTCCTGCCTGTTCTGTCTTCCTGCGCTTCATACCTTTTGAGTTTTTAACTTTGAGGTCGTTTACCCACGTATGTGGAGCGAGGGCTGCGTAACAACGCGTGGAGGTGGTTCTCCTGTTCCGCTACGTAGTCTTGAGATGTTTAAAGTGAGGTTTGGGGAGGGGTGGGGAATAAAAATCACTGAGGATGGTAGAAACTCTTCTACAGTAAATGTATTGTAGCTGCTTGCCCTGCCACAGCCTATTTGCATGCATGTCTGCTCTGCTTCCTGCTAGGAGGTGTTTTTCCAAAACATGAGAAGGAAATGGGAAAGGATGAGACTGCTTTTTATAGAAAAAAGAGTTGTAACTAGAGAGATAAAAAGACTTTATGTTGGCTTTTACTAGCAAGATAAATTTCCTGATTTTTTTCTTTTTTTAAGGTGTAGTCACAAGTAATGTTTGATACCAAGGCATGAATCAAGTTCCAGTTATTTCTTCATAATCTGCTGGAAGTGATTAGAAGTCAGTATGATGTAGCTGAAGTAGTTAGTTATAAAAAGCTGGAATATTTAAAGTTGTTTAGCTCTGACTGGTACTAGAAATAATTTATGCTGTTAAAAATTACAGCAATAAAAATAGGATATAATTCAACGCCTTTACCAGGCTGTAAATACTCAGAGTAATGGTAACCTCTGTGTTAGATGCTGCTCGTTTCAAGTGTAACTCAGATTGCATGGCATGTGTGTAAGAAGGGTTTCTCACCCTTTATTCAGAGGATACGTGTGCCTTTAGTACCATTTTTGACATTTTATTATTTTTTTAGACCTATATCCTGGAAGGAAACTGCCGCTTCCGGCTCATTGTAGTAATGTGGTTGGGGCTGTAGCAGCAGGTCTCTGAAACTTCTGCACCCATTTTTCTCAAGAACAGCTTTTAACTGCTGTGAACTTCATGTTTGTTCCTTCCTCATGAACTTCGTACGGTTCCACCGGCTTTCGGTGCTATGGAAGAACTGGATGTTTAACCAGGAGCCTGAACATGTGTTTCAGGTGGAGAACTCCAAAGACAATGAGGAAAACATCTTGCAGAGGGAAATCCCGCTCAGGCAGTCCCGCCGGAGGTTTCGGAAGATCAACCAGAGGGGCGAGCGTCAGACCATCACTGACAACGTGGATTCCAGCAGTTACCTGTCGGTGAGTCTGCTCTCCCTTGGCCCATCTCCTGGGCATCGCGCCGTCTGCGTGGCTGCCTGGCATCGAGTTTTAGTGAGGAGCACTGGTGAGATGGAGGAGTCTGTGTCTGTCACTTGGGAGAAGGTGTTTTTATTCTTGTGGGGGAGCAGTGAGGGTGCTTTTCATTTGAACGAGTTTGGATTTGGGTGGATGTGAAGATTCAGGTCCTAGTTAGAGGCTTTTTTGATTCAGCAGTTCCAGTGGAGTGCTATAAATAAATCTTAGCATGTGGGCTGGACAGAGCAATGGTCCTTCTTGGGTTTCGTTGGTTTTACCTGGAGTTCTTTGCTAAGATGTAGGAATTAGTTGTTTGCTTTTTGTTTTCCTCTTAAATTTGAACTCTGGTTTGGAATGGAGTCAGTCACCCATCAGTTGAACGTAGTTCTAATGGTGCTGTTTTACCTTGGTGATGTTTGCTTGCTTCAAAATAGTGTGGTGGTAACCCAAGCGTTCAAAAGAGTAACGAGAACTCATTTGCTGGCCTTAAATAACATCACACACTGCATGATCCGCGCTCCGTGGAGGCACGTACAGCTGTGGTTTCAAGGCTAAAATGCTTTTATGAAGGTTTCTTTTTACATGCAAACTTCCTGCATGGTATCTGATCACCTCTGTGATCTAGACAAATTATTTAATTGAAAGTAATTGTTCGGGATACTTCGATTTGCTTTGAAAATCAAAGGTTAAGAAACAGTATTAACATTGAAGTACACAAACCTTGCGTCGTCTTCGTTCATGGGAAAAATTAGATGAATTCTGTTTCTCCCCTCCTTTTCCATCTTGCTTTTCATCTTCTCTAAAGGTACAAAGCTTCTCTTGGTCGATACTCTTCAAAATAAGTGTGCAGTTAGACATACACTTAAAAGGATTCCTCTGTTTCAGAATCAACTGCTGGGCTTTTGTGTGTTGGTAGCTGTGGGGTCGCAGGTGCTGATACTTGGTGCTCCACAGTGTGAGCCTGTCTTGGAGCAGAGGTTACCTTGGCATTGGTCTGGTCAGCACAAAAGCTCTTGTTGCTGTGGTGGGAAGAGGATATGCTGCTTGAAGTTTAACATCTTCTGCCATCTCATTTCAAGAGCTGTAATGGTTGGATTTTATTGTAAGTCATCTGAATTAGCTACTGCCGAGATGAGATGTTGGCTCCTTGTGCTCTGGGTAGTCATGCGCAAGGCTTAATTAGGAGTTAAATTCCAGACTATATATGACAAACTCTATCGTTCTCCTCTGTGTTCTGTGACATTGAACAAGAACATGGAAAGTAATTGTCTGAGTTCAGTGCCAACAGGAGGAGAATCCCAGGAACCTGTGCAGCTTGTCTGGAGGGCCACAGGAGAAGGGACTCTGGCAGCTTTGGCCTCAAAGGCTGAGGTGTTACAGCTTCTTGAACGATGTCGGATGCTTTCAGTTATTGCTGCGAGGCAGTCGGTGTGGTACACCCATGGGATTGCAATTAGTTGGCAAATTGTGTCCTCGTTAAGTTTTTTCTTCATGTTCATTTATTTCTGTTGCCGACCCCCCGGAGCGTGTGCGTGTGTCTGCACGTGGAGTTTCACACTGCAGATCTGGCGTCTTCCTCAGATTTTTGAATATATATATTTAGATCAGCGTTTGATGAGGCAATAGTATAAACTTCACAGCATATTCCTAAGCCTGCTTTTCATGCCAGTTAATTAGGAGTATCTAAAGAGAGTCCTGTTAACACTGCTAGGTGTTTTCCTGGATGAGCGAGTACTAAGTGGCAAGGAGTAAACAGCCAGCTCTCTGGTAGAAAAATCTGCAAGCTGTTGGGTTTTCAGCAGTCTGAACTGAAATACCAGCCCTTGCTTAGTAGGCAGTGAGCTCCTAATTGGGACATGTCACACTCTCAGTATTGGTGTAGCGAGAAGTAATTTCTAACGCAACAGATGACTTAAGAAATCAAAACATGATAAACCAACTGCCTGTTTGACAAGTAAATAAAGATTGGGAAGCCTGTATTTTTCCATATTCCATCATAATCTGGTAAAATAATGGCTTTTTCTGATGTATGGTTTGTTCTGTGCCTAGGTGCAACTGTGTGAGTCTGCTCATATGTGGCTGTTGGTTCCTGATGGCCTTGAAAACAGGCTTTATAGTGCAACCCTTCACGTCAGCCCATGTGAGAAGGGGCAGGACGAGGAGCAGGGGCTTTGAATGAAACTCTTATTGGACAAGAACTTGCAATAACATTTTCTGCCAGAGTGGGGAAAACTGTTTACAAACTCTCCAGCAGATTTCCTCTCTGGTGCAATGCTGAGGAATAAAGGCAGTGTTGTATTTCGCTCTCCAGCCCGTGTGTAAGTGCTGGTGACAGATGCCACGCGTGGCCTGACGGGCCTTTTGTGCGGGCTGCCAGCCCATCTGCAAGGGCTTCTCTTGGGCTCGATGTTGGAGTACTCAGTGTGATGCTCTTGTAAGTTTTTAAAATGCCCAATCTCACAGACACAGGTCGTTTTTTGCTGTCTAAAGAAAGTTTCAATCCCATAGGTATTGAAATTCAGTGGCTTATCCCAGCTCAGATTTTTTTCCTTTCCCAACTAAATAGAAGACTTCTTATGTCTGCTTTTAAGGGGAATTAATCTGTGCAATCTCCGTTAACTCCTTAAAATGTAAATCTCTCTGCATTAAATATACTATGATTAGTATTTATGATTAAGCTTAATCTTTGTTTTTATAAAACATTACCCATTAGGTTGTGACGTGACCTTGCATCTACTTCTTACGCAGAGCTCCCTGTCTGCTGCTGCTGGGACTGGCGCTGCAGAGAGTCAACCCCTGTGATGGGCTGTGAAGTGAAGATTTGTTGTACAGATACCTTTAAGGAATATTTTAAATGAGCTTGAATGAAAAGAAATGTTAAAAACAGATCATCTGGTTGCTTTCCCTGATGGAGGAACTTCCATTTAGACTCTTACACCACATTGTTGTGGTTCACAGAGCGGTGTTTAACAAGAGCACTGGTCTCCTGCAGAATACATGCTTAAAGTTGGGATGGTTTGGTGTAGGTTGCAGTGGCTGTGTGCTGACAGCGCTCCTTCTTGCTCAGACTGAGCAGGCTTCTATTTCCGTTCATAGCTTCAAAGTGCACAGTGACATGAACTTCTTATACCTGCACTGCAAGAACGAAGTATGTTATACTTGTTAGGTGAGGCTGAGGTCTGGCTTCCACTTGCAGAGGTGCCAGAGGTTCTGGCACTGGGATTTTTCCCTTCTGTGGCATACCTAAGCTGACAAGATCCTGGGTAGATATGTGTATTTGGTGAAACACTTCTCAAATGTGTCTTTCAGGATGCAAAATAGCTCTGCTGCCCTTGAAGTGATGGAGGAAGGGACTCTGGCATGGAGAGTGAGGTGCAAGGCCACCCACGTTGGCTGGTGCTCTGCCTGGGGCAGGCCTGAGCATCCCTGTAGTTGTGGGGGAGCTCTTAATCACTCAGTGTTTCTGGCCTTTCTTTGGTTTTTTGTCATGGCCCTGGTGTGGGGGGAAGAGTGAGGCCAGAGACATGTGGAGAAAGCTCTTGCTCAAACGTAATGGAGTAGAAGCAAATGTGTCATTGGTGTTAATTAGACATGCTCTTGCTTCAAATCTCACTTGCTGTGGTTGTGTATCTTTGGAGATATGTGCCTGGTGCATATTACTGCCTATAATGCTGATAAGAATCCAGACAGGAACCGGGGTCATGCAGCAGGGCATTACCACGGCTGAGATAAATACTGACTGCCTTGAAGACTGGAAATAACTATGCAATGCAACTGTATTTCTGAATTTCAAAAGAACAAAGTAACTGCAATTATCTTTGTTCAGCAGTGTCCTGAGTCTTGTGTCCATACAGCAGGATGGACAGAGCTACAGCCAGGCTAACAACAGGTGACTTTGTGTTAGTGCTTCTGGGAAACACGTTTCATGGTAGTTCTGGGGTCTTGCAATGGTTAAATTGCTCTTTTGATCTTTGATCAAGTAGTTGGAAAGTAAATGGTTCAAAGTAATTATCTTCACAATTAAATAAACCCCAAGTTGGTGAGTTTTGCATCTGTAGTTCTTGAAGTGATCAAAACCAAACAGGGTTTAACAATTTGCTACAAATTCCTGGATGACCCACAAACCTGTAAACTGAAATATCTTGCATTTGAAAAAGTTTTCTAATTATCTACTTGCATTTCTGATAGTTTCCTTATCTCTGATTTTTTTTTTTTAAAGAAGAACATTCATATATCTAAAACCAGTACGTGTGTGACGTAATGCACATTTCTATGGAGTTGTGGCAACATTTGGAATCTTTTCAGTTGTTAGTTATTGTAGAAGAGAATAAAGGAATTGGAACCAAACTCTTAGTAGTAATCCCCTTTCTGAGATGCAAATTTACCTTTTCTTTTTCTTTTTTTTAAACTCTCTTAAGAGGATGATGAGGCTTAAAAGATTTATTACAATATTAAGTTTTACCGACAGTATCTTAATACTTGCATCATGTAAAAATTTTCCTGGAGCCTTGTAGAAGCATTTATCTTCAGAGAAGTCTGTCACTGAAGACTGCTTGAGTGGCAAGTTTCTTGTTCTTTGATCATTACTTAATGTAATCCTGTCAGAGGCTGGAGCTAGCGTAGGGTTTCTTGCAGTGGTAGGGAGTTCAGTCACATTTCAATATACCGGATCAAACCCATTAGGTTCTTTCTTTACCATCACTAATCCTTTCCCTTTTAAATGCTATCAACCACTATGGGTCTCTTCTAATCTATTTTTAACTACCAGGTAAATTTGCTGAAATGGTACCTTTTATTGATCTAAACCAACTAAGCCTGACTTACAGCATGCCTCTGGCTGCCTTTTGTTAAACTTGGCCTCAGCATCAGCTGGCATCTGTTTATTTTTAATATCTGCTCATTTTAATGAGGTTGTGGCTGAAATCACTTGTTCTTGAGCTGGAAGATGATTCTCTTTGCAGCTCGTTGCATTTTTTAATGTGTTTATGCCCACACTTCCTCTTTTCAGACGGTTTAAAGAAAGGCTTGACAATTTTGGTGTTATTAACTAATGAATCTGAAGAAAATTTGGGTCTTGCTGAAATCAGTGAGTCTTGGTACTACACTTAGTAGGTGCAGACATTTGTCATTGGTAGCTTTTGGGAGGTATCGTGCGATGCAAAGAGTAATCATAGAATCCCAGACTGGTCTGGGTTGGAAGGGACCCCAAGGATCACAGAGCTCCAACCCCCCTGCCACAGGCAGGGCCACCAACCTCCAGGCCTGGAGCTACACAAGGTTGCCCAGGGCCCCATCCAACCTGGCCTTGAACACCTCCAGGGATGGGACACCCACCCCCTCTCTGGGCAGCCTGTTCCAGCCCCTCACCACTCTCTCTGTAAAAAACTTCCCCCTAATATCCAATTTAAACCTTCCCTCCTCCAGCTTCACTCCATCCTCCTTGTCCTGCCAGTCTCTGCCCTTTAACAAGCTGATTCCCCTCCTGTTCCTCTGCTCCCTTCAGGCACTGGCAGGCTGCAGTGAGGTCCCCCCACAGCCTTCTCTTCTCCAGGCTGAACCAGCCCAGCTCCCTCAGCCTCTCTTCGTAGGGGAGGTGCTTCTTCCTGACACGTTTTATACAACATGAAGATTTTCTCTGTTCTAATCCTCATCTTAAATCCTGTGTGGATCAGATCCCAGGTTGTGCTCTCAGGAGCAGGAATCTCTGTTGGGCAGGACAGTACCTTGGTAAAAGCCTCGTGCACTGTCGCTTGGTTGCAGTTCTGTTGAACTTCTGCCATTTTTTCTTGCTTCTGTGACCGAAAAGAAACTGTGTCTGCAGTTCACTTCCTGAGCAGACAGGGTCAGGTTTGCCAGCACGGAGCCGAAGGTGCAGCCACAGCACCCAGCACCCAGGGTGGAGGGGAGCAGGGAGCACAGGTGGCTGCAGCACCCAGCTTTCTGGAAATGAAAATCAGCGTTGGATGGCCAAGCCTGGTCTCTGGGGGTGGGGAAGAGGCTGTGAATGATGTCCTGCTTAATCAGCTGTGTTAACTAATGATGTCATGGGTGACCACTTCCATGGCTTAAATGCTGCAGAGCTGGGAGCAGCCTCTGGCAGGGTCCCACTGGTGTCCAGCACCTGGAGCACACCCTGGTCTGCTGAAATGCTTGCCCTGGGGCATCTCCCTTTGCTTTTGTAAGCCAAGTGCATCATCCTTGTGTTTTATTTTGCGTATTGATTTTGTCTGCCTGTTTTGTTGGAAGTCTGTCACTGGTTATGATGGTGACTAACAAAACCCCAGTCCCCAAAGCGTGCTGTGCATTACATTTCTCCCTAGGAATTGCCATCACCCACCAGTGCTTCCCAGACCAATTCACTAGTGTCTGTGGGTTCCAAAGAGCAAAGGCTTGGATAGGCAGTGCATGAAATACGAACATATTTACTGAAAATACTGTCCTTTGGTTAAAAAATACGTTTTTCAGATTAAATTATTTTAAAGTAGCAATGTATGCAACATGTATACCACAGTTTATCCATAATGAAAGTGGTTGTAGTTATTCAAAACTTAGATCCAGGCATTTCCCTGAAGATCTCCCAGACTTGACAAACAGATTATATATAAACTGAATTACAGGAGTCGTCTCAATTCGGAGGTGACATGTGCAGCTGCTGAACAGCATTTAACAGCAATGCACAAATGAAACTACATCAAACTGAAACTAGGGAGGATTTATTTTAAGTGAGCACCTGTATAAACTCAAATCTGGCTGTTGGTGGTAGCACACAGCCCTTCTCACTGCACCCAGGAGAGCCGTGGCGGTGGGTGATGGCGCTGTGTTGGGATGGGGGATTGTTCTATGGGACAGACAGATGTCTTCTGCTCCACCAGCTTCCATCCTGGAACAAGATTCTGAGTTGCTGTTGAGGAGAACTGCACTGTGAGGTTGCTGATAGGGCTGATGTACCCACCTTACCCATCCTTCACCTTTTCTACAGCTGAAGAAGCTGCTAATTTTCTGCCACGTGGACACACACATATTTTTCCGATGGCTTTAAAGAAATTTTCTCTCTCACTCTTTCCCTCCCCCATGTGCTTACACCATAATTTTCTGCTCTTCTGTTCTTCTCATGTCAAAAAATGTTTAAAACCTTTTTCCATCTCAAGTAAGATGAGCACTTAGCTCAGAGCTGCTCCCTCCAGAGGTGAGTGAAGCTGGGCTGCAGGACTGTCCCACAGCGGGTTTGTGTTTCCCTCTTGCTCATTTCTTGTCTGGGGGAGAACTCCAGAGAGAACTTGTGGATGTTTTTACACTGATTTCCTCCTGGCAGTCCAAATGCAGCGGTGTTTTTCCAACTGAGCACTTTCACCAGGAAATCTGGAACCATCTGGAAGTGGATCCTCAGCACCATCCATCCTCTCCACTCTGTTTACTCGTGTTGAACTGGAGATGCTCCTGACCTTGACCTGTGCTGGTGCTGGCAGTGCTGTGCTGTTGTGCCTCCTGTTGCTCTGTGGCAGAAGGACCTCTAAAAATCCTAGATGTTTTGCAAATTAACGTGCACAAGAAATGAAAATTTGGGTCATTATCAATGTGCTCACCACAAAGTAATCAGTTACCTGTTTCTCTCCCCTTTCCCTGCATAGACATGGTAGAAATGAACTTGCTTTCTTGGAAAATGCCGGAGAAAATATTTTATGTAGCATGTTCAGAGAGTTAATGTCTGTTTTGATGAGCCCTAAGGGGTTGGGTGGCAGTTCCAAAGTCATTAATTCCTTATAGGCAGCCTGTTGGCAAACTACACTGAGAATGATGTGTGAGGGTTGTGCCTGCTGCTCGTAGCTGTAGCGCATCACTCGGGTGGTCGATGGTAAAAAGCAGTGCTCTGCACCCCCAAGCAAGGCACTTCAGTCTTTTGGGGGGAACAAACAAACCCTTTGTGTATGAGCTGCAGTTCTCCTTCTTTTTAACGTTACTGTTTCAGGCTTTTGCAGTGACATATTGAGTGGCTTCGGGTGGAAACCGGTAGGGTAGTAGCCAGCAAGCTGGTGGCCCACATGCAGGGAGACAGTAGCGTGCGTGGATGTGTCTTTTATTTCCTGGCTTCCATCTGGGCTGTTTCTGCTCAATATGCTGCACCCAAGCCTAGCAACCTGGCTCTATCCATGTTTGTAGCCAACTCAACCTTTCGCTTCGGTTTGGGCTTATTGTGCTGTTGAATGACATGGTTGTGCAAAGGCTCATCGTGTGTTTTAGCCTCAAAAGTTGTAGGTTTGGGTTGTTGGGTTGAATGTCACTTAATGATGAAGGAATTCTTTAAAGGATTGCAGTGGTGGTGTCCTCAGCTTCGTGTTCAAGTTAAAAGGGCTTTCTGGTTGGAGTATGGCACTGCATGTCAACTCAGTCGTGTCCTGGGGCTTTGTTCTGGGCTCCCTGGTATAGAAAAGACAGGGATCTCCTGGAGAGAGTCCAGGAGGCTATGGAGATGATCAAAGGACTGGAGCATCTCCCCTGTGAGGAAAGGCTGAGTGACCTGGGACTGTTCAGCCTTGAGAACAGAAGATGGAGAGGGGATCTGATCAATGGTTATCAATATCTGAAGGGTGGGACACAGACGGACATGGCCAGCCTCTTCTCAGTGTCTGTGGGGACAGGACAAGGGGCCATGGCCTCAAGCTGGAGCACAGGGAGTTCCCCCCCAATCTGGGGAAGAACTTCTTCCCAGTGAGGGTGAGGGAGCCCTGGGCCAGGCTGCCCAGGGGGTGTGAAGTCTCCTTCTCTGGAGAGATTCCAGCCCCGTCTGGACACCGACCTGTGCGCCCTGTCCTAGGGACCCTGCTTTGGCAGGGGGTTGGACCCCATGGGCTCTGGGGGTCCCTTCCCACCCGTACGATTCTGTGATCCTTCAGAAGCCTTCTGGGCCAGGTCAGGACTGAGAACATCCAGAGCGATTTTCAGTGATGTGATCGCCATCAGTAAATGTCAGTGCATAATGCAAGCATTTGGATGCCCTGTTTTCCTTGAAAAACTTGGCATGGAAACCACTGTCTGTGTGAGAGAATAGCTAGAAGAATATCTCTGGTTTTGGCATAGAACTGATTGCTGTCTAATGACATTTAACTGCATTTGTAATTTTACATTTGATAAGTGGAAACTTTTGTAATGGGGATGTATTTGACAGATGAAATACTTGAAATAGTCGATTAAATGAAGGCTCTGGGTGAATGGGGCCGTCCTTGTAGCCTCATTCCTTGCTGATACTTTGTTCCTGCAAGTCAGGGTTGCCTTCTAGTGTTTAAGATTTTAGTTGGAAGCAACGTAGCTGCAATGTTTGGGCTGTCTTTTTGACTTCTTTAAAATTTGGTTAACCATGGTGGCTTGTCAGCTTAGAGTGAAGGAATGGCATCTGGCCCATCCCTTGCTTTGTCCTTTCAGGTTGGTTTCTTGAGTCAGGTGAGAGTAACTTTCTGCTCAGTGCTCCTTTTGCCCTTGACATGTCATGCCTGAGATGATGCTTGTGTCTCATACACTCTTCAAGCTGGGTGCCCTGACTGCTAACAAGTGAGAGCTGACTGCTCAAAATCACCTCAGCTTAGAGAGGACTTTAGATATTTGGTAGAAGGAGCCAGATCCCTCCCCACTTCCTGCTCTCAGGCTTCCAGTTTGGTGTTAACCCTCAAGGAAAACGGCAGAAGAAATATCAGAAGTGGCATTTTAATGATTTTTAACCTCATGTGTGGAAATGATGTGTTATTCTCAAGGTCATTTAATCAGAAGGCTTTTTCTTGCATGAGGTGTTCTGGTCCCTGTGCTCTGACTAGTCTTAATCTGCCTGTTTTAACTTGAGATACAGCTTTTATAAACGAGGAGAGAGAAGATGGTATTTTATATTGGCTTCATATCAACTTTTTGGGGATGAAAAGGAATATTTATGTTGGTGAGCTTCATGATTTCCAAAACTAAAACTCCAGCTGGCTTCCTGGGTAGGTGGGAGCTGAGGGTGCTATGGCCAGGTCCATGTTAGGGTCGTGCTGTGATTTCAGCTTTGAGACCAGGTGGAGGTAACGTTTAGCGAGCAAAATTCTGCATGTGTGTGGGGAATGTTGCTGTGGGAGATCTCACACTTCCAGGACCTCTGGGTGGATTTAATCCCCCAGACCGACCCTTCTGGGGTTGGTATCTGCTCCTCCTCATCACCTGGGATGTAGCAGAGGGGGCTTTCCCCCCTTCCCCCCACGCTGGCAGCATCCCTGTTTGCGATGCTGAGCATGCTGCTGCAGAGAGCGTGCACCGACAGACAGGGATCTGCAGGAGAGAGCTGTGATTTATAAATGTATCCAACAAAGTATTATAAACCATATAAATCTGAATTGCTGCAAATAGGAGATGACCTTTCTGTGCTTAACAGAACAGCTGAAAAAAGATGGTAGGGCTAGTGCAAAAGCGATGGAGAAATTCAATACATGGTGCCTTTTTATTGTTCCTTCTGTATTGCTGGTGCTATATTTAGAAGCTTACATCACTTCAGGGATGATGACAGTCTCTGCCCTCCCTCTCCCGCTCCCTCCTGCTCTCCCCTGCTCCTTCCCTTAGGATGGATCGTGTTTTCATACTACTTATGCGTCCTACAGATCTTTGGGTAGGATTTTTCTACAGTCTATTAGTAAGTGCTACTGTGGAAAGGGATGTGCATAAGGATGCGGATGCATCACGTCATGTCACCCTGAAGGGGAATGGGGAACTCGTGGTGCTGCTTTCCCTGCCTCTGCTTCCTAAAGGGGTCAGGAACAGGGTGGAGAGTTGTATTTTTTCCTTTTTTTTTTTTTTTCTTTTTCCTTTTAAACAGGAATTCCTGAGAAGCCCTGACAAGGGTCTGACCTTGCCACTAAACTACAGCGATTCGTTTAAGATGCTTAAGTTAAATGGCAGGGAGAGATGGGAGAAGCATGCCAGTGACACTGAATCCAGCAAGCTGTGCCAGCGGAGCAGGGACTGCATCCAGCTCGTGCTGCAGCTGGCTCTGTGTGCTGCACCCCACGCTCCCCACCACCCGCCCTTTCAAAGCGATTTCAAGTACTCAGATATATTGAAATAACCTCTTGATGCAGGTGCCCTTAAT
Organism: Zapornia atra; assembly: GCA_013400835.1. Lineage (NCBI taxonomy): Eukaryota > Metazoa > Chordata > Aves > Gruiformes > Rallidae > Zapornia > Zapornia atra. The sequence goes on along the minus strand of VZTU01028860.1, from coordinate 526,422 downwards.
GCTAAAATATTTCAGCGTTATTCTGCTGTGTTTGGCGATTCCCCCTCGCCAGGCTGGATTAAGATGAATTATTTTAGCCTGAAACCTCTTTGCCCGAGTGTGGGGAAATGACAGATTGCTTTCCAAGCAGCTGGTCTCCTTCCCCAGCCCCCACTGTGGGCTTGGAGGCGGGATGCTACCTTAGGCACTGGGCTCAAAAAGGGGACACACACACAGAGACAAATCCAGGTACCTGCTCGTAGCTGAGCACTGCTGCAGGGGGATGTGGCAGGGGATGGCAAGGGGATGTGGCAGGGGATGGCAGGGGGATGATGTACCAGCGGTCGCCCAGCTCTGAGGACAAAAGGACAGAAGTCTGCAAGCCCAGCCCTCAGACCCAGGCCCCTCTGCTCTCCAGCACGCAGGCGGCTGGCTTCTCCCTTTTCAGCCAGTGCCATGCTGGCTCTGAGATGAGCCCTTGTCCTCCCCGCTGGCGCTGCACAATGGGCTTTTCTTTCTCTGACTGATCAGGGAAGAAGTGTTGCTGCTTGGTGGGTACCTTCTGCCGTGCTCTCTGCTTCCCACAACTTCCAATTCGTGCTCTCCTTAAATAAGAGAAGAGGCTGATCCTGCTTAACTGAACGTGTGTGTTTCAATTACGAAAGGCCTTACTGCCCTTTGGAAAACATCCCGTTTTTCAGCGCCTTGCTCTCGTTAAGACAATTAGAACATGCAGATTTATTTAACAGTCGGGAGGATTCAGATAGCATTATGGGAGGATGGAGGGAGTGATGCATAGAAACCTACGGAGCGATGCTTCAAGCCTGGAAAGAAATGGGTGTGAAGAAACAAAGACCACATTTAATTCAGAGACTGTAGACCGAGGTGGGGGGGGGTGTCCCCATAAGTTATTCTCTGAAAACTTAAAATCTGGCTTAAAATGAGAGTGGTGATTTGCTGTTTGTGATTCTGCCTGACGCTGCAGCTCTCCACAAGCATTTTGATCGTGATGGCTACGGAGCAACCTTTGTATTGGATTTCTTTTTTCACTTTCATCTCTGAGTTGCTTCAGTTTTGAGATTTTTCTCGTTAACCAGGTGATTTATAAAAACTTAACAGCCTTGTGCTGCAGGGAGCCGGGGCTGCAGAAATGCGTGTGCTTTAAAAAAATCCCCTGGCAAAGCACCCCAGAAATGAGGTGAGGGGGTGTGGGGATGCCCCAAAAGCTGAGCTTTGGAACTAGGTCAGGTTTCCCCCCCTGCTCGGGGCTGCACAGGCGGGCAGGGCTGCGCAGAGCTGCCTGCAGCCCCCTGGGACCACCGCCGCCGCGCTCATTGGCGGGACGGCCAGAGGGATGATGTCATCTTCACTTAAAGGCAAAACTAGAAGGAAATAGAATTTTGTTCCCATTATTGAGCTGGTGTTTACAGTAGTTGTAAAATATGGCATCTGAGCCAAAATCTGTAGTGGATGGGATTTCCAGCACAATGCAGAGGGTTTAAAACACGGGTGGGAGATGAATATCTACCCACTGAGCCCAGGGATGGAGTTTGTGTGCTATCGGTGTGCGTGCAGGCAGGGAGAGGTTTCCTTTAGCTGGGTGGGTTTTCTGCTCTCCTAGATGTAAATGGTGATGGGGATAACTGTAATGCAGGTAACGCTGCGTAAAAGTGTCTGGATACTCCTTGCTGCTGAGGATTTATCAGTGTGGTGGTGTTTGATGCTTGAGATGCTTTTGGATAGAGTTTTGTGAATTATTAGCAGAGAGGCGATACGGTTATGTGTAAGAGGGGGCTGACGTGTCTGGTCTATTGTTCAGTACTGAAGGAACAGCAAAAGAAACAGTTACGTAGCTGGAGTAATGCATTTTAAAAATCTGAAATGAATATCTAAAATAGATTTTTTTAAAATCAAATAGCCTTTGGGCTTTCAAATTTTGCAGGTGCAGGGATGAAGTTCAGTTTTTCTGCTGTCTGGTTGCATCTGTTTTCATTGTCTGGTAGAGGTTAAGGAAATTCAGGCATCAATCCCTTTTTTTTTTTTTTTCTTTTAAGAAAGTTTTGGAAGGTGCTTGGGGAAGGTTTTTTCTTATTTAAGGCATAACTCCCATTGAAACTTGGGTTATATGCTGGGAAAAATTCAGCTTCTCGATGACTGCCTGCTGAAAGGAGCCTATGGTTTGAGATGGGGGTGAGGTGTCTTCTTGGGTGCAACTTGGCTTCCAGAATGTAAGAATCTTCTTCCAGATGCCCCTTGGCACAGCAGATGAGAAAGAGCTTTGTATGGATTGCCTCAAACTGCCCAATTTGGTATTCAAGAACAAGCAAACAAAGAAAAAAGGGATTTTAAAATTTTTTTTTTTTTGGCCCCTGCTGCCACCAGGCCAGTCCTGGAAGATCATCTGCTGTACAGGAGGTACAGCCATCACGGGGTGGTTTGGAGAATCACCCTCGAGTCTGATGCGAACTGGGAATAATGGGATGGATGGTGATGAAAATTCTTGCCACAGAGAGGAAAACAGAAACTGTGAGTGCCCCTTGGTGTGGCTGAAGTAAATGACCCAGTGTACCAAATAATGGCTCTGACACAGCCCCCTCCCTCTCTCCTTGGGGCTTTCCTTCACTCCTTGTGTGGTAGCAGAAGTCCTTTGCCTTCTAGGAACTGCAAGCGTCGCAGCAGTCCCAGCTCGGAGGTGTGGGATCTCGGAGGTGCTTCCCCAGAGCAGCTCTCCGGCAGGCTGGGCTGCCATCCAAGGCACTGAGCTGCTTGCAAAGATTTCAGATTTTAGATGGGGAAGAAAAAATCTAAAACTAAATGGATTAGTGCAGAAATAAGGCAATTTTGGTGACAATATTGGTTTTGATTTTGGGGGGGGAGGGGGGAACCCCACCCACAAAACTTTTTACATGGTTTCCAAGCCATTGAAATGATGAGAATTAGAAACATCACCTTTCACTGAGAAATCTACTTATCATTCTGGACAGAAATCTCCTAATGAGTGTATAGGGTGAGATAAAACTGCTGAGGCTCCTGTGTGACATCCATGCATAGAAGCAGGAGTTATCTTATTGTGGACTGATGGTGGGTGTATCCCCGTGTGCGTGCAGGGGAACCTCTGCAGATGTTTATTGTCCTCATTCCTAAATTTGGATGCCAAGGTAGGAAATCATACCCCTAAATGCTGTCAAAACTGCATGAGATTAATTTTTTAAAAAGATTTAGAAAAATAGAAGCATTCCAAGTTACAGTATATGCATGAATAGAGCATAAAATGATATAAAATCTAACGTGGAGCAGGGGTGTTTTGCTGAGCAGTTGTTGTACCGATATGTGTGTTTATATTAGGTCAATAAAGATGCTCTGTTGGCTGCATCTGCAGATACAGTAGCCAATTGATCTAATGCAGTTTCTAAAGGCTTTCTATACAGGTGATGTCATCCTTTTAGCTCGGTTCCCCTCCCACTCTCTTTCCTCCTTATTAGATATTTCATCTTGCTGCGGAGCATCCAATCGATGGGAGCTTCTCCTGAGGGAGCTGCTGAGAAGCAAGCAAAGATAGTAAGGAATTAGGACTCCAGCAGTCAGTCTTGCTGTAGCCATGGATGTACTGTTTTGTTGTGCATTACAGAAATGTTTTAATTGGAAAAGCTAGGCGTGGATTAACCGTGGTATCTGACTGATGCATTAGAATACTAAGCAACACTGCAGAGTTGTAAACTGCGTTAAAAAAAGGAAGGGGGGGGAGGTAAAAGAGGAAAAAGGTTTGTATTGCAGAGGCTTTTAATGCATTCCACGGTGCAAACCTGTTAGAGCATATATCCTGGAGCTACAATCCGGATGCTAATTCAATTTTTGCAGTTACGATGGACAAGAGTATAAAGAAGAAACTTTAATATCCAGGGTGTGGGATTCCTGAATCGCTGAAGATGCTGAGGAGCCTTTGCAGAATTTCATCCACAATATGAAGGTGAAGTTTCTGAAAAGTGGACCTGAAGATAAGCCACTTGTAAATGCATTTTAGCGAAGAGAAAAAAAGGAATTTGAAGAATTCATCTCTCACCTTTTAATGTATTGTTGCTTTAACCTGCAGTTCTAATCCATTTCAGAATTAATTCAATTTTAGCAGCACCTTTTTTTGGGCACATGCCTCTTGCCTGCGGGAACGTATGGATATTTGTATTTGAAAAGCTAGGAAACATTTTGAATTTATGTGCTTGTTAAAACTGGAACGTTTTTGTAGGAATAGCTGCTGCTGCTGCTAACTCACTGCAATACTGAAAACTACTCAGACAGAGTGGAAGCTCTAATCGAATTCAGCGTGAAATCCAAGCCTGAGAAGTTGCATACATGTACATGTGCTGCTTTGGTTTATGATTTTAAAGAGAATCCGGAAGGGATTTTACTCCATATTTTAGTTCTGTGGCTTTTATTTCAAAAAGGAAACTTTTTCCCCCCCCCAGCCTAAGAAATGGCTTTTCTTGTTCGATGTTATGCCAACTGCCTGCAGCCCTGGGCCTCCAAAGTAAGTAAGATTTTTGTCTGTGCTGCATTTCTCTGACCTGTATTGACAACCGTGGGGCTGGTGGAACGTTCACTTCTCAAACCCTGAGCGCTGCTCGGATGAGATGCTGGACTCCTGGCTGTGCATGGGCTGCTTGTGTGGGATCATTTCAGAACGGGAAGGGGGAGAAACCATGAAATCTTGGTGTTTGTTTCATATACAAATAGCTTATAAATTAACAGGAAGTATGGAAAAACCTCATTTGCTTATGGAATGTGTAAAGCTTGCTTTTTAGCTGATTAGTATACAGAGCAAGTGTAAGGTTTTTCTGACTGCTTGCATACATTGCTAACTTAAATACTGGTGTACAAACCCACTGATGTTCTGATTTCTGAGCTGCATGATGCTGTGCTGCTTGTTCCCTTTGTGCAGCTTTGTGAAATTGGTTAATTATTTAGCTGAACTGTGTAATTAGCTTTAAAGGACACAAATTCTTTTGCATCTCTGAAGATGCAGCATCTTTATGAAACTGGGGAGGGAAGGGTGTTGCTTTTAAAGGAGGGTAATGAAATCTAGAACATTCGAGCAAACCCACCTATTGAGAGAAAAGCCTTTAAAGAAAATACAGAATATACTGTTTGTCAGACCCTTCCCATTTGGTGTGCTCGGGCAGGAAATCAGCCGAGTTGCTGGTGTTTTATGGATGCTACTGCCAAGAAGTAGTCACCTAAGAAATGGGAATTGCCTTAGAAACCTGAGGCTAGGCATATATTAATGATTATGTAGTATGATTGTGTATTTATATCGCATCTCATCCAGGATAGAATAGAGTTCGTGCAACTTTCTTGCATGGGAAAGGTGGAAGGGTTTGAAGGCAGCGGGCAGAGCCCTGGTGTTCCTGACACCCATCATGAGAGTCATGGCATTGATTTTTGGAGCAAGAAATTTGCTCTTGACTTTGGTCCCAAAAAGTTGAGAGTCTCAAGCGACACGGCGGCGTGGGGAGAAACGCCACGGGGTGTGCGGAGTCCTTGTGCAGGGGGGTTTCCTGGTTGGTTTTGATGGCTGATAAAGGTAAATGGAGGCTTGTGGTGTCCGGGGGGAAGATGCTGGGCTTCAGGGTTTCTGTACGTGGTTGCCAACATCAGTGTGTGCATGTGTGTGACCGAGCTCGGCTGTGTGTGCTCTGTCCACCCCAGCCCGGGCTGAAGGGGGCTGTGGGGGCTCCGTGTGCCCAACCAGGTCATTGCGTCTCTCACCTTGGAGCTCCCGCTGGTTCCTGTCCTCATCCGTATCTCGAGTAGACCCCTCTGCTTTCTACCCATCCTACTGCCCAGACATTAAACAGGAAAGGATCAGTTTACTTAAACTCTGCTTACCTACACCGCCCTCATTAAAGAGGGCTGGATGTGTGATGTATTGCTTAAAAACTGGGGATGCTTAGTCACGTTGGTCCTTCAGCTGAGACTGCTTATCATCCTCTAGAGTTTGGGCAAAAGTAGAAAGCCACAGACAAGAAACCCTGTGCTCAAATAAGGGTTTGTTGGGAGTAAAATAATAATAATATATATTAAAAAAATGTAAAGGCTTTTGACCGCTGTGGACGACACCCAGCAGATCGCTGCTGTACCAGCCAAGTCAATTATTCACTCATTTACTGTTCCTAAATGAAATGTCAAATGTTGTGGAAGGGGAGGTTTGCTTTTTATTTTTGGGGTTTTTTTTGTAATGGCTGAAGAAAAGCAGTTAGCTGGTTGTGTTCCAGTCTACAGCTGAAAGTTCTGCAAAGGAAAAGCACCCTTAGCCCCCTTCCGCACACCCCCACAGAGCCCCCCAAAACTCCCACAGACCCCCACAAACTTTTAAACTGGTGTGTCCGTGATGCTCCGCACCTCTGAAGAGAAATGCTCTGGTGAGCTGAATTCCACCCCAGCTTGTACCAGTTTGCTTTTATCTGAGCTTTGTGCCATGAACCTGTTTGTGGCAGATGTTTTATATTATCAGATGTTACAGCAAAGTAATCGATGTCAGAATCTTAAATAAGCAGATTTATAACTTTTAATTTGAAAATGTCAATTTATGCTATTTTGAAACTAGAACTGCTTCTTGCCGTAGAGCAATGGACATGGGATCTTTTGTTTGCTTTCTTGGGAATTAAATTCAGAATTTCTTAGGTTTATGTAGATATCTGTCCCAGATTATTCTTTTGTAATTGGTTGTCTTTAAACTGGTGTAGGACAACAGTCTGAAAGTGGGCTGTTGACTCAGTTGTAATTACAGCCCTCTGTATGTGACAGAGCAATGATACATCCATTTAATGGGGGCAAAATGAAGTCATGCTTCCTATGACTAATCAGAAAGGTGAGCTTTGGAGAAGGTAGGTGAAGGAGAACCCTGGTGAAGGTTAACCTTGCCCCAAGGAGGGTCACACTGTGGCTGTGGAGGGACTCGCGGGAGAAGCCAGCTTGGGGAGCTCCGTCACCGCCTGGAAGATGCTCTCGGAGTAGAAGGGGTGTGCGTAGCAGTGTGTTGCACGCCCTGGGGAGCAGGGCATGCACCCATCATACCCAGAAGCTCTGCTGGGAAACCAAAAGGGCTTCTGAAAGTCAAAGCAGGCACCTGTAAAGGCATCATTGCGGGCTATTTTCCTGCATGAAGAGCTGCTGAAAGGGGGATAAGCTGAGAGAGCGAGCTGGAGTGCTGTGAATTTCTGCAGACATGCGCTGTGGGAGCCCTTCAGCCCTCCCATGCAGACTCCTGTGGAGGTCAACAGGATTTCCCAGGACTCTGCTAATACTTGGAAATGTCTCCAAGAGAAATCACCATCGCAGGTAGATGATGGTTGCTCCTCTGTCGGTTGAGGTATCAGTACCGGGGCAGAAGCCCTTGTCGGAAGCACGTCATAAGGAATGGTCTGTGCCCTGGGGCCTGTTTGCTCTCTGGAATGATAGGCTGTAGGAGAGGAGATAAATAGATGCAGCATCCTCAGGCAAACAGGGTGAATATGATAAGCAGTGAGGAGTGTGGAAAAGGGATCAAAGCAGTCCTAGCTGTCAAGCTGCCACTGCTCTGGAGGAAGATGAAGGAGGTTAGAGGCCTTCGCATCGGTCCTGTGGAGATCTCCTTCCACGGGCTGGTGATAAGTGAGGACAAGAGGCATTCAACTTCTGTTAAACTAAATTCCTCTGATACTAATGTGGTATTTTAAGACCAAAAAAATTAAATCTTTCCAATGTATCTCAGCAAGATTCTGATCATCTGTAATTCCGATCATAACTTCCTCAGTGTCTGGGACATTGCCTGTAATGCACTTTGTGGTATTAGACTCTTAAACACAGGTGCCTTAGGAAGTCACTATGAAAGAGAGCTTTAAATGTACCAATTTAGAGATATACTGTTCTCCTGTAATAGAAATTTTATGCACATTCTACCAATTTCCCAAGCCTAGAATGCATCCACAGTTACCCTGGTTGTGTAACGGGAGGGTCTGATGGGGAAAATACAGAGTGATTGGGTAATGTATCTATGGAGGATATTTAAAAAGGGATGCTTTTTGAGATAATGTGCTTTTTATAGAAAATAAGGGGTTTTGCATTAACAACTAAGCTTCTAAAATGTTTGTTCCTGAAGGAAAACAGTTTCATTTCAGATCCCAGGTGCGTGTTAAACTTGTCTTGCGACAGTAGACTGTAATTTATTTTCTCTAGGCTTCTGTGTTCTTCTCTTTCTGCTGTTTAGATACAATCTAATAATGCTAAGCATAATAACAAGATACATTTGCTCTGTAAAAGTTTGGGCTAGAGCAGAAGACTTGGAGTCGTTTTTCAGTCCCATTCCTGTTGCTGCTGTTGTCTCCCAGGGACATGATGTGAGTTTTAGTTATCTGTAACTAAAATCAGTGTAACACCATCTTCTGATTCCAGGGGGCATCGATTTGGTCTCCAGGATCTTGAGTTGAAACCTTCATGCAATTAAAGATTATTTTCAGCTCCTCAGAAGAAAAACAGAGCTTGGATAGTGTGTCCTTGATTTGATTCGATGTCGTCCTTGTCTTTGCTAATGCACTTATATGGAACATAGCCCTGGCAGTATGAATTTTAAATGTTTTCAGTGCAAATAGAGTAACTGATCCTTTGCTTTCTTCTTTCAGTCGATTTTGACAGCGTCTTTCTCTTCCTCTTGGCTTTGTCTCTCCCACCAGTCTTTCCTTTGCTCATGCCTGTAGCTTCCAGCCTGACTTTCTGCTGTGCAGAGCGCCCCATCGTTGCTCAGAGCGGGACCTGTGTCCATCACCCGAGCGTGCCAAGTTCATGCCAGCAGCAGGGATTGCCCTGTGAGCTCCTCTCTTCTGGTCCCTGATGGTTCTTTCCCCCCACTCCCCTGGGTTTACAGCTCTCTTTTGAGTGTCTGGAGTTTCAGCCAGCTCCCCTGAGTATTTATGGCCTCTCCTAGCCCATATGTTCACATCTCTGTCCCCTCCATCCCTGGCAGCAGCAGGATTGCCCTGTTTCTCCATCTTACGTGATTTGTAGGGCACAGCATCTTGGTTACTCAATACCCTTATCCCTGAGCACTTGGAGAGCGAGTGCTTGGACTGATAAATCCCATTTTTCCTTCTGCTTAGTTAAAAGTTTAACTCTTTTATAACAACTTGCCTGATGATTTCTGTAAAACTTCTAAAATGCCCTTTTTGTTTGATAATTGATTAAGATAAAACTGGTTTAGCATGAGCAGGGTGGTGGTGTTCTCTGGACAGCTTGGATTTTGTTCCACACTGGAGTGTAAGGTGTTAAATGCAAGGACACGTTGTACTTCTATTCAGCAGAAAAGGCCTTTTCCTGAAGTATTGTTTTATTGGAAATGGGCTCTGATATGCAAATAAACACATATCAGTTCATTTATTTCCTCCCAGACTTTGTTTTAAGCCTGCTTTGTTCCCATTCTGCTTACAGCTACGCCCAAGTGCAGTACCACCCTGTTTTGCTCCTCTCCCTTCCATGAACGCTGTTCTTTGGGAATACAGGAAGAAAATAGAGATGGAGGATTAGTGTTCCTTTTGATGGTGGGGTTTGTTTGGGTTTTTTTGGCACATAGAGGATCTGAGAGCCTCCTCACACACCTATTTGGGAGGTAATGCATCCCTGCCTGCGCCCTCATAGCCCTGCACCGTGTGTCCCTGGAGCCCGTTGTCACCATGTGTCATTCCTGTGAAGTGGGGTTGTAGCAGCCTGAGGATGTGTGGAGAGGCACCACCGTCACGGCTGTATTTTGCCAATCGGTGTATATAAGAGTTTATAAATTATTCAGCTGAGATGAAGCTCAGTGTAGAATTGGAATTCCATGTGCCCTGCAGTATTGTCTCAGGATGAGAGCTCCCTGAACGTCAGGCTGCTGTCGTAGCCTGGCTGCTGGAGTTTTAATGACATGTGGAACTTCAGCTTCTTACAGAACTCAGAGCATCACTGGCTGCTGTTTGTTTTCTCCTGTAATTATTTAGAGAAGGCTGCTCCTGGCCTTATAACGTATTAGTTTTCAGCAGGGAGAACAAACAGTCGAATTTGAACACTGGGACTAAAAATAAGTCTTTTTGAACATTCCTGTTGTGTTTTGTTACTGTGAAAATGGGATTCTTGGCAGTTTAAAAAGGCTGCTCTGTGAATGGACCAGAGAAGAGTTGATCTGTAGTAGTTGATGGTTGTGAAAAATACGACTTAGGTTTACATGTTGGGTATTCCTGGTATTGTGGAGCTCTCATCAGTGCTGGTACATTTGTCACAGGTGAATTCTCACAGTTGAAGTCCCCCCTTCTCCTCCAAAGCAGAGACATTTGCGTGCCAGGCTCTCAGCCTTACCATGAGTTAAAGCATAGCAGTAATCTATAATTTAGACATACGAAGACCAAATTAAAATTGCATTACATGTGTGGTTTCAGGCAACACCAGAATTTACTTTGAAATTCTGTCCTCATGTCACCTCATTGTAACTAAGGAAACGTGATACTTCAGAGGATGTTATTTTCTACACACTGTAGCAGCCATGAAGACCAGAAGCTCTTGGCTGCCGGCGGCATCCAACACCCTTTAGGGATTTTTAATTCCTCTAGATGTGTCTTGTTGTGGTGGGGGCTTTTTGGGGTGTGTTTTGTAAGCCAGGGGTTATTGTAGGAATGCTATGAGGATGGTTTTTCAGGGCACTGCAAAGCTGTTGGGAGTGGTACTGAGGCGGTCCTTACTACTTCAAGATTTGTGGCTGCAGCACTAAGAGTTCCTGGAGTAAGTAAGTACTGTGGGTAATGAATTGAAATAAGTATTGTCAGTGAGTCCATTTGTATGTTGTCAAATGGAAAGTGGTCTGGAATTTGTATACATGGACAGGTGCTGTTTCTCTTTGCATCATGTTGAAGGTTACAGATGTCTATCAGTGCCTGTTGGGAAACTGTTTGATCCATCAGTTAGCTTTAAAAAGAACAGCAAAAAGACACCATTGCTCCTTAGAAATCTCTTTTGTGTTGCTGGTGGGACATTAGTGGTCTTCAAGGAGGAAATGTGTTTGCCTGAAGTGGATTGAGGACTGATGGAGCATAGGTAATTCATCTGGGCTCAGCCTGCCCGAAGTGATGTGACCTCTCTGGGTTTCTCAGAGGAGCCACTTTCTCCACTCCCATTAACACAGCTCTCAGTGTATTTTAAATGTTGCTCAACTGGAGCAGAACTGTAGTGTGTATGTGAAAGGTGAACCAAAGCCAGAGCCGGTGTATGTAAATCCTTGGGAGAAATTTGCAATCAAGGGCATCACAGAGAGAAAGACTGATGGGGGGAAGGAAGGATATAGTCCCTGGAAAGGCGAGGGGGGAGCTGGCAGGAGGTTTGGGGGACTGTGGTCCCCTTCAGCTCTTCGATCAAATGCTCTTGTTAGGTTGGCAATTTTGTTTAATTTCATTTTTTAAAACTGGAGGTAAAGAAGGTTTTTTGACTGGCTGTTTGGATCAGCTCTGGAAGGAGAATCGCTGCCCTTAAACCACTTGGGAGCGACAGGGGCTGAGCAGGAACGTTTCCTCAAGCTTGGAGGTTGCCAGGAGGCATCGCAGTTATCGGAGCTCTGAGGATCTGTGAATGGCTTCCAGCTTAAACCAGTGAAACCCTCGTCATGGAAAACCTCGAGCAATAAACAAAATAACAAGTTATCTGTGCTGTAGAATGGGGATTGTTAGGCTTAGGGCTTGAGAGCTGGTTTTAGTGCTGGACAAGCAGTTGGTGCAGCTGTGCCTGGTGGTTTTTAGGGTGGTGGGTTTGATGTCTGTGTGCAGTGACACCGCGGGGCCGTGCCCTGCTCGTCCTCAGGTGCTGGGCAGAAAGAAACCCAGGGTTGTTTCTGAATATTGCTCTTGCTGGCAACATTTCAGGGAACTTGAGAAAAGCAAATAAGCTTTAAGGTTACTGACAGATCTGTAAAACCAAGGACAGAAAATCTGCTTACACGGCCTATAAAAGGACAGACTGTTCCCTTGGAGACTGATGCTGTTTCTGTGACCAGACCTGATCGATCGGTTGTAAACATCCATACCTAGGAAAAGTGATGAAAAACTTTGTTCTCAAGGAGTATCAAATAAAGAATGAGGCAAAACTTTTGCTTCCTTATTGCCCATTTTCCTTCCGTTAATTTGAATTTGTAAGGGATGCTACACTAGGAGAATTAGGTGGGCTGTGCTGAGCCCTTTGGTCAGTGCCCTTGTTTCTGAATGTTTAAGAAATGTGCTGTTTCCCACAGGTTGAAACATGATGGGGAAGCTGCTCTGCACATAAAAAAGGGTAATTCATAGGTCATCTGTCCATCTGTCTTTGCAAATTCCTGTTGTCTGTGCCTTTTCAGTGTGTGGTTTTTGGATACCAGGAAACACTTATAGTTATTTTCAGAACTTGTGGCACAGACACACAGGTGTGACTTTTTTTTACCCCCATAGGAAAAAGGTACCAGCAAATCCAGGCTTAAGTCACGTAGGAAATACAGGATGAGGAGGATGTTCCCTGCGCTGAAAGAGGTTCTTCTGGGAAAAATGGGGAACAGAAAGGCAAAAGTCTCAGCTTAGCCCTCCTATGATGTAACTCCAGTTATGACTTAGGTGGTTGTCTTTATAGAAATACTGCAATGACTATTCTCTAGCCTTAATTTTTAGTAAAACCTTGTGTAGAGGAAAGATGTCCTCAGGCTAGCAATCATTTCTGGTGTGCTTCTCATAAGAGTTAATTGGTGGTCATCTCGTCAAAGATCATGTAATTTGCTCTGTTGTACAGGGCATGTGCAGCCTTAAAAAATCTGTTATACCAAAATTAGCTTTTAATTTAATTCCCAAGTATTCTGTGTGACCTCACTGCTGTGAGTAAATGGTGTTGACGTAGGAAGGAAATGTCACTGCAGACGTACTCTGCTTGGGCCTGTGGAAATGGTCTGTTGGCTTGGGAGAGGGACCACGTAGCAGAGCTTGTACCCCAGTTAATGTCAAAATTACAGACTTAGGACTTGGTGAAAGTTGGCAGATCGCTTTGTGTGGCTGTAGGTGTGGAGAGAAACGCTGCTGCAGAGCTGACTGCAGTATTGATTGACAAAAGTTGTGGTACTTGGGAAATCTCTGGAGACGTGTGTCCCGGTAGCGTGGCAGTTTTGTTGTCTTACCTGTGTCTTTGGTTATCAGACACCTCAAACTGGATATCTTGGAAGTTAGGTACTTTCAGAGGAGATCAGGTGTGGTGCAGTTCAGCTGACTGCACTGGGTAGCCTGAAAATTATGTGTAAGCATTGAGTGTAGTGAATTGTTTCAAGGTGTTTGTGGCTATAGAAGGAAAGTACTGTCCCACTGTACATTTGGGGTGGTTTTGGTGATGGAAGTGTAGTGAAGTAATGAAGCTGAAGCACGTTACCTTCCTGTTATCCAAGAGGATAGCACATTGGCTGGTTGGTTCACTTCCAGTATTCATCAGATGCAGGAAAATGCTGAATAACCCAGGAGATTTTGGTAACTGTGCAGCAGTGTCAGTCATCGGTGTTGGTACCAATGTGGTCTCTTTTGGAAAGGTGTTCCCTTCTCAGCTTGATTAGTCGTCTCCTCCACATAAACTCCCTGCGTTTCACCCGTTACCCCTGACATCCACCATCCTCCACACCCTTCCCAAGGACCATCCTTTCTTCCAAGGGTGCCCAAGGACAGCTATGAGCAGAGGTTCTTCTCTTCCATGTTTTGTCGCTTTTACGGTGTCCCATCGCCGCATCCTTTTGTCCCTCTGCTTCCTCCAGCCATTCTGAGCAGTGGTGCTGCTCCCAGCTCAACCACTCTGGCTCTGCCTCTCCTTTCAAACCTCTAAATCAGCCTCTCCATCCAATTTGTCTTTTAAAACATGTGCAAGTCTTGAGCATTCTTTCTGTCTGGAGAGGAAAGAAAGCACTTGTGAGTACTGCTGTTCATCGTGTCTGGCTTTTTTAAAGTGGGAGTTTCTGCACTGTATTGTGCAATAGAAGAGAAGAGGTTTGGGGCTTGTAGAGGTTTTTGGGTCTGTGGTTTAGCAGCAGAAGTGCTGACGCTGCTTCAATGCTGCACTTGTGAAGTGATAGCGAAAGCCAGGTTCCTGTGGGGCCTCGTGGAGTCTGCTCAAGGGTGTTTTCAGGGGTGCTGAGGGTAGAGTTTAGTATTTTGTGCATAACAATGTTTTAACTATTACTCAGAACCAGTTCTTGCACTCTGGTGTCCGCTGCCCTCCCCTGTCCTCTCCCCAGTGTTGCTGACTGCATCCCAGAGAGCAGGACGGGATGCCCCTGCGTTACCACCTTCCGAAACCTCACACACACTTAACAAAAGCAGTCCAGGCTGGGGTTGCTTCTGGGTTTTTGTTCAGACAGACTGATGCTGCCATTAGGAATGGCTTCCAAAGGGTTTAGTGTTCCTTCTTGCCTTTTTCCCTCTTGCAGTTTACAATATCTCTTTAAAAATTCCCTTGCTGCTGCAGGTTTTTTCTCGGTGTCATCACCAGCTGTACTTCCCTGTCTCAGTGGGAGGGCAGAGCTGTAGGTGACTGTACAGACCGTAACTTCTATTTTCTTACCTTCCTTTGGTGTGCAGCTCTGTGGCATTTCAGCAGGACGCTCGGTGCTCAAGATCCCTTTGTTGGGAAAGGTCAGTCACAAGGATGTGTGGACTGGCTGTGCCGGGGTGTCAGACTCAGCCCTATTCCAATTCCAGATTATCCCTTCTTGTCGAAAAATGAAATTGTTATGGTTTAAAGTGGCAAGTGAGTAGCCTGTTTCTGAGCATTTATCAGAATTTCATGGGTGTTCAGGGTTTTCCTGTCCGTGGCTGCCAGGGCAACTAGCCAGGAGATCACAGAATCACCAGGTTGGAAAACACCTTTAAGGTCATCAAGTCCAACTGTTGCTATGCTATGCTAAACCAGACCCCTAAGTACCTGATCTATCCTTTTTTTAAAAACACATCCAGGGAAGGATCAACCTCCTCCCTGGCGCAGCTTGAGGCCGTTTCCCCTTGTCCCATCTCCTGTCCCCTGGCTGAAAAGACCATCGCCCACCTCTCTGCACCCTCCTGGCAGGGCAGTGGAGGTGGGGAGAAGGTCTCCCCTCAGCCTCCTCTTCTCCAGGCTGAACACCCCCAGCTCCCTCAGCCGCTCCTCAGAGGATTTGCCCTCCAGCCCCTTCCCCAGCCTGGCTGCCCTTCTCTGGACTCGCTCCAGGACCTCAATGTCCTTCCTGTAGTGAGGGGCCCAGAACTGGACCCAGCACTTGAGGTGCAGCCTCACCAATGCCCAGTGCAGGGGCACAATGCAGATCCTGCAGTCTGTGTTTGAAAGCCTCCACTGTGGATGTAGGTGCACGTTGCAATTTTGAACTTGTTTCCCCATGTGTGCTTTTTCAAGATACAGATGCGATTGGGGCAATAGTTTCCAAGCTTCTCACACCAAAAAACCTATTAAAAATATAATAGTCAGTCAGTGAGTGTTGTTCACCAACAGTTAAGACAATTTTGCAACCTCACTACAGCACCCAGCAAGTCCTTCCTGCATCTGCTGTCCTGTTCTTACAGAAACACCCTGTCTGTGTATTGCTGCTTAGTGAGCTCTGAAAGAGAGAACAATCAGTTTAGGTAATAAAAACGACATACAAAAGGCAGAAGCTGTGATTTATTTTGGGAGATTGAGTAGAGTGGCAAGCAGCACTTTAAAGGTCACTTGTCTCAAATAAACCTTCTCTCTCTCTCAAATTTAAAGAGAGATGGTGGTGTTTCCTTGCCTCCAACCTACATTAAATGTCTTTTACGAGAACGAATTGCAGGGTCCGGCAGGAGCATCGTATGTGCCCACGTGTTTTATAGGTGATGGGAATGAATGGGAGCCCTGGCAGGGGGAATGAGGATCGGTTGTAAGTGATTAATGAGTTGATAAGGACTACTCCTTTGGGAGGGCTGGTGGTGCTCTGAGCTGGTCTGTTGGTGAAAATGGCACGCAAAGCACACACTGCTTTACTCTCTTGAGAGCTGTGTCTTGTTCCAACAGTGCTTCTCAAACTAGGTGTATTTTGAAGAGCCTTTGTCATGAGAATCTCCAAGTTTTAACTGAATTAGGAAGAAAAACTCTTACGTGGTGCTATGTATCTGTGTGTGTGTCACAGTGTTTGAGCCAGTGTGGGCTTCGGTAGCATCACCTTCTGACGGAGAGCAGGCATCTGCATCTTCTCCTGGACATCCTGCAGGGCCGAGTCTGCTCTTGGTTCTGCTCGTTCTTTGCTTGGAGCCGCTCTGAAAGTTTGACAGTCATTATGAGTTAGGATAGCAGGGAGGTTAAATTAGATTTCCTTGTGTCTGTGTTACCACGGTCAGCATGGGACTTGCTCACCAACAGAAGGAAATCTGATTGAAGCCACACTCGGAGCGGGATGTTGGAACAGGGATGTTATAAAAGCAGGGACAGGCTGCAGAGTTTGAGGCTAAACTGGGGTCTTGCTAAGTTAAGACTGACGAATGTTGGGGTTGATGAGTTCCATAGTTGAGTAAATTCCTGGATTTTTCAGTTAACTCTGACCTCCTTTGCATCAGGGACTGCCAGAATCCCTGCCTAATAACTGCTGGCAAGTACCGGGTTGCTGCTGGATGTTGTCCTCCCTGGCAGATGATGCGCTGACCTTGCTTGTCCGTGCCTTTTCTCCTGGCCGATAGCACTGCAGTGTGTTTGCAGAGGAGCTGCCTGACGTGTGAAGCTCCTGGGAGCAGAGGAGCAGTGTCACCCTGCGGCACAGGCTGCTCTGGCCACAGTGTGGAACGCTGTCACAGAGGCAGCAGGTGGGGAAAGCTGGGAGAATGACCTCCATCAGCACCACCGTTGGTCAGCTTCACTGAGATACCGGTGGCTTAACTAATGTCTGAACTGCCACAGGCAATATGGGAGATCACAGCGTTCTACTGCTGCTCCTGGACAGGAGGCAGAGGTCATGGAATCGATTCAGTTCTAAAAAGCCTTCAAGACTAAGCCCAGTTGTAAACCTCACTCTGCCCAGTCAGGGTAGCAGCTTTCTGTACATGGCACGCAAACACCTACCATAAGAAGTGTTCACTTGGGTTTACAACATACCCAGCTAGTACTCCAGACCAGAATTCATCTCAGCTTTCCTGCTTTGCTTTCATACCTTTCCTATCCTTGCTTAAGAGGTCACACCTCAGCGTACATCAGCGCTTCCCTTGCGTGCTGACAGGGAGCGAGTGTACCTTTGGTCCCTGGATTGAGTTCTGTCAGCTGAGTGCTTTGACCTTTTTTCTGTCCTCAAATCCTCAAAATAGATTTTTTTTTTTTTTCCTAAGCCTGTAAAAGTTTTTGGTGGCTAAACATAGGCTTCAAAGCGTTGTGTTTCCTTTGTGTTTGGATCAAGTTTGCTACTTTATACCTACTGCTTGGGGGGTTTTGTATGGGAGTTGGTGGAAGTTAGCAACCTCTTGCTTTTCAAACTTTCTCCTCCTCCAGATGCTAATCTGCAGGTTTGGATATTTTGTGCTTTCTTTTGTAAGTCAAATGTGTACAAAACTAGAATCCTGTAAATATTAGGGTAGTGAAAAATAGTTTTGTGGTCTTTCAGTACCTGGAGTTACTTGATGAGTAACAATCTGTGCTGGATTTTAGAGCCCAAAGGTTGGCTTTGAACAGTGATTGACAATGAGAATGTCTTTGGGAATTACAGATGCCACAACATCCTCCATGCTCCTTGTAATTTCAATAATCAGAATTACACTATGTGTGTCTGAGATGCTCTCAGCCTTGTTTTTCTGGGTGTGAGGAAGGTTTGGAGAGACCTGTGCTGCAGCTCATGGTTTCAGATGAGACATTAACTAGCCTTATAAACAGGAATCCTGCTGCTTAGTGGATTGGAACGTCAGCTGATGGTTAAGACTGTGGGCTATTTGTCTGGCATCATCTGCTTGTCCTTATGCATTCCTAACCCCACTGGTGTCTGTTGGGGAGCTGTAAAGGGGCAAGACCTTTGCTTCACAGAAAGGCGCATGGTTTCCTATCAGTTGTATAAAACCTGAAGTGGGACTGGGCAAGCCTGGTCTCAATTAGCCTTTCCCCACAATGTATGTCAAGTTACAGGTGGATATTCACATGTGTAACAAAGGTTTTATGAATAACGTTGTCTTCAAATTAAACTGACATCTTTTTTTCTTTTCTTTTTCCTGCCTTCCCCCAAATCCCTGTTTTATTTACAGCTTCCAGCTGATCTTACCAAGATGCATCTCACCGACAATCCTCATCCTCAGGTGACTCATGTCCCTTCAAGCCAGTCGGGATGCAGCATTGCCAGTGATTCTGGGAGCAGCAGCCTGTCTGATATTTATCAGGTAGAATTGCATTTGTTCTGTGTCCTTCCTGATGTTAAACACTCCATAAACAGAACCAGTGGCTGTTTATCCAAGACTCACCCTCTCCATCTTCTGCGTATCCCCACGTCGCTCCTGTGACTTGCCACCTCCACACAGAAATAAAACAAACTTGTTGCTTATAAAAGTCACATTTGATGATTTATGGGACCATTTTCCTTCGTTCTGCAGCAGTACAAGTTTAATGAAATCACTCTTACGTTGCAAATACCTTCCTTGATTATTTGTATTTCTTGTTAATAACAGATGTTCTGTTCTGCAAACAAAAGCCTGGTAATAAATGCACCCTCTGCACCAATTAGTTGTAGAAATTCTGGGGTTGCTTGCTGAGAACAGAAGTTGACTGAAATCCAGAGATAGCTTTCATTTGTTTACAGATAATATACTTAATGAGTTACCTGTCTGATGTCACTTTGCAGAGCTGTTTTCATGGGGTTTTTTCTTTCTGCTTGATGAGGATGTTCATCTTGTGTTTGTCTTGATGAGCAATTCCACAGCTTTTTTCCCCCTTCTAAGTTGAAATCTGACTACAATACTGAGTATATAGCAGCTATTGAGCATGATGCAGGTGTAACTTGGTTTTAGACACCTATTCCCTTGGCTACTTTCTGGGTACTATTTCTACACACTAAACAGAGATTAGTGATGCAGCTTCTTTATGATGAAATATTGCTAGGTCACTTTAAAGCATTTAAAAGAAAATCCCTTTTAGAACATTGTCTCTGCATTTTTGTCCTATTTAATCTGTTAGCTTACTTCAGGTTTACCTGCTACCAGCTAGGTCAGTAGAGTCTTTTTAAAACTCTCTGTGAATTCTCTGGCTCCTGAGAGGCAGGGCTGGAAGATTTTTGTTCTGTGGTGCAATTTATTTTTTTAAGTCTTCTGAGTCAAGGGAATTGATTTAATTAGAGTCACTAGTACTCACCCATGTGTTGTACCTTAACATCTCATTTATTAGGATGCTGATGGGCAGCTTTCCTGCCTGTTGTCTGCCCGCCTGTCTCTACCTGAGTACTTGGGAGAGGTTGCTGTAAGTGAAAAGCACTTAAAATATATTATTGATAAAGAAAATATCATTCCAGTAGTGACTGAGTACCCTGCCATGTGTGGTTAGTTGCATTTGAAATGCCTTATGTCTGCTCCTCAGAAAAAGCCAAAAGAGTCTAACTGTTAAATGAGAATAATATAAATAAAAGAAATAAGGGAGTAGCACATTTCCATGCAAATAAACAGTGGTGAAATATGGTTTTGTACCCTAAGGAAATACTAATTAATGTGAAAGTGACTGCAGAGTTTGTGTTAATCTTGAGGAGTGAGGACCTTTCAGGTAGAAATCTCCTTCTCGGTGACATGAGCTGTGGGTTTTTCCATCCTGGGGGGGAACGTGGTTGTCTGTAAATTTGGTGAGAGTTTCCAGGCAGCCAGGGCAGTGTCTGAGGCAGGTTAACACTGTTAGACTCATGTGAGAGAATGTTACAGCAGTGTATGACCATAGCTATGGTGTCACTAATCCTGAAAGACAGCATTTGCTGAACTGGGGGCGAAGGGAAGATGTGCAACAAGGAGAGAAAAAAACAACCCAGTAGAAATACCCATTGGGTTTTCCCCCCCCCTGTTTAATTTTGTCATGTTTTCTATATCTTATTCTTGTGTGCATCATGTGCAACTAGTAACCTGTCAAGGGACGCTGGGTGCTTTATGGGCTTTATTGCAGTAGCTGCACTGGTTTTGGAGAAGGCTCTTATCGTTTTCCACCCAGGTAGGCGTGCATGGATGGATGCTGTGTAATAATGCCCTGGCACAGTATTTAACAAGGCAGAATACTGCAGTGATGCATTGATACAGACACATTTTGAACTTGGAAAGAAAAAGAAAAGTGTTTTCCCCCAATATTTGTCATGGTATCATGAAGGCAGAGAACCTCTTTGATGTGCAGTTAACCTACATTTTGAGTACATGGTGTTGGCTCGGTACTGAAAGCAATTTTGGTACATTAAATACAGCTTTTCATTAAGTATTTGGAAAACCATGCTTTGCTTTTGCTTTTCTAGTTGGCTTCAGATCTGTTACATGCCAAACTCTCTAGGAGTATCATTAATGTCAGCAGAGGAAGAGCATTTTTGACTAATTTTGATTAACGTCACCTCGAAATGACCTTTTGAATTAATGGTATCTTAACATTAATTTTTACAGTAAGTAGTGCAAATGTAATTCCAGAATAGGAAAATATGATTAGAATAGTAGAACCAAAGAGTGAAACAATTTTTTATTGAGATTTGGAAAGGGTTTCCGTTCATCTGTGTGCACTAAATTCATCGATAGTGTTGAAATGAGGTTTCACTTGTTCCAGCTGCCTCTCAGTCCAGGATGTTAAACAGGAAATGATGAACATAAAGCTTAAGGTGAGATCAGCAGAAAAGGAGCCCTGCCATGAACACATTGTTATTAAACCCTCAGGTAGCTGCTCAACCTCATGAAAATAAATTTATGAAGGTATTTTTCTCCCTTCTCCTGGACTGTTACTGCTCCCTGTTGGAGCGTTCAGTATTTCTGTGCTAAAATGCCCAAATGTGTATGTATTGCAAAGCCCAGCTTGCTTGGAAAAAACACAGAGCAGTTGTCTTTAATATAGGGGGGAAAAAACCCCAAAGCAATTCCCTGCAATTTTTAAAACAACTTCTGTAACTGCCTTCAAGTGGATTTTTAATTTTATTTTTAACTTTTTTCATTCAACCTGTTTCTGGCCCTGTGCTTCCTGGTGGAACAAGGGCGTTCAGACAGACCTAGGGGTTACACCTACAGAAGTTGAAATGGGGGTTATGCAGCTGCTTTGAGCTGGAATAGGTGTGTTCAGGGAGAGATAATCCAACGGGATTACAGAGTGAAAACAGCTTGCTTTGCCCTTTCACGGAGCAGGCTTCAAGGCAGCCAGGGTGACATAGGTAATCCAGGTCGTACCTCCTGATGTAGGTGGGTAGGGTCTCACTTCTACTGTAATGAATTGAATTCTTAATGATGAACCAATTTGTGCCTGTTTTTTTCCTACATATTTAGTGCTGTCAGCAGTGTGTTTCAAATTGGGTTGGGGTTTTTTCCCAATCCTTCATTTATCACTTTGGCAGTATATACTATTTGTGGGCAACGACATTATTACCCAGCAGTAATTCCAATTGTGGTTAAGGTTTTGATATTAAAATGGATTATCTATAAAATATGCATCAGGGATTGGGCCTGGCTGAGGGGTTTTCTGTCAATTCTGAAGAAAAGCTTGGGTGGTTTTCCCCTGACAGCATTGTCATGAGGGATGGGGAATAAAACCTGCTCTTGAGAACGGGTCACACCAGGAGTCCCAGGCACTAAAATACATTATCCCATGGAGATGTTAGAGCACAGGAAATCTCTGACATGTGGGATATTAAATACGTTTTTCCTGTCAGTTCATGTTTCTGACTTACAAATGGAACATGTATTGTTACCACCAAAACTTTGCAGAAGCCACTTCTATGTCTTTTTGGCTTCCAAAGCATAGGGCAGCATCCAGGACATCTCCATGCTCAGCGTCTCGCAAGCACAGCCCAGACGTGTGGATTGGCAAACTGTCTGGGGCTATCTGGACATAATAATAACAGCATGATTTAAAAAATAGCACCAAATGCTTTGACAGGAAACTGGTGTTAATTTTCCAGATGACCCATGTGACAGACACCATCTGAGTCTGTTCCTGCAGCCTTCCCAATAGACGCTCTTGCCCTGAAAAATCCCTATTTGTGTAAGATTCCAAGATTGTGGCTTCTAGTTTCATGCTGTATATGAGTACTTCATAAATGCTGCTGTGAAGAAGGATTTTGATATTTGATAATGGAAACAGCTGGGGCATCATGCTTGGGAACAGCAGCTACTTCTGCAGAGAGCTTCATGAGCAAAGCCCTTCCTGTTCCTCCCAGTACTGCCTGACCTGCCAATGCTTTGTCAGCCATCTGTGCCTAATCTTTGGCACTCAGTTTGGGGACCATCTCTTATTTCATAGCTTCATCAAATGCCAATTTATCTATCAAGAAAAGAGAAGATCAGTTTATTGTCCTATATAGGATATACAATGAAACCATTAAAGAATGGCTTTCCTGTAGAACCTGCAGCCTTGGTTTTGATATCTTAGCGTGAGGTTATCAAGCTGGGAATTACTGCTGCAGGCTGCCTTACTCTGCCTGGAAAAGTTGATATAAATTGTGACTGTTTGGATGAAGAAATGCTAGAAAAGTCCTTGAATAAAAAGCTGTACTGATCATGTGCTGCTGAGGCTCTCCAAGCACAATTTGCACTTGGGCTTAATTCCAAAGCTGTTAATGTGAGCTACATAAGCCAGTAAAGTGATGTAACATAAAACAGATTTAACCCTGTATGTATCGTTATCCTGCTCTGAAGGAGATATTTATGTTAAATCATGTAAGCCTCATTAGGTTAGCGGGCTAATTACGAGAATGAGGGGAAGCTCAAGGGCCCAAGGTTGTGTCTAACCCCCAGTATTGCTCTGCCCAGGGAAGGAGGGCAGCGTGGCTCAGCATTGCGAGCCCTGGGGCTCGCTGTAGCTGGTTGATGTGGAGTGTGTAGGAAGATGGAGGCAGTGCAATCTGCTGGGATTAAATCATTGGAACTGAGCCTTATTTATTAGGAGGAGAGGAAGGCAGGAGGCCAGGGTGGATGGGCAAGGACCTCTGGTCAGACCAGAGCGTTCGGTGCAGCCAGGGATGTGTGTCCCAGGAGGAATATGGGGACACTGTGGGATGTGTAGGGTTGGGGTCAGGAGGGGTAAAGGCACAGTCAGAGATGGATTTGACAGGACACATGAAAAGTAACCAGCAAGGCACCCACAGGTACAGTGGGCTGATGTAGCTGCTGAGACGCTTCTCATCTTATTTGATAGGTCATATGGTGGTCAGATGAAGGGCCCAGTGGCTGGAGAAAAGGGAGCAATAAGGCTCCAGGGAACCTTCACTGCAGCCTTTTCAAGACTTAAAGGGGGCTTATAAGAAAGACTTTTTACCAGCCCCGTAGTGACAGGACAAGGGACACAGTTTTAAACTGAAAGAGGGAAGATTGTAGCTTGGAAGAAGACTTTTTTATGCTGAGGTTGCTGAGCCACTGGGACAGGTTGCCAGGAGAAGCTGTGGCCACCCTGTCACTGGAAGCGTTCAAAGCCAGGTTGGACAGGACCCCAGCCTTCCTTTTAGAGGTTTTATGAACACAGGGAGTATTTGATGTGTTGGTGTGTTCAGTGTTCCTGGAAAAACTCCAGGATTTCTTTTAAAGTGAAAGTGAATCTTGTAAATGTGCTCCTTTAAAAACCCAACCCTGAATTTTCTACAAGTCTCTACCTATATCACCATACACTTTGCAGTGACATCTTGTTGCTCAAATTTTTGAGCTTGAACAGAAAAACGATTTGCATGTTGGCTTAAAAAATAAAATAAAATGGGATTGAGCAACTACTCTGTGGAAATTGAAAATTTCAAACTTTTTTTTTTTGCCTTCCATCTGTTTGGAAAGTTATTTTCATGCAATTACATCATTTAAACTTTACACAAGGAATTATTGCAAATGATGCCTATAGGATTGTGGTGTTTGGTGCCAGAACTGCGTTCTCCTTCAGCGTCGCTTCACGTGTCTGCTCAGTGTGATGTCTCTATTGCCATCTACTGATGACATGAGCAATGTGTCTGTGGGCACTGGGTGGTGGTACTGGGTTGTATTATCACAGAATCACAAGGTTGGGAAAGACCTTTGAAGATCATCAAGTCCTACCAATCCCATCCTAAGCTAAACCATATCCCTCAGTACCTCATCTACCCTTTTTTTTAAACACATCCAGGGAAGGTGACTCAAAGAATTAAGAGATTTCATTAATGATACAGACTGAGTTGGGGAAAAAACCATTTTGTTTATGTGAATTTGCATGAAGGAGAAATTCTTTAATATGAGTATCAGTCCATAGAGGAAAGTCATCTCCTTCCCCCTGCCTCCAGTTTATATGCTCCTTGCTGTGTCCTGATTAAAATCCATGTTACTTACGATACCAAAATGAAAAATGAGATTGAAACCCTTTCATTTTAGGCACTCAGTGTGTTCTGTTCTTTGCACAGTTAATACTGATGGGGTTTTGTCACCTGTAGTTAATTTGGGACAGGGAGAGAAGTAGAGACAGAGAACAAGTGTCCCAGTATGTTCATTTTGTTCTCTCAACTTGCCATCATAACACCCGTGGCACGGTGTGTGTTTCTGTCAGTCTGTGACTCTGGGTTTCAGTGTAACAGGGGTTTTTCCAGGAGCTGTTAACAATTTCTGGTTTGAATTCTTAGTTTCTTTTGGTGCATTAGCTACTGAAGCTGAACCCACCCATCCTTAAACTAAAGACACTGAACTCTCTGTCTGGTGGATGTTTTCTTTGCAGGCTACAGAAAGTGAGATGGGAGATGTTGATTTAACAGGTCTTCCAGAAGCACCTGTAGACTCGGAAGATGAAGAGGAGGAGGAGGATGAAGATATTGACAGAACTTCAGATCCACTGCTTGGGCGGGATGTGGTGCGAGAGTGCCTTGAGAAGGAGCCTGCCGATAAAACCGACGATGATATTGGTGAGGAGGAAGAGAAAACAGTTAAAACATCTTTACATAAAGCTATATCATACCACATCTGCAAGAGAAGCATATCTGAAAGCTGTTTAATGAGCTACTGTTAAATGTATAAACTCATAATTACGAATAATGCCTTCTAGAGATCACTCTGCTCTGGTGATACTGTTAATTGAATGACTTCTCCAACGGAGAGAGTATTTGTTCAGAGAAACTAAGTGTTTTATGAAGCAGTCCTTGAGATGCTTCAGTTGTCGAGTGTTACAGACATTGTGTGTGTTGATTTGAGGGGGGGATAGGTAGTGAGGTAATTTTGACTGCCTGAAACTATTGAATTAATTGCTCAACATCAAAGCAACTATGTTGGTGCTGCAGTCTAGAGTTATGTAATTGTAAACTGGGAAACAATTAAGAGGAAAATAACATACTGCAGTGTTTAACCAGAAATCTGCATTGGGTTAATAGTAAAAGTTGTGTTATGCTACCCTTCAAATTCCTCCTCTAAACTCTGGAAAGCTGTTTCATTCGCCTATCAAGCTTGTAATTACTGTACTGCAAGGGTAGATTTAATTTCTCTAAATGTTGGAAGCTGAAGTGCTTTTTTACTCCAGCCAGACTGCTGCCCTGAGAGTCAATCAGAAGATGATGAAGACCGTGGAGCCGAGTTCCGGTGGTTGATGACAAAGTGCATCAGGGCTCATTTAGCCACAGGCACTAATGGGGATTGTAACACCACTGAGCAAGTTTTCCATGAATTTAACTGAGATTTAATATACCTGTGGAGGGGAAGGTATCTAAGGAACCTCTGGGCTTTGCAGTCTTTATACCAATATTTCCTTTGTCTAACAGAGCAATTATTGGAATTTATGCATCAACTTCCTGCCTTTGCCAACATGACCATGTCTGTGAGGAGAGAGCTCTGCTCAGTGATGATATTTGAAGTTGTAGAGCAAGCAGGAGCTGTCATACTTGAAGACGGCCAAGAAGTAAGTTGCTGCTTACAAGACAATTGAGCACTACAGGCAGTAGGTTAGCCAGGGGGTGAAGGGCTGGGAAACATCTTGCCCATGTCTACAGTTCTCCTGCACCTGAAAATTAGAAAAGTCTTCTCTCATCGTGACCCATGTCCTAAATCCCCAAAGCCTAGCCCACCCCTTTGGGACATTCTACCCACATATTACTGTTTTGTTCAAGACTTGACCGTGGCCAAGTATAGACAGACACCAGCTCAGTGTGTTGTTACCAGGTGAGGGCCAGTGGCTGGAGGAGTTCATGTTGAAGATTATTTATGGTGCATAAGAATCCATCACTTCCATTGCTGAAATATCTCTCTTCTTACAATCCAGTGTTTTAAAATGCCCAACAATGTAGGTATCATAGACGTCTAAATTAGGTGCAGTTCCCATGCAGGTTCAGTGGGAGACACACATACTCAAATTAGTCAGCTGTCAGGCTCCCAGAAGGTGGTCAGAATCGTCACCTTGGAATCTCTCTGTCCTTGAATCAAGATGCCTGGAATGGCCATAGCAGGTCATCCCTCTTGTCTGTGGCAGTGACCAGCTTGGGTACCCCAGGGAAGAGTGTTTGTTCTCCTTAAAAGGTGTAAACACATTGTAGCAATTAGCCCACTGAGTGAAGAGCAATCTATTCCTCAGCATTCCTCCTTGCTGAATTGGGTCTGAAAGGAGTGAGGAATGCTGAAGAGCAATCTTGTCTCAGTCACTTCATTGCTTGCTTCCAGTGCCCCTTTTCAGTGCATGAAATGTTGGCAAAACTCTGGTGACAACAAACTGGAGGCTACAAGAATGAGCCTTTCTGAGATAAGAGCATTGGAACACCTTATAGAAGTTGTTAAATTAACTTCACTTTTAAAATCTGTTATTTTGCTTTCTCCAGCTTGACTCCTGGTACGTGATTTTAAATGGCACAGTGGAAATCACCTATCCTGATGGGAAGAGTGAGAGTCTCTGTATGGGAAATAGTTTTGGGATTACTCCCTCTCTGGACAAACAGTACATGAGTGGAGTGGTCAAAACCAAAGTAGATGATTGTCAGGTAAGATGACAGTTCGGTCCCACTACCTTGTAGTTTTAAGCATCTGTTAAAAGAAAGTGCCTGTAGCAGGGGGTTGGAACTAGATGATCCTTGAGGTCCCACCCAACCCAAAGCATTCTATGGTTCTGTGATTCTAAAATGGACTACTTTCCTCTTCAGGCATGATCTTTTGTTCCAGGAGCAGAGAAAAGGAGGTTGGTATTTTATGGGTCAAGGGCTCTGCTGATGTGAATTGTACTCTCCTTGGTAGCTGAGATTTATTTTACACTGTTGTGTGAGAAACCAGAACTTCTGCTTTGTGCTGGGATGTAAGCTCAGGCCACCTCTGTGACCATGACTGATGTTCATTCAGTACAGCTTCTTACAAGCTTTGTCCTGAATAAATTTATAGCCCATTTGAACAACCTTTAGGAGATGTAAGAAGGTGACCAGTTCTTTTTGTCTTACACTTAAACCTTTGATGTAGCTGGACAGAACAGTGGGATGTTGGTATCAAATGCTCTGCTGTCATCCTTCTGTCAAAGCAGCCCAGAGGTGTAGGGATCCCTTTGTGGTTTGGATGTTTATTAACAATCCTGT
Organism: Zapornia atra; assembly: GCA_013400835.1. Taxonomy (NCBI): domain Eukaryota; kingdom Metazoa; phylum Chordata; class Aves; order Gruiformes; family Rallidae; genus Zapornia; species Zapornia atra. The sequence goes on along the minus strand of VZTU01028860.1, from coordinate 498,761 downwards.
TCTTTGGGGGCAGTTTGTGTGTATAGCCCAGCAAGACTACTGGAGGATTCTGAACCACATGGAAAAAAACACTCACAAAGTGGAAGAAGAAGGAGAAATTGTTATGGTGAAGGAGCACAGGGAGCTGGATCGCAGTGGAACCAGAAAAGGACACATAGTTATCAAGGTAAATTTCTTGTTACACTTGTCATTAATCTACTAAGCCTTTATTTATTAGAAAAATAAACACAACTTTGAGTTGAACTTAGAACACATGCACAGTTTTGTCTGTGTCTGAGCTCAACAAAGCTGACTGAAAAGAATTTATATTATTTGACCAATTTACTTCCATCTCCCTTTTAAGAAAGTTGCACCTGTTCAGCACAAACAGTGAGTTTTGTATCAGGAACACCCTTTGTGCATCTCCTTTGACCTGTATTTTCTAAAGAGGAACTTAAACCATTTATTAAAAATAAGGTGAGTTACTAATTGGTTTAGCCAGGTGTTTATTACCTGTGCAAACCAATGGGCAGAGACAACCATGAAGATCTGATTTCAACACATTAGTGTGCTTACTGCTGAGTTTGAAAAGGGAGCATGCTGTAGGCAAGGTTTTACATTAAGATACTCTCTGGAGAGAGGTAGTGACAAGAGGTATCAGTTATTTTTTGTATTTAACTTTTAAGGCAACACCTGAGCGACTCATCATGCATCTAATAGAAGAGCATTCTGTCGTGGATCCAACCTACATTGAAGATTTCCTTCTAACGTACAGAACATTCCTAACAAGCCCTCTGGAAGTTGGAAATAAACTCCTGGAATGGTTCACAGTGGACAGCCTCAGGGATAAGGTCAGTTTGAGTCTAAAAGATTAGTATTTCTGGTGAAATTGTCTCCAGATTGATTCCTTTTCCTGTTGCTGATAGACTAGGATGATGCTTGAGCTGTTTTATATGAACTACTCTAAAGTATTTCTCACTGGCATCAAGGAAGGATTCTCCAGGGTGGTGGATGTGTGTAGTATACTACCCTGGATTAAGTGTGACACTGCTGCTCTTCTGCAGAATGAGCTAAACACTGTTTTCCATTTAATTTAAATGCTAATGTGAGTCTCTGAAATCCTTTTTCACCAAAAATTCAGGCAAATTGTGTTCTTGATCTCCTGGACAATGCCATCCTGCTTTTCACAGTAGCATTAAGCTTGTCCTCCATGGTTTTCTCCTGCAGAGCTTTCCAGTGTAGTGAGCACATGTTGTTTGAGCAGTTTATTACAAACTCTGTACTTAAAATAAACTCCTTATGGCAGGTGCAGCTGATAAAAATGCTTCTGTAAATCCAACCAGGTTCAACTCTGTGTAACTCTGCTCATAGACATGAAAAATGTCCATAGGCTGGAATTTGCATCTGTGTCCAACTTGTTAAAAATTCCAGCAGTGAAATTCTTAGCCAGTGGTTTTGTGTTTGAGCTTTGAGCTGAAGGAAACCCAAGAGACTCTCAAGGCACTAGACTTCTCTACATAGGGGCTTGTCTGGGGTCTTTCCCTGTGGCTGCTGGTTCCCTCCTTACCTGCCTTCATCCTGTTCATTTTGGCAGCTTCTGTGTTTAAAGAAAAGTAAAAGAAAACTGTCTCAGCAAGTAAAAGAGGAAATGGTTTATTTTTAGACAAGAGAAAGCAGGTTAACCCTTTCTTAATAACATGGATGGATAAAACTGTGGTCAGACTGACTTTATCATGGATGACAGTAACTGTGTGGCACATACAAAAGCAACCTGAGGTTTTAAGTAAAGTTCTTAAAAGAAAGGGGGTTTTGTTACCACAGAATCCCAGGGTGGTTTGGGGTGGAGGGACCTCAAAGCCCATCTAGTCCCACCCTTGCCATGGGCTGGGATGCCCTCCACTAATGCAGGTGGCCCAAAGCTTTCTGGCCTGGGAGCGCGCACTGCCAGCTCATGCTGAGCTCCTTGTCCCCCAACTCCCCCAGGTCCTTCTCAGGGCTGCTCTCCATCCCTTCTCCACCCAGCCTGTCCTGGTGCTGGGGATTGCCCCAATCCATGTGCAGGACCTTGCCCTTGTGGACTCAAGCTTTGAGTCAGGGTCCCTCTGGCCAGCATCCTACCATGCATCTTGGCTATCACAGTGTTCTTCCTAGAACCTTCTTTAAGGAGATCACTGGGATGCTTTAAAAAGATAAGCTTTATGAAAAGCATGAGGAAGAGTTAACTGAAAACAGATCTGTGCACCAGTGAGTACTGGGTGGTGTAGCCAATTAGGTACAAAAATGTTTGGGTTTTCTATTTTTCATTTGTTTCCACCAATAAAAGAGAAGATGACCTCAAGGGTAAATGTCTTCTGCTTCTGCTTGTGACCAGATTCAGTAATCTGTCATGTGTTATACTGCTGTGTCCTCACACTCTTCTGTGCTCCTAGATTAAAGCTGGTAAAAGAATTGCAGGTACCTTTTTATTCACATAATTGGTTTTTTTTCCAGGTTACCAGGGTGGTCTTGCTGTGGGTGAACAATCACTTCAATGACTTTGAAGGGGATCCTGCGATGACTCGATTCCTGGAAGAATTTGAAAAGAACTTGGAAGATACGGTAGGAGCAAGAAAGAGTGACACCCACACTCCCTAATGTTGGGCATTGACCTCTTCCAGTGCAGTACCAGTGACTGACACACTCCAGTCTGGAAGCCTTGACCATCAAAAGATGGCTTTTAACTTGGACATACTTGTTCTTAAGTGCACGTTCAGAGATAAAGCCCATAGAAAATGGTACACATGGCATTCCTTGGGGTGTTTTTGTGTTGAGGACAAGGTTTATGTAGTAGATTTGGATACAGAGAATCATAGAGTCATCAAGGTTGGAAAAGACCTTCCAGATCATCTAGTCCAACCATCAGCCCTACACCACTGTAACCACTAAACAATCTCCCAAAGCACCACATCTACCCATTTTTTGAACAACTCCAGGAACAGCAATTCCACCACCTCCCTTGGCAGCCTGTCCCAATGCTTCCCCACTCTTTTGGTGAAGAATTTTTTCCTAATATTCAATCTGTGGCATCATAAGTCCTTTTTCTGGCACTGAGGAGGGGGGTTTCACTACTGTTTTGCTATTTCTAGTACAAAAAACCCATTGCCCTCCCTTTTGTGTCACCTCTGTTACAGAAAATGAAAGGACATCTCAGACTGCTGAACATTGCCTGTGCTGCCAAAGCAAAATGGAGACAAATTACCCTGCAAAAGCCTTCCAGAGACTCACCACTGTTTTTCAGCCTCCTTGGAGGAAGCGACAAGGGGTTTGGTATTTTTGTGGAGACCGTGGAGATGGGCAGTAAAGCAGCAGAAGCTGGACTCAAGCGTGGGGATCAGGTAGAAACATTAAAGTTCTTGTGAAATATCCACTCCTTTATTAATGAATAAATTCCTGGTTCAACCCAACTGTTGTGTTTCCAACAAGAAGAATGTGATGTTTACTAGAAGCAACCAACTGGCTCATGTTCTTCCATGAGTGGCACAGCTCAGCTTCAGTTTGTGTGTTGTGGGTATTAAATAGCTTTCAAAACACTTAAAATATTTAAATATTTCTAAAACAGAGTAGAAGAGCCAAATGGTTGTTGTAGGAAACTTTCTGACCATAGGCAAGGTTAAGTTGAAGCTGTTGGGTTGTTTTGTTGGGGTGGTTCCTAACTGGTGTAACTCATCCCAGTTACTGAGGCTGGAGGAGCAGTGAGCTCACAGCAGGTGAAGATCTGGCATTTGGTGTAGTTTCAGTTCTGATGAAGAGGTTCCTGATCACCAGTTTTGATTCCTAATGGCAGGAATGTCCTATTATCACTGAAAATACATTTGGTTGAAGCGTTTGTCAGGGAGAAGTGGAGGTCCTGGCTTGTGTATAACTGTAACTTCCCTGACATGCTGGAAATGGTTATTTTACAAGGAATGTTTTCACTGCAGGACTGCTGTGAAGATGATCTGATAACGTCTGGGAAGTTCTTACTCTGCCTGTATTAATACAAAGGTGATAAGCCTCTTGTAAACAGTTACACTCCTAATAGTCCAATTCTTACTTCTTACAGATAATGGAAGTAAATGGACAGAATTTTGAGAACATAACCTTTGTAAAAGCTCTGGAAATCTTAAGGAACAACACTCATCTCTCCATTACTGTAAAAACAAACATTTTTGGTGAGTAGACTTGATATATGCTGTATCTTTGTGCATGTGAAGGATAGGTCCAGGCTTCCTGCCTTTCCAAGTGCAGTAAGATCCCATCTTTATTCCCAACTTGCTCTGGGAGTGAGACGTTGTGCAGAAGTCCTCTCATTGTTGCTTCCATTTGCTTAGAGAAGTTCCTGTGTGCCAAGGGCTGTGTGTTGGGTGGCACAAAGCCAGTGTAGCCAGCTCTTGACTCCCTGAGAAATCCTCAGCTGACTGTTTAAGCGGCTTTAGTGTCCCTTCACGCGATGTGGCTGAAACACAGCCAGGGGATCTGGGCCAGAAGAGGTTTTTTTGCCAAGAAACAGCAAAAAATGTAAAACTGGGCTTTTGTAAAACTTTTTCTGAGGGCTGTAAGGCCGATAGGATAAATTGCCTTTCTATCTAAAATTGAAAAGGGGCTATAAAAAGCTGGATGACATAGAAATGTTGGGGTTTAATTTGTCAATATGAAAATAAACACATAAATACCTCTTTAAAATCTCGGTCAAACCATCTGTTCTTCTTCCATAATCCTGTTCAGGCAGCAGAATAACCACAGCTACAGAGGGAGTGAGACAGCTCCTTCCTCTGTGCTTGTATCCCAGACCCTCGGATGAGTTCCTTGTTCTCTTCTTCCAGTTAGCCACCCTTGTTCACTACTGATTTTTCTTTTGTATTATTGTTTTTTATGTATCATTGTGCAGGTAGGAAAAGTTTCAAGGTCTGAGCAGCTGCTCATTAGCACAATTCTCCCCCCCAAAAAGCATCAACCAGCCGCAGTAGCGGGTGGTCCAGGTTAATGTGAAACCACATCAAATCGAGCGTAGTCATAACTAAGGCAGTGATGGATGGTTCATTTGTATTGCAAATGTAAGCAACATACCTTTACAAGTGGATTTAATATCTTCTCTTCCTGCTAGCTGATAGAATTTCAAGGTGATTCCACTGATAAATTTTAATGAATTCATGTCTTGAAGCTTTTTGCCAATGGTGATATGTACTATCCTGTCTTTTTAATTGAGTGCCTGGTGCTGACAATGAGCAATTCCTGCTCTTCTATTTGAATCCATACTGCCTTAAGTTTTACTGCATAAGAGAAATACACAATTGGACTGAGACTTTCTGCACTGAATGTCCTAGTTGCTGTGCTCATCAGGGCGATCTGAGCAATTCCCTCTGCAGAGCTCTGTGTGTTTTGGACAGAACACTGAATTCCTGACTTGAGCGATTTCAAAAGATTTTTAAAAAAAATTATTGATAAATCAATTTGGATGATTTATTTTCACCTTTTATATGTGGGAAGAAGCACGTAGAACATGAACACTGTACCATGGACCTATGTCGTGGGAAATGTCAGTATTATAGTAGACTGGCTTAGTTTGATACATGCAATAGGAAACTTGATGCAGCTTCTGTTCAGTAGTATTACTAAAACCAAACAAAGGCAGTTTTGGAAAATGCCAGTCTGTCTTGCAGTTACTCTTTAGGAAGCATCTGCACTCTGTTACCTGAAAGATGCAGACAAGAGAGTCAGTAAATACAGAGCTGATTGCTGTGGATGCTACGTTTCCTTCTTACCTCTCTAATACCAGTTAGACTCAGGCTGTCAAGCTTGCTGTGCTCTGTGCTGGTTTCAGGGGGAGTTAGGAGAACACAGAACGTATGCTGGGTTTATTGAAGATTTTGGGGTTCCTCTTTCTGCCAAGATACCCAAAAGCAAAACTTAAATGGGACAAGACCCTCACTGTTATTCGGATAAACATTAAAATGTGATGTATTGCCTGGTTTGTAACTCTTTGGTTTGCTTTTTCTGCAGGGATGTGGGAAGGAAAAGGTTTGAGGGGAAAGAAGAATTCACTCTGAGGTTTTACGTGTGCCAATGTAAATCACACTGATGTTATCTTCTCTTGCAGTGTTTAAGGAGCTGCTCTGCAGGATAGGACAAGAGAAGAATGGAATTCCACATATCCCCAAAATTGCAGAAAAGAAAAACAACCGTTATTCCATCCCAGATATGCCTGGAGATGTGGAACAGATGTTTCCCCGGGAAAAAGGAAACAAGAAAATGAAAGCAAACACTGTGTCTGGGGGGAGAAACAGGATCAGGAAAATCTTAGACAAGACCCGGTTCAGCATCTTGCCTCCAAAACTGTTCAGGTTTGTCAGACACTTGTGGTCAAACAGTAACTGTTCCTTATTACCTTGTTGGACTTCACTAGTTTACTGACTTTGTTCATTATGTCCATGTTGCTTTTGTTTTTTTTAAAAAAGGAGTGAATCTTACCCATAAATGCAGAACCCTCTGTCCCTGGGGGTGTTCAAGGCCAGGTTGGATGGGGCCCTGGGCAACCTTGTGTAGCTCCAGGCCTGGAGGTTGGTGGCCCTGCCTGTGGCAGGGGTGTTGGAGCTCTGTGATCCTTGGGGTCCCTTCCAACCCAGACCAGGCTGTGATTCTAAGAACAAGATCAAAATGTCTTTTCTCTCCTGGGGAACACTTTCAGTCCTGCTTTTCCTCTGTCTACAATGTGTAATTATAATTCATCCTGAGGTGAATAGAAGGAGCTTAATGCTGTAACTGAACCAGCCCTGTTTTGCAGCGATGGCAGCGTGAGCCAGTCGCAGGATGACAGCATCGTGGGGACCCGGCAGTGCAGACACAGCCTGGCCATCATGCCCATTCCAGGAACGCTTTCCTCCAGTAGCCCTGACCTCTTGCAGCCTACAACTAGCATTCTGGATTTCTCTAACCCTTCAGGTAAAACAGCAGCATTACCTTGATTTACAGGGTGATTACAAGGCAGCTGGTTCAGGGGGAAGGGTGACCAGCATCACACTGCCAAGTGCGGTTACCTGTTTATCTGGTGGTCCTCACAGCTCCAGAGAGGAGGTTGGCTGGTGATCCAGGCTGCCTGAGCCCCTCTTGCCTGCTTTTTTCTGATGTGAAACTGCTGCTTTTTATAAAGAAACACATTTTGCCCCCTTGAGTGTATCTGATTTACTGGAGGCTACCAGAGCTCTGGTGGAAGCAGGTTGTCCCTGTCTGTACCTCTCCCTTCCCAATACCAGCACTCCCAGTGATTTGACATGTCCATCCTTGGAATATATCTTTAGAGCAGTATTGTGGATAGGGCAGAACCACTGTGGTACCAACACAGTGAGATTAAAGTTTATTGCCCTACAAGCATTATGAGTATTCAGCTGGATGCCTGAAGAAGGTTTGGAGGGGCACAGTCTCTCCTCATGGCTCTTGCTGTAGGAGTGCATTTGTGGGGAGGCTGCAGGAGGTACTTGGTTTTATATACAGCTGCCTGTAAACATCGAGTCAGAGTCCTGTTTCCCTATTGCCAGCATCAGTTCTGTGCCTGGTACTCTATTATAAAGTGCCTTGTGGCTGTGAGGTAGGTTTATATAAACTTGCTGATTTCCCCTTTGGAAGGAATGTAGGTAAATACATTTGTTTGCTGTATCCATAGCAAGTAAGTTCCCTTTCTGCTGCACATCCAGGTTCTTGCTGTCTGCAGGAGAGCTACACACACATTCTCCAAGAATCTTCATTTAGTATTATATAAATTACTGCATAATATTAAATGTAGGCAACTAAACCTTCTTGTCTTTAGGTTTACTGTAACATTTATGCCATCACTTCTGAATAGCAGGGAAAAGTCCAAATATTTTTGACAGCCTACTGCATAGACTTGATAAGTTTTGTAAATATCTAAATCTCAATTTGGTGCTGACACAGTTTTCTTCTTTTCTTCCTGCCTGCAGCTGTTGGGTTTTACTGTAAGTATCCTGACATATAGCATCCTGAAGACCTTAATGTTGCATGGCTTGCCTGTTAAACTTAACCCTTTGGTCCGTTGCATTGATGTAGTTCTTGCTGTGCGGGCATTGCATAGTCGTCTGCCCTGCAGCTCTCTCAGGCTGAAACCCAAGTTGTGTTCTCATTTTGGCCACCAATGCACTAAATGACCTTGGGCAGGTTACTGTGCTGGCCTGGGAAGGAAGGAGGTTGCTTACCCCTCTCATAGAAACCCCAGTTTTAGTTCATAATGCAGTTGGAGGTTTAGTTTGTTCTTCTGTTGAACTCAGTGTGACTAAAATTCTCTGCATGCAGACTTGCAGTGTGCTCTCTGTTGGAGCCACAGGCTGAATTATGAGTGGGAAGAAATGGTTTTTAATTAGCACTTACCTGCTTTAAAGCCCAGACCATGAAGATAGGCACGTGCTTGTGATATGAGTTTCCATCTCCTGTCACTTAGAGGTTGCACTGGTCTGGTTGCATGGTGACTTTCTGGTTTTTTTCCAAGTAACATTTCAGTTTTGATTTTATACCTCAAATATGTTCTGATTTGTAGTTCTGTTAACGCCAGGGTGGGAGTGTTTGACTCTTCTCTTGATTAATTACACTTCTTATGAGTGCAGGCATTTCCCAAATTACTCAGTGTGGCATTCTCACCACGCTCGCTCTGAAATGAGTCCATAATATTTCTTGAACCCTTTTACTGCCCCCATTCATATACTTACAGAGCTTTTCAAATTCACCTTCTCCCCAGCTATCGATGTGACTGCTCTGGTATGTGATAGTCACAATAATAAAACACTTAGTAGGGTTAGTTTTCAGTCTGATTTTTTCTAGTACCTTGTTTGCTCCCACTTTCTAGTTTATTCGTAGCTGCTGCTGCGGCTTCTTTTTTTAACCCATGGGGGCAACTTCTGGTGCAGGATCACAAATTACCTGCTTACCTCCTGCTCAGAAATTCCTGCTCTTTGCCCCTGCAACCCCATTAAGTCCTGATGACAGAAGAAGTAACCCCAAGGTCACTGCCCTATTAAAGAGATCTTTGTTGCTTCCTTAGGCAGGGGATTTTAACAGAGAAAAATTGCTCTGCAGGCTATGGGGTATGCAGCTTGTAAAGCTCAGAGGGCTGCTGGAAGGCCCCTGGTGTGCAGCCCAGCTGGGTGATGGCTGGCAGAAGGGAGATGTGGGGCTCCTGGCGATGTGGGCGCTCCTCTTGGGTAGCGGGTTGTATACCTCAGCCCATGGATTTGGCACTTCCCACTGTTGTTAAAAGGCTGATTGGGTAACAGCAACAGCCTCCAGACCAGCCCTGCGTTCCTCTCACTGGGTGTCCCTGCTGCAGCAGTTGGTGCCACATCTGCCTCCGACATAGGTTTTTTGGAATAGCTTTTTTTGAGTGACTGAGTGCTCAGCAAGAGCTTCCCACCTTCTCAGGGCTGCAGAAAACCTGGGAAGTTTTAATCTTCAGACTTTAGGAAAGGGAAAAACTCTGCTCCCCAGAGTGTTAAATTAGTCGGCGCTCTGAGTCTTGACATCTTTTGCCGATCAGTTTTATTTTGAAGATCAAGCTTCTGTAATAACTAATAGAGTGAATTATTTCCAGTCATCAAGCTGTAGACTAAACGTGTGTTTTCTTTTAGATATTTATTTCCTGCTGCAGGCTGCCTCAGATAAAGCTGCTCTCTAGTGCATTTGTAATACACGAAGTGTGCTATAAATAAGTACATTCGCCAAAGAATTAACTGCTGGCAGCAGCTTAGCTCCTTCAGGGTGAGAGGAAAAGTTTTCAGCTAGTTATGGGATCAACCAAATCTTCCTCTGTTGTGTCCTCCTGCCTGCAGACCACCCATGGGTGCTCGATGGCTCCCTCACCCCAGCACTTGCGTTCTCTTGCAAAGACAGAAGCCCCAAAGCAGGAATGGTGCTGCCACAGTGTTTTGAGACATGCTGAGGGTACAGCTCAGCAATATATCTGGCTGCCTTGTACTTTGGTTGTGATCATGGGGTAATAAATTGATGGAGTTGTGGAAATGCAGAGAGAAGAGCCCTCTTTCCTTGCCAAGCTGAGGGAAATGGCTGAGTGTTGTTAGGAATACTTCTTGAGTCCAGCATGGCTTTCTTCTTGCTAAGCTGCTCTGTGTTTCCTGGCTGTTGAATGGGACTGTAAATGACCACGTCTCTTTCCAAGGCACAAGTAGCTTCATACACTAAAGCTGTTACTCTGTTATTGTAGATATTCCGGATCAAGTAATTCGAGTTTTCAAAGCAGATCAGCAGAGCTGTTACATTATCATCAGCAAAGACACTACAGCAAAAGAGGTGGTGAGTCACGCTGTCCACGAGTTCAACTTGACAGGGGCCCCAGAGACCTACTCCCTCTGTGAAGTGTCTGTCAGCCCTGAGGGAGTCATCAAGCAACGGAGGCTCCCTGACCAGTTCTCCAAACTGGCTGACAGGATCCAACTCAACGGACGGTAAATGGGCCCTTGTTGTGCTTTGGGTTTGGACTCACTTGGGGATTGAAACATCCAGGTGAAACAGTGGGGAGGGATGTTGTAATGCAGATAGGCAGGGGTCTATGAGAAGGCCAAGTGCATAAATGCCAGTAACTCACACTTTTCTCTTCTTCCATGTTTCTCCTTCCTCTTCTGCACCCAAAAATCCCCTCCCTAAACCTGCAGCAAGCTTGCTGGATGGCAATGACATTTTGCAGATCAGGCTAATGTATATAGTGGTGTACACTTAGAAGGAAAAAGGTTCTATGTGTTCTGACACTTTCCACATGTACTTCAGGATTAAAGCGTGCAATTAATTCCTTTCTCAGTGATGTCATGTTGCAATGACCTGATACTAACCTGAGATAAATTCCTCCATCTTTATGTAATGTTTCTGAAATGTTAAGTGTTTCAGTTTTATCTGATGACCAGATCCATACCAGAAGAAAGTTTATTAAATAAAAAAGTTCTTTAGTCATCTTTGCTAGGCAACAGAGGGAATTTATGAGGGAAAAAAAGTTGTGGATGTCTGAAGTGTTCTGCTTGGGACCAGGGAAATGAATTTTCCAGATACATTTTCATTTCCTGAATACCATGTGCTTCATGTAAATATTAATATGCCACACTGCATTTCTGTAAGAAACCACACTTGATTTGTGTAAGAAGTGGAGAAATACATTAACAAGAGATTTCTCAGGACTAATGTGTATTTAAAGTGTTGTTCTGCTACTGGATTTGCAAATGGCAAAGTAACTGTCCTTTGTGTGAAGGTGAAACTACAGCGTGTTACTGTGCACAGTACAGAAAGTATTAGTGATGGGGTGGATTAAATCAGCTTTGAAATGTTACTTCACTTCAGTGGTGGTATTTTATATTAGCTGAAGTACAAGGTTACGCTGTCCCTTGCCTCTTTCTTTGCCTCTTGCACTGGTTGTCAACACTATGGCAGAAATGTGATCATGAAAACACCCTTGTGGTGTCAGTAACATCCACTTTGATTGGCTTAGTCAATGTCTTTGTGTTCACAAACCCTCTGAAGAGCATCTCTCACGTTCTGTTGTACCTCAATTACTCCTTAGGTATTACCTAAAAAACAATATGGAGACAGAGACCTTATGCTCCGATGAGGATGCTCAAGAGCTGCTGAGGGAGAGCCAGATTTCCCTCCTGCAGCTGAGCACCATTGAGGTGGCCACTCAGCTCTCCATGAGAGACTTTGAATTATTTCGCAACATTGAGCCCACCGAGTACATCGATGACCTTTATAAGCTGGACTCCAAAACAGGAAATGCTCACCTGAAACAGTTCGAGGATGTCATCAATCAAGAGACCTTCTGGGTTGCCATGGAAATTTTAGCAGAGCCCAACCAACTCAAAAGAATGAAGATTATTAAGCATTTCATTAAAATTGCCCTCCACTGTCGGGAATGCAAGAACTTCAATTCCATGTTCGCGGTGATAAGGTAAAACCCTTCCCGTGTTTCAGCTCTGATGGGTGTGTGAGGGGCAAGGCTGCTCATCCCAGCAACAGGAAAAGGAATTAATAGAATCATAGGGGTTGGAAGGGACCCCCAGAGCTCATCAGGTCCAACCCTCTGCCAAAGCAGGGTCCCTAGGACAGGGCACACAGGTCGGTGTCCAGACGGGGCTGGAATCTCTCCAGAGAAGGAGACTCCACACCCCCTGGGCAGCCTGTCCCAGGGCTCCCTCACCCTCCCTGGGAAGAAGTTCTTCCACATGTTGGTGCAGAACTTCCTATACTCTAACTTGCAGCCATCGCCCCTTGTCCTGTCTCCACAGACACTGACAAGGGGCTGGCCATTTCCCCCTACATCCCCTACTTAAGCTATTTATAAACCTTAATAAGGTCCCCCCTTAGCCTGCTTTTCTCTAGGCTGAGAGTTGGTATCTCCTGAGTGGATTGCCACTGGTGCTAGATGGTTTTAAGGGAATTACCAAGCTTTCCAAGAGCCAGACTGTCCAGAGATGTGTTGTTGCTGCAGGCTTTTCCCTCCTCAGTCTCGGAAGCTCAGTCTCATTGTGGGGGTTGATGTGACTGTCTCTCACTGTTACCTGGCAGAGGATGAGAAGGTCTGGACAAAAGCACTGTTTGATTGATGAGCCACAGGCGCCTGCCTGAACATTGCTGTCGTTTGCCATGATTCTGGCACCCAATTTCCCTTCTTTTTTCCCCAGCCATTGTTACTTTTGCAGTGTGCACTGAGTCATATCTGCAATGATGAGATTACTTTATTTCTTCCTTTCATTGTGAGGACTTCCTCAAATCACTCTTGTTTTAGTTGAATTTTCCTTTTCATTCTTTCCTGTCATCTGCTTGCTTCTCTATTTTTTCCCCTTCATTTGCACATTTAGACTTTCTCTTCTGATTTACACAAGATGTTGCTGCTTTAACAGTGTGAGTTCAGCGTTTCCTTTATTTGCAATTATCTTACACCCAGGTTTTACTTGGGGGGGGTGGAAGGGTGCTGTGATTCATCAGAGAGCTGGGTTGATGCTGTAGCCTAGCACCAGCACTATAGCTGAAAATACTATTTTAAAGTATTTTCTTCCATGTCTAGCCAGTTTATCAAATGGTAATGGCTTTTGTTTAGTCATATGTTAATGAGTTCATGAATTTCCTTAAGGGGTACTGGGCAGCCAGTGGTACTGTGGCTGCTCATTACATGGTGAAGCTGCGTTTGGATTCTGAATCTAATTCCTGTGTTCTGCTTCCTGATTTCTCATGGTTTCTTGTAGGTGGAGAACAACTCTTCCTACTTCGGTTCAGTCTAATCAGGCCATGACTGAAATGGTCTTGGGTTTAAAAAGAAAAAGGCAAATAAATTAGCTTTTTTTCCCCCTTATTTCCAGACAATTATGGTTTTGTGAGCATATGCCCCAGGGGTTCTCTTTTTGCCTGGCCTTGCATATCAATACGATGCCATATGTTTCATGAAATAAGAAGGTAGCTGTCCTAATGTAGCATGTAAAAGAGGAGCTGTGTGGTGGCATATGTCTGATTTTTTTTTCATGAGAGAAGGCTTTGTGGTTTCACAAGAGTGTGGAGAGAAATTGGTATTTAAAAAACCCCACAAATACAAAATAACTTTTTGAAGCTTTCAGAATGAGAAACTAATGTCTCAGAATAGCAAATCTGGTAATTCTACAATTCTGGATTCAGTAATATCGAATGCTGGAGAATGACTTTGCCCTCCTGCAGCTACAAGGGCTCTGCAGCCCTTGCAAGATTTCTTGAGCAGAGTTGGTGGCACATTATGGTGGGGACGATGGTGGGTTTTTATTGTGTAAAATATTTTTATTGCATCCAGATAATTCTGGATGTATTTTTACTTAAGGAGGATAAGGGCACAATAACAAGTCCCAGCCTATCTGCTGCTTCTGATTCTCAGTCTCTTGGTGCTCATTGGCAAATGCCCCAAGCATGCTCCTCCTAAGTCTTGCTGCCCTGGCTTGGGATGCTCTCCGCGCTGTGTTCATGTGCTCCTACAGCCCTGCATTCACCTCATTAATGTTTCACCCCTTTTGTCCTTGCTGTGGTGTACATTTTTAAAGGAAATAAACTGTTCTTAATTTAAATGGGCCTCAGTACTGAGTTAGATGTTTTGGCAGGCTAACTTGAGGTTTGTACCTCGTGAAGAGGAAGTGTTTGTCCTTTTTACAGTTCTCCTTTTCACATGCTCACAGGAGTGAAGAGCAGAGCTTTATTGCAGTGAACTTGCAGCCTGCCATTTGCCCAGCTGTGCAGTTAACCTTGTGGAACCTATTTTTAATCCTTAAAACAAACCCCTAACCCTTTACTTTATAAGTATCAGTGCTGCAAACAGCTAATATACTGCAATGTGTCTGCCTTACAGTGGGTTAAACCTGGCACCTGTGGCACGTCTCAGAGGTACTTGGGAAAAGCTACCTAGCAAGTATGAAAAGCACCTCAGAGACCTTCAAGATCTTTTTGATCCATCTCGAAACATGGCAAAATACCGCAACATCCTCAGCAGCCAGAGCATGCAGCCTCCAATTATCCCACTGTTCCCTGTCGTCAAGAAGGATATCACTTTTCTGCATGAAGGTAATGTCAAGCTGGAGGGATAAACTGAGTATTGGGGATGCTTTTGCCCTTCCTTCTGTGCTCTGGGACTCAGTCCATGCCTAAAAGAAGCTGCCATCCCTTCTAGGATGCTTTTCGTGCGTCTATAGCTGGAGAAAAATAAAACAGAACTCATGAGTGCACAGTGGAAGAGACTGATCCTAGGCAAAAATTAGAAACTAAATGCAGGTTTTTAATATTTTAAAAGCATTGCTTAAGCTTCATCAGCTGCCCTAAGGTTTAGGGTGGGTGAGTGTGCTAGCTGCTTTGAATATATTGCTCTTACAGAAACTTGTTGCTGTGATGCTTCAGGTTTTCGTTCTGTGTTGTGGCTTTCAGGCAGCTCCACTGATATGACACCTCCTACTCTTGCTTTCAGTGTTTCCAAAGGGGTTTCTTCCAACATACCCATTTTTTTTCCCTTTTACACAATTAGTTAAGGTGTTAAATGTTTCCAAATGTGCCCAATTCTTGGTCATGATGTTTCAGCAGCATTTAAACTCACTTCAGAATGTGAACGCTGTTGATACCACATATTTAATGATGCTGTATGTTTATATTATTTTAACATCTGTGCCAGTGAATTTGGGCTTAGTTCACTTAGTCCTTTTTCCTCCTACTGATACTTGTTACTTTAGAAATAGATGCATGAGAGCAGTAGTCTGTGTGGGTCTGATTGGCAAAACCCAAATGACAGAGTTTCCTGTTCTCTCACTATTTTGATTAAAGCAGTTTTGTGATGGAGAGGAGGAAAGGTAATGTGGGGGGGTTAGGAATGTATTGCCAATTTCTTACTCTCTTTTGTGTTCTCATCTCTGTGTGTTTCCATATTGCAGGAAATGATTCCAAAGTGGAGGGCCTGGTAAATTTTGAGAAACTCAGAATGATTGCCAAAGAAATTCGCCAAGTTGTCCGAATGACCTCAGCAAACATGGATCCAGCTGTAATGTTCAGACAAAGGTGTGCAATTTAGAAAGACAGTAGGATTGTCTCAGAGTGGGTAGGGATCTGGGTTTGTGTGTGCATCAGTACGTTAATCCTTCATCGTGTAACTCACCATTGACACTTCCCATCAGAGCCACAACCTTGATCAAGCTACAGCAATACTATTGCTGCTTCTTGAGACCTGCTTTTAGTGACTGCTAAACCCATTTGTTGGCTTGAAAAAGCAAAGAAGAATAGGCTCTAATTTTAATGATTCAGAGCTTTGCTAAATAAAGTGCTCACATTTAGTTTTTGGGAGAGGTTTGATATTAGGGAGGAAATCATACATGTATAGAATACAGCACCTTTATCACCTGTGCTTTATCTGAAATGATGCTTCAAAACAAAACTCCACAGATAACATTAAAAACCAACAAAACATCTTTTATTTGTCCTAACCACAGCTTGCTCCACCTACATAGTGTTTGTTGTGTTCAGGCTGGAAGCAGGTGGAGGATGTTTTCTTGTTTTATTTTTTTCTTTAATTTTTTCCTGATGCATAATGCCATCAGGCTCAGTGCTACCAAACTATATAAAAGCACAGTGACTCCTAACCTGGTGCTGATTAATCATGACCTGTGCTGAACCACTACACAGTTTCTACATCCAAAAACTGACGGACCAGATTTCCAAGTCACCCATTCAGCACATCCCCAGCACACCTGGCCAGCAGCACAGAGCTCACTGAGCACCCTGGGTCAAGCTGAGGGTGGAGGAAGCTTTATGGACAGTTGCTTGGGCAATGTCTGCTTCGTGCTGTTGGATTTCAATTAGCAAAATCCCCTTATTAGTGTAAAGTTACACAGCTGCTCACTGAGAAATCACTGACTGCTTTTCAGAAGCTTTGACTTTCATAGATGAGATCAGTCTCTCAATAAATTTCCCTCTGCACTTTCTAAGACCTAATGAAGGCTATAATCATTAAACAAATTTAATAGTAAATAGTTACCTTCAGTATATTTTTCAGCATTACAGATTGCATTTTAATGGCCACAATTTAAAATGTGGACACTGACATAGAGTGCTCGGGCATCTGATACTAGAGATAGTGCCAGAGATTAAAAGAAAATAATTCCATGTTTTCACATCATTTATATTCATTTCCATTGCCTCTGATGTTTGATCTATCAGTTTGTGTTCTGAAGCACCAGTAGATGCTTTTGAAGAAGATTAAAAATGAGCAAGAAAAAGTGTTTTAGTGGTAACATGAGACTTTAGGAGCAAGTTCATTACCAATTATTATAGAGCTGCTGGCTTTTCAGCATGTGTTTGGCAGCTAGCTTGCTTTCCACAAGCAATCAAGAGAAAACACCAGCCTAAACTGGAATGCTGCTGCTGCTTTCTCATACTCTTACTGCCATCCTAATGCAAAGAATAAATGTATTTAATCACACTTTCTGCAAAGCAAAGAAGTTAAACCGTTTTCTCTTGCTCCATCCAACTTGAATTCGACTTAGGGGTAACACTTAACATGATTTCATGCAAGTTTGAGTGTTAAATTCATAGATG
Source organism: Zapornia atra (assembly GCA_013400835.1). Lineage (NCBI taxonomy): Eukaryota > Metazoa > Chordata > Aves > Gruiformes > Rallidae > Zapornia > Zapornia atra. Next base: position 481,685 of record VZTU01028860.1, on the reverse strand, counting down.
AAACTTAATAAACAAGAAAACTGATAGATGTTCTTCCACCTTAAAGTGTTTGAGCCAGTCCTGCCCTCACATTCCATTAAAACATCGTGTTGTTGTTTGAGAAGAATTGTGCTGTATAGAAATCTTTTCTTTTCTGTTCTTTCCTGTCCACATCTTTCTTCCTGACTCTCAACTGTTTTATTTTTTTTCCTGTGCTTTTCTGTTCAAATACATGCTTCAATGTATATGGCTCTTGCTTACAGGAAGAAGAGGTGGAGAAGTTTGGGGTAAGTGTAGAGATGAATGCAACTAAGATAAATAAAGATTATGCAACTCTTAACATACTGCATCCTCCTCGTTAGTGCATGCATCTGAAATACAGCATGCATTTTCTTAACCCTGCAATACCTATTTTTTTGGAAAACAGGAATAAGGGGTTACAGTCAACGGTGTCTGCAGCTATAAGAATCCTGAGTTGCTTTTGTGTACTAGATGAGTTGTTTGAGTTTTGGCTTTATGCATTGAAAAAACATGCTGTGCCATTGTATTAGAAGGCAAAGTGTTTGGGGAAAGAAATAACTGGCTTCTTAATGTGTAACAGGAGAGTTTAAGCATTTTAAACAGTGAGGACACTGAATTGTGGTAATGATACAGGAGTTTTCTCTCTGAAGTTTGAGTTCAAGCTTCAAAGTGTTTCTTTTCAGTCTGCATTTAAAATGTCTTACACACCAGAGTCCTCACTGATCTCACCAGGACTCTGGATTCTGTGAGGACCAAATGCTGAACTGGCTACAGAGGAGAGCAACAACACATTCCTGACTGACACATGGCAGTGGTTTTAAGATGATGTTGTAGCCATATTTTATGTGTTCTTATGTTGATTTTTGCCCGTGAACTGTTACCTGTGTGCTGAGCCTGTGTGCCTTTGTGCTTTGGAACTCTCCTTCTCTTCATACTGTGGTGTAAAACAGGTTTAAAGTGACTCTGTCAGCACCTTGCATAGAGGATGGAGGGAGAAATGCTCACCAGGCTTTGCCCTCCCTACAGTTCCTCTGCAAATCGCAGAGGAAGCCTGGTGGGACAGCATGGTTTGTCAGCAGGGTATCCAGGCGCTTTGGAGCAGGAAGCAGATTTACCCCCACCCAGTAGCAATGGGGGACAGTGCCAGGATTTGTGCTAGAGAGACTGGGGGGAGCAGGTTTGGATGCTGGTCCCTGGCAGTGTCTTGTGGTCAGCAGTAACTACTCACAGTGCAGCCCATGGGGGTCAGTACCGAGGACTCACCTGGAGGCATCCTAATTTCTGGCCTTTGGGATTACTGTGAAGGCAAAGGAATAAGGAATAATCAAGTTTAAAATGCCTTTAAAAAAATCAAATCCAGACTTAAAAGGGAAACAGTGTGTATATAAGCAATAAAACATTCATCATTAAAAATAAATGTAATGTAGTTTCCCATCTCATTCTGCACTAGATGGGAGCTTTGTGCCAATCCATAGGGGAGAGAGGTGCCTCCTTGGCTTGAAGAGGTGTGAACAGCCCGTCATGCCTTTTGCTGTGCTCTTTGCCTGGAATAGCATTACTTTTTTATTTAATGAAGCTTATTTAAAGCTTCTAATTTCTCTTAACATCTGTGAAAATACTACACTCAGCTGTTTCCCACCATTTCTGATTTTTTTTTTGAGCTCAGAGTGCTCAATTCCTTAGGCTTCCTTGGACAACACATCTCCTTCTGACTCTGTGTTACAGCTCTTCTGTGCTGGAGATTGTTTTTCTGCCACTTGGGATTCTCTCAATGCCCCAAGATGTTGATAAACAGCTTTGCCAATAACTTTATTTTAAAAGGCTAAATTATTCCTCTGAATGTTTAAAAAAAACCCCACCCCACTCAAACCTACTTTAAACAGCTTTATGGACACTTTCAGTTTGAATTTACATGTAACACACACTGTGGGCTTGATTTATTAAAAGAATGGATGAGGACTGGTGTGGCCATAGGACTCTGGAGGGTTTAAACAGGTGATGTGTATATTTGAACTGCCCAGGTCAGTTGTTGGGTCACTGCTCCAGTCAGGAGTGACCATCAGGGAGAGTCACTGGTGTCCTGAAACGCTGGGGATGGATTATTTTTCCTTTGGTTGCTGATAGAATTGGCAGCTCAAAATTAGGAGCATTGAGGAGTGTCATCTTCCAGGGCTGTAAGCCTGGACATGCCTGGACACACGTGTTATCGTTGCCTTCCTGACCCTTGTTGGGATATGTTTCTTAATGAGCTGCTCTTCTGCAAATGTTTTTGTTATTTAATTGGAGGGAGAAGTGTGTAACATGATGTATTTGCATATTTAATGGAGTTTTCCCCCATAATCAAACCCTGTCAGAAGCCCAGCTCTCTGAGGGTCACACTCGTCACTCTGTACCCAGCAGAATGGCAGGAAGCTTCTGCTGTGAGGCTGATGCAGACAGTGCCGCTTGTACCAACCACCTTAAACAAACAAAGTGATGAGCTCTCTCTGCATCTCAGTAGGTGTGGACAGGAAATCCAGGGGGTTTCACAGAACAAGACTGCAGGCCCTGAGCAGAGCTGAACCTCCCTCAGCGTTGCGCCGCCTCCTTGCTAGTTTCCTCCGCAATCCCTTTCCAGACTCAAATCGCTGCTATCAATTTACCAGAATATTCCAAGACAAACGTTGTTTTAATGCTGTGTTCATCTTTTTAACTCATTTGCATCAGCATGCACTAGCCCTAACTGAAGATTATTGGTATTAATCTGCTTTGGCCTGTGCTACTGTAGCTCCTTGTTACTGTTGAGAACTAAAAACTCACCGCTTTGCCTCTTTTCTTTTGTAGATCCCTGAGCCAGGGCAGCACCAACTCCAACATGCTGGATGTACAAGGAGGAGCTCACAAGAAACGTGCCCGACGCAGCTCGCTGCTGAACGCCAAGAAGCTGTATGAGGATGCCCAGATGGCGAGGAAGGTGAAGCAGTACCTGTCCAACCTGAACGTGGAGACAGATGAGGAAAAAATCCAACTACTGTCGCTTCAGTGTGAGCCTGCGTACAGCACCTGTAAGTACAGTGGTGTAGAACAGTGGCATGATCCATGGAATCTGGAAAACTCTCGTTCCTTCCCTAGAAATACTCCTTTAAGATTATAAAATCATAGAATGGGCTGGGTTGGAAGCGACCCCAAGGATCTGTACTGTGTCCAGAGCTGGGGCCCGCAATACAAGAAAAATGTAGAACTGTTGGAGAGGGGTCAGAGGAGCCATGAAGATGATCAGAGGGCTGGAGCAGCTCCCCTACGGAGAGAGGATGAGCGAGCTGGGCTGGGTCAGCCTGGAGAAGAGAAGGCTGCGGGGTGACCTCATTGCAGCCTGCCAGTCCCTGAAGGGAGCAGAGACACAGGAGGGAATCAGGTTTTTATAAGGGTAAATAATGGCAGGACAAGGGGTGATGGATTAAAGCTAAAGGAAGGAAGGTTNCATCCCTGGGGGTGTTCAAGGCCAGGTTGGATGGGGCCCTGGGCAACCTTGTGTAGCTCCAGGCCTGGAGGTTGGTGGCCCTGCCTGTGGCAGGGGGTTGGAGCTCTATGATAATAGAATCATAGAATGGTCTGGGTTGGAAGGGACCCCAAGGATCACAGAGCTCCAACCCCCCTGCCACAGGCAGGGCCACCAACCTCCAGGCCTGGAGCTACACAAGGTTGCCCAGGATCTTTCTTTTCTCCCTACAAGAAGAAATACTTCAGTAAACACTTGTTTGTCAATTCATGTGCTGATGGTTTCAGCAAGCCAGCTTTCACCTTCTGATCTCGGTTGAGCTCTGAAAACTTCAGCAATGTTTTTTTAGATTGACCTATAGTTCTGAACCTGTCTGTCATTTCATCAGCCTGGGAGGAAATTCAATAGTACATCAGCTCTATTCCTGCCCTGCTGTCCTTGTATGGAATTAGGAAGGATAAAAGTAACGTTTACCATATGAACAACAAGAAAATGAAAGGAGACAAAATCAATACAGAAACTGCGATGGATTACAGCTTGGAATAAACAAGGACTGTTGAGAAGGAGAAGTTAGGTCAATATTGACTGATGGGTTTGACAAGGCTTGACAATCAAAAATTGAGGGCTACAGTGGGACAGTTTCCATAACATGAACCCCTGTGCAGCTGTCTGAGTGAGCAGGCTGTTACCTGACCTGCTGTCTTACCCAGCTCGGTAAATTCTTCCTTAAAAATGAGCAATGGTAATTGCATTTTATTTTGATCCTTAGAAAATGTCCCTTGTTTGACAGGTGGGCTTGTTGCAAAATAGGAAAAGTAGCAACTTTGCTGATCAAAATAACATCTTGTGTTTGTCTGTTGTCCAAATGCAGCGTTTGAAGACTCAGTTTCATGTCCTCAAATTCCCTTTGTTCTCTGAGGAGGTTAGTTCAGGGCATGGCTTGGAGACAGCATCTTGAAGATGAAATTTGAAGCCCTTTCCATTATTCAATATTCAGAAAGTTACTTTGTCAGGTGCTTTGCTATACAGATTTTTTTAATGCTACCCTGGTGTAGGAGTCCTGGAAATTGCCATACTTGACTCCCCTTGGGAGAATGTTAAGTCCTCTGTGTCCCCATGGGCGTGTGTCTGAGGTCACCAGAATCCACAGGTAGCTCCAAACAGAAAGCCACGTGCTGTAGTACATTGCTAGTAGAGGTGTTGTATGTACCAGCACAGAATGTTTCTACTCTGAGGTAACACCACTGTGGGTTTTATGCTCTGCTCCCCCAATGATACAATAAGTTAAAGCATCTCAGGATAAGCTCTTGGTAGATGATTTATGTGCAGAGATGTGTGGCAGTGCTATGCCCAAGGGACAAACATCATGTTAGGAGGGTGTTTTTCAATCATTTTAAATAACTTTCAATCTGGTTTGCAAAGTGCTAGCCACAGATACTTGGAACTAAAAATAGGGAATAACATATACTGACTGTTTTACTCCATGTAGTTAAATCAAGTCCTTTTTTCCTTCAACAAAGGAAAAGGAAGGTTAGGTGGATATACAAATAAACATATAGCAGAGTGGCATGTTATTAAAAACTGGGGGAAGAAAACCCCCAAAACTGAAAACCCCCAGGTAATTGGTCTGGCTGAGCTTATGCTCCTAGCTTGCAGAGCTGGCAGAAAGGACAGGGAGTGATGTGGAGCATGAGGGAACTGCCACCCCCCTCAGGGGTTTTGGCCCTGAAGCTCTCTGGAGGGAGTTCCTCTGCTCTTAGTGGGTTTGTACCCGTGTTCACCAGGGAGCCTGGTACATTGATTAGCTGATGGGCTTTGTGTGGATAAGGAGTTTTTTGTGTCTATGCAGAAAAGTAGCAAGCATATCTCCCCAGTCTCTTTATCTCGATACTAATGGTACAATCCAGACTTTTCCAAGGGAATTTAAGAAGTCAGACTGCCTTCACTTCAGTTGATTATTTGCCTGTGTTATAAATCAGTTGTGCCACCTAGTGAGGGTTTGGTGTCAGTTGCAAAATGACCCGTGGTTCTCCCTTGGGCAGCATTCTGTATGTGTGAAGGAATCATAGAATCACAGAGTATTCCAAGTTGGAAGGGACCCATCAGAATCATCAAGTCCAGTGATGCTGTTCTGCTTTTGCACCTGGTGTATGTACATCTAAACTGTGGCCTTGAGTTGTGGTAGAAATAAATCCTGTCTTTTATCTTTTGGTGAAGCACTTTATGACACTGAAGAGCTCAGGGGTTTTTAATGCCATTTCACCTAACAGCCTCTTCAGTGTAAGGAGCTAGGTGTGTTTGGAATAGAAATGGTTTCAAATAAGCTTTGGCTGCTTCGTACCGTGGTTACTTTGCTGAGGTGGTTGTACTCTGACACTGATAATTGTGCATTTCAAAGTGTAAGATATTTATATACAATTTTTCCATAACAGTGACAAAGAATTTAAGTGAGAGGAGAGGAGGAAAATCCTCAGAGATGTCTCCAGTCCCCATGAGATCCATTGGCCAAACTGCCAAAGCCCATCAGCATCAGCAAAACAGGATGAGTCAAGTTCTCCAGGTTCCAACTGTGAATTTATACCCCAGTAGGAAAAAGGGACTGGCAAAGGATCACGTCACGTTCAGTGAGTATTTTCAGTTCACCTGTCTGGAGAGTCCTGTAGGTGGAATAAGAAAGAGGGAGGGGCTTTTTTGTAGCTGGGTGGATTATTGGAGATACCATTGTGCATCATGACTTTAAAATACCTGAAGCATAGTACCCACTTTAAGAGAGTGTGCTGCTCATTTGCACAACTCTAATAACTTCTTAAAACAATTAGAGGTATGGTGCTGTCTCCAAATAGGCACTTGCTTTGCCACTTCCTCCTTTTTTTTTTCTCTTTTTCCTTGAACTAAAGAACATGTTTTACATAATGTGACCTTAGTGTGTCTCTCAAACAGATCAGAGGTATTATGTCAAGTTTTACTTTGCTTTCTAAAGGCATCCCAGAGCAGAACAGCATTCCTTGTCTCTTTTCATGATAAATGAGATATAATAGACTTAGGTGAAATTGTTGAAACAACTGGCTGACATTTAATATTTTAACCACTGGAACACCATTGTAATGACATAGTCATCCAATGGAGCAACATAGGTTATTGGTTGCTCCCAGTGAGCATCACTTTTGTGTCTCTAACCTTGCTAGTTGCAAAGCAGTGTTATGTAAAAATGCTTCTGACCTATTTACATAACTTGTGTCACTTCAAAGCTGCAATGGTGGGTTAGTTGCAGTCAGTAAATGATATAAAATGATTTTATGATGCACTGAGCATCAATATCCATTAAAATACCTTCAGAAAACAGCTCACAAAATAGTGTTTCCAGTGAGTAGTTATTTCAGGTCTCCTCTTAAAAATCCTGGGTGACCTGATTAATTTTACAAGTTTTGCTGAGAGGGGTCTTGTTCCTGCCTGTGAAGTGATCAGTGTTGATCTGACAAATGACCTCCTCATGCTAAGGTGTGTGTAGTGTCCGTGAGTGCTGACTTGAGACCTCCAGGTTGTGAATATCTTGAACTGGCTTGTCAACTGTGATGCAGACTGTTTTTAACACTGTCCCAGGTGTCATGGGCAGGGGTTCCTCTAAGCTTTATACGTTACACGGTTTCCAGTCCTTTGCAAAACCACAACTGTCTGTTGCAATGGTTCTGGCTGTGAGCTGGGTGTTTCAACACGCTTCAGATCAGCTGCCAGCAGTAGCAGTGGCCACTGCTTATCTGATCTAAGTTGGGCATGAAGACTGCCTCCACGTGCAGAATCCATCTGAGCATCCATCCCACTCCTTGTGGAACACTCCAGGGGTTGTTTTAAACGTGGTTCTTATTGGGAGTTTAAACAGCTATCACCAACTCCAAAGAGTAAAATGAAGTAAATGCATATTCCTTGTTTTCATAGGTACGGGCTCCCCACAGAAGTCGTTAAGCTTGTCTGAGGAAGTAAGTAGTAAGAAACAAACAGATGACACTATGTCCATGGCATCTTCTTTGCACTCCAGCCCACCTGCTTCTCCTCAGGGCTCCCCACGCAAAGGTACGTGTGCTGTGTGACTGCTCCCCATGCGTGCATCAGCATCTGCCTTGGGAACTCCTGCCTGTGCTGAACTGAACCTGGGGTGGGCAATGGTGGGAGTAGTTGTTGGTGATGACATGAGACACATAGATTAAAATACTCTTGTCAAGAAGAAAATCCAGGAATTACACATGGTTTTTCAATGTATCCGTAAGTTTTGGCCGTAAGTCCAAAACTTAAGCTCCCACCACCTTTATTTTAAACTGCTTACCTGCTTCTGACAGGGTTCCCAATAGTTGTTAAGTGCTGACACCCACCAGCCTTCCCAGTTCAGGTCTGAGGTGTCTGGTTACATGAGTGGGATTTGCAAACCCAGGGATTTCTGGAAGACAGCAGTGTTGCACAGACACCACTGCTGGTTTTGCCCAAAGTAGCTGGGATGTCGGGTGATCAGCTGGAGATAAAATGTTGTCTCAGTTCTCCAGACTGGATGGTTTGGGTAGTTGCCACCGTAGTGCATCCATCTAAACCCTTGAGTCGCTACTCACATCTTCTGTTCTTGTGCACAGGGCTTTGTATACGTCCCTGTCTATCATGATGCCCCGAGAATCCCTTTATTTTTGATGTCTTCATCATAAAAGACCTGCATCACTTCATCATTAGTCAACCTTGGATGGGAATTCATTTGAAATCTCTTAACACCACTTTGTAGGCAGCCAGTGTGGTCAGTGTCGGATGGTGTAAGGCGTTTCTCCCTCCCTTCTGTGCTGCTTTTGACTCACTGACAGCCCAAAGGCACTGGATTGGCATGGCATGGCATGGTGACTTCCTGCATCTTCTCACCCTTTCTGGTGGGAGATCATGCTGGTTTGTCCACTTCTGCCTTCACAAGATACCATTTCCTTTAGAAGAATGCCACTTGTTTGACTTAAAACACAGCGCATATATATATATATATAAGCAGCTTAATTACCTGGGTTGCCAGCCTTTGCTCCACTGAGATTTCTGAGCATCGCTTATAAATGTGTTAATTTTGTTACCTTTCATCTGGTTCTCTGACAGTAATACTTAGTTTCTTTGGGATGATTTCCTGAATTCAGCTTGCTTTCAGGATATTTTTAGCACTGGTCTGATTTCATTGAGGTGATCCTTACCTTGCTTAACAGCTCCTTGAACTAAAATTAGCTGCTTCACAGACAGCTGAAAGACGCCGTTTTAGGCATGAACACATTCCACTTCAGCTAGATTTCATTTTCTTTTGAGCTATACCCAAGTGATATGCAAATAGCATCGAAGAAAAAAAAGGCTTTAAAATCAGGGTGTTGCTTTTGCTGTTTATCTCATCACTTATCAAGATCTGCCTGTCTGTACTTTTATTCTAGTTGGTAACATCCAGAGGACGGATAACTGCAGTCAGATGAATCTCTCTGGCTCTTCCTCATCGCTCGCCAGTGAAACCAGCAACAAGAACAGTGGCCAGCGCAGCTATGGAATAGGTGGGGCTTATTTACAAAAGAAAATTGAGATGATTGTCAGAGCCAGAGACAGTTGTGGCTTAAGTGAAAAGGGAGAAAGAAAAGATGAGAGAGGAAAGGCAGAAGCTGAGCGTGAGCACGGGAATTCCAAGGGAGCCTGGCGTAGAAGACTTAGGGAAAGAAGCTTCTCCAGGGAAAGAACAGCTTTTGCTGCAAAAAGGCAGGCAGAGCACGTTGAAGCCTCAGAAAGGAGTGAAAACCAAAAGGAGAAAGACAGTGATACTCTGAGTACAGCAAGTATCTGTAGCAACAGCGATCCATGGACATCTTCTTGCCTATGCATGAGGTCTAGGAGGAGAAGGAAGACTATATGATGCATGTTTAGAAAGAAGACTATGATGTCCACTTTGTGTCAAATCTACTGATTTTATCAGTTATTTTAGCATTACTCATTTACATATATGTAAGCTGTTTAATGTGCTTCCCTTCCAGATATTTGTGTCAGTTATTTATAGCTTATCACAGTGCAGTGAAGACAATAATGTGAAGTTTAGAAAATCAAGGACAAGGTACAGTGACAGTTCTGGTATTTAGTGTTTCAGAAATGCCAGTGAAGCAGTAAGTTCCTCTTAATTAGGCTTTAGACAGCCCCTTCACATGATGTAAGTCGAACGCTCGCTTCTAACATTGGTGTATGTTGGTCACATCTTCTGCTAACCTTTTCAGTCCACTGAAGACTCATTCAGTCTGTTTATATACACGTGCTGTTATTTAATGAGAGCTTTCCAATGGTGTTAAAGCTCTTTAACAGAGAGGTCTGTTTGTTCTCTTGAAGTTCTTGAAGAGTGTCTTGATTTTAAGAGGTGCTGTGAGAATAGTTCTTACTGCAGCACTGTTGTGTTTGGTTTAAGGAGTCCATTAGATAAAGTGAAGAATATGAGGTGGTAATTACTGTCAAAGGAAAGGAAACTGCAACTTGATCTCAAACATACTGGTCCTAAATACATTCATAAGGTTCAGTTCTTTAGTTTGATAATGATGATGTTTAATGCTCTTGAAATCTTAGAGCAATGATCAAGCTTGAGCTGTGAAATGTTTGGAATTACAAGCCATATACAGTGGCTCCAGGTGCCATTTTACATGATCTCTGTATTTTTTACACCAATCTTCTGCCTTAAGGTGTGTGTATTGCTGGAATGGCTTTTGCACTGCCTGGTCATTTCACACTGTCACCTCATCAGTGTTGGTATGTGACAGTCCAGCTCACAGGCACGTGTGGGTAGAAATGAAGTGAGAAATCGAGTGGTTGGCAGGAATTTGGGAAATAAAATGTTTATATGAGGACTGAGTCAGCAGTGCATTAGTCTGGTCTCCTGTAAAGAAAGACCATGTTTTGATAAATTTATGGATGCTCATTTACCTGTACGTGAAGCAGGTGTTAGTGTTTTCAAATAAAGGTTTTCATGTTGTCATTTTATACACATAATGAAAGGCATGTCATAGGCTCTGCTGTCCTCATGAAGGCAGGCAGATAGTTCCTGACATGGAGTGGATTTGCTGTAGAGAAACCCTCTGGGTTAAACCGATTTGACAGACACCACCTGGTTTTGTTGCCTGACAGCACAAGCTCTCTGCCCTCTGCTGATGTAACTGCTAGACCCCTCTGTTATTTACCAGTGATCTTGGTAAGGTCCCAGTCAGCTTGAGAAGGTCCCAGTCAGCTGGAAGCTAGCAAATGTTATTCCAGTTTTCAAGGAAGGCAAGAAAGAAGACCCTGGTTATTATAAGCCTGTCAGTCTCACTTCAGTGCCAGGTAAAGTGATGGAGAAGATTATATTATATTCTGGGAGTTGATGAAAAATGCTTGAAAGACAGTGGAGGTATGAGTCAAAACCAACATGGGTTCATGAAGGGAAGGTCATGCCTTACTGACTTCATATCCTTTTAAAACAAGATTACCCACCTCAAAGGTGAAGGGAAGGTGGCAGATGTGGGATTTCAGCAAAGCTGTTGGTTCTGTTGCTTACAGTAACCTGGACAAGATGCCCAGTGTCTGCACAATACTGTGGGTGAACAATTGGCTTGAAGGGTTGGTCCTGCAGAACTGTAGTAAATGGAGTGCCATCTGGCTGGTGGCCAGTCACCAGTGGTTCTCCTCAGGACTCATTTTTAGGGCCAGTGCTCCCCTGGACACAGGGAGTTGAGTGCACACAAGTACATTTGCAAACAATGCTAAATTAGGAGGAGCTGCTGATTCCTCCCAGGGTAGAGTGTCCTTAGGGAGATGTTGATAGATGAGAGTCACCAACTCTGTGAAGTATAATGAGAGCAAATGCCAGATTCTGCCCCTAGGACAGAGTAAGTCTGACATGTAGTGAGCTGGTTGAAAGAAGAGATTACCCTGCTGTGTTCAGCATCGATGGGGCCTCACCTTGGGTGCCGTTTGCAGTTATGGGCTCCACAATAGGAGGAGGTTATAAAAATACTGGGATGTGTCCAAATGAGGATAATGAAAATGGAGAGAGGACTAGAGGGTGTGATTTCTGAGAGGCAGCTGAGTCACTTGGTCTGTTAAGCTTAGAGCAGAAGGGACTGAAGGATGCTTTCATTGCTGTCTGTAGCATCCTCAGGAGAGGAGGTACTGGTCTCTTCTCCCTGGTGTGCTGAGATAGGAGACCTGGGAAAAGTGCAGATTGGATACTGGGGAAAAAGTTCTGAAGCTGAAGTGTCTGCAGGATATATGTGGCTGGAGCCCATAGGAGTCCACAGTATTGTTGTTTCTTTTTAAGCTCAGTCCTGGTACCAGGGAGAGGAGGTGTTGGGTATATGGGTGTGTATATCACCAGTGTGAGAGAGAGGTTACAGAGGGTGGGGGTAGCCAAGCAGAAAATACACATCATAGATTTTCCTCTGAAGCTGGTCAGGTTTTCAGCTGTTCCCCTTCTGTGGGAGCAGCACTGGTGTCTGGTCCAGGTCTTACCAAGTTGTATTTCCCAGTTTTGCTTCCCTCTCTGTTAATGTTGGAACAGGCAGTAAAACTGAGAGGGACCATATGGCTTATCCCTGGGTGCTAATAGCTGCCTTTTACCTTAGTCAACATCTCCTCATCCACTGCCAAAACCTTCCATGAGGCTCACACAGCAGTAGGGTGGATGGGTAGTGGGAACAGCACTGTTTATACTGGAGGGCTCGGCGCTTGCAGAATGGGAAAGACCCAATCTGTCCCCCCGACTGTTGGTGCTGCAGGTGCTGATCCTGGTTGTGTGGGTTTAACCTGGTCTGGACAGAGGTGGGGTTGCAGGTAGTTTCTTGGTGTCACCAGACTTAATAAAAACACTAATAAATAACACTGCTAGGCGCTGATAGATGCTAAAAGCTTTAGTGCCCTAAGGACTTCAGTGGACAGTCTGCAAACGGGGTTGGATTGGCTTTGTTTTTTCAATATCCTTGCTGAAACACACGTGTCAGTACTTCGTTGTTGTACCTCGTAACCTCCAGCTGCTCTTTGACCAAGCTGTGCTCTCCTCCTCTCCTGTAGGCTATGCCCTCATACCTTCCACGAAATCTGATAACTTCTCGGACTCCAGCCACAGTGAGATTTCATCCCGGTCCAGCATCGTGAGCAACTGCTCGGTGGACTCCATGTCAGCAGCGCTGCAGGACGAGCGGAGTTTGTCCCAGTCCCTCATCGTGGTGGATTCAGGGGGGGCAGAGAGGAAGGAGCATCCTCAGCCACTGGCTGACTACGGCCAGCCGTGCGCAGGGTAAGCTGTAACTGGTGTTGGCTGGGCTTGGTGCCCTGTGTCCGAAGCGGTAACGGAGCTTTGGTCAGCATGTGGTTACAGACTCTCCTGTGGTTATTAAGATCTTGCTGGAAGCTGGAGTCCTGGCTGCTCTGTGTGGGAAGAGTATCACTTTGAGTATTCCTTGCTTGTTCCCAGCAGCAGGGTTCAGGTGGATGTCTCTTGCAGGAGGCTGTTAGAAGCTAGGCGGATACATCACAAATTAATGCAGTCATGAGAGACAGCAGAACAGGATGTTAGTGATTAGCTCCAAGCCAGCAGTGCCCATCACTCAGTGTACATCCATGTGATTTTAAAAGGAATTTTATTATCTTCATTTGTTGCTTAGACCAACTGGAAGTTCTCAGCTGCTTCTCACACCAAGAGGTTTCCTTACTTGAGCACAGTGAGAATTTGTCCTTTGAACTGGAAGTTTTTGGGTTTGTCTTACTAGATGGTGAGCCCTGATCTGTAAGATTTACTATGTGTGCATCCTCTTAGGGTAGCATCTTCTGTCCTCAGAAGGTGTGGCTTTAAATGTAAGAGATGCTCCTTACACTTACAATCTTCACAGCTCATCCTAAAGCAATGGATTTTTTTTAATGACTGAACTCTATGGACAGATCTGTGTTGCTTCTGGATAACTGATTTTAATTCTGTGGTGGCCTCTCCCATCTAAAAGAAGCTTCTTAGTGTACACTTTGCTAAGGAGCTGCAGCTCTCAAGGTGTCAGTTAGTGATTTGCTTTATTCCATTGTGCCAAAAGGGGAATTTAAAGGCTATGCTTTATAAACCAAAAGAATTCACAGAATCACCAGGTTGGGAAGGACCTTTAAGATCGAGTCCAACTCGATGTCCTCTGCTTCCCTTTTCTAAAAGGTGTAACACATGCTGAAAGCATGTTTAGTCAGACCAGTCTGAGGCCCTGAGCAGGATGCCCCGTCAGGCCAGGTTATGGTGGGTACCTTTGATACTGCCTATGAAAACCCACCTGCAGTGGTGGCCCAGGAGCTGAGAGCTGTGATGATGACACTGCTGCCATCTAAACACAGTATTTTTTTGTGTGACTTAGCAGGTCTTTTATGACTGTTCCTTTATGCCTTAGTTTCAGTGGAAGGAAGCCGGTGTTGTGCTGGAACTTGGAAAAGCAAGAGGAAAAAACCCGTGTTTTCACATATCTGAGAAGTGTTCCTCCATTTCACAGCTTGTCAGTAAACTGCTGAGGGGTGGTGTTGAATTTTAATGCCATGTTGTCCACATAACCAGAAATAGTTGAGAGACTCGAAGAACGTCTAGCAATTGTAACTTCATGTATTCTAAATTCATGCAAACCTGGCTTTATTTCTTTCCCCCCCTCATAATTATGCATTGACAGTGATGGGGGCTTTTACCAGCCGTTCCTTTAAATGAGAAATTTTGTGCTTGGGTTTCAGAATCTGTCACTCCAGATCGTTCCCACAAATGTTATTTATGCCCAATATTTCCAAATGTTCTTGAAACACAACTACTTCTGCTCTGTCTAAACAACTTCCTGTTGCTGCCACTGAAGGGTTGGGGTTTATTCTAAATATTTATATTGGGTTTAGTTCATAAATGTCAAAAAAAAAAAGGTGGTGGCAGCCTGGAACTAGGAGGTAATTGCTCCTCTGCTCTCTGTCAGGCTCTGTCTCACTGCGGTTGATGGAGGAAGGCTTCTGTGGAGCAGGTTTTTATGGATCTGGGGGTCAAGCTTGTAATTGCCTGTTGCAGACTGGTTATTCCCTTGGGAATGACTGCCCAGCTGCTGTGTGCAGTAATGAGTTGGGAATAATGGTGTCTCTTGGGAGTGCTCCCGTGTGCCGTGACCTCGCTGGGTGCCTGTTTCAAGTCTAGCCATCAGTTGCCTTTAAGACCAGGTAATTGTCTCTGAGCGTGTCACTCTCACTTTCAAAGCTGATGAGGTTTTCTTTTTCTGCTTTCTGTTGTTTTCAAATGTAGCTGGTCGATCCCTAGGCCTGCTCTCATCAGAGGGATGGCGTTCACGTCCTCCATGAGCAGCGAGGAGATCTCCCACGAACATATCACAGTCGAGGCAGCAGACAGCGGCCGGGGAAGTTGGACTTCATGCTCAAGTAGTTCTCATGACAACTTCCAGAACATCCCAAACCAGAAGAGCTGGGACGTCCTCAATTCTTTCCGCCACACCCAGCTGGACAGACCCATAGCTGAAGTCGATCCCACAAACTGTTGCTCTGAGGAGGCTTATTTGTATTCCGATGCCTTTTCCAAACCCAACAGACAGTCGAAAGCCAGCGTGGAGCTCGATCAGTCCCGGCAGAGCTGGGCCTCCTCCAGCTCACTCTCGGACACCTACGAAACAAACTATGGGACAATTAAGCGGAGGGGGCTGGAGAACTCTACAGCAGAGCAGACAGAGGTTTTGGACTCTAAACCAGGCGCTGATACAACATACAAAACTGTAACTTCGAGTACAGAAAAAGGCCTGATAGGTAAGCCCAGCCAACAGCTTATGGAAGCTTCTACATCTGGTTTTCATTTGGATGTTAAGTTGTTAAGAAATTACATTAGCAGGTCTGGGGCTGGATGGCATGTTAAATTCAGCTTTATGTGTGGTTTTAATCAGAACACTGTGCAGACAGTGTGCTCTCAAACCACTTTCTTTTGCCCTAGGAAGATGGAAGCAAGACCCCAGCACACTTCCCAATCCCTGCAGGAGTCTGTAGGAGACCTGTCCTCCTAAAATGTCAGGTGGTTCCTCTCTGTCACATGACCTTTCATTTTTTGGGGGTGATTTTGGAACCACTCATCGCTGTAGATGTTCCTCTGGCAAGGAGCAACAAGCTTCAAGTCTGTATGACAACAGACTTTCCACGAACCTGAGAGGGAAGAGCGTGACAGCTGAGGGGCACAGAGCTCTCCCACCTCCCCAGAGCCAGGGCACCTTTCATCCTCAGGGCTTTGCTCTCTGGAAACTCAAGGGCAAAGCAGATTCCCTTCCTGTCTTTGCTGTGTTAAACCAATTTATTTGGTTACACAGCTGCAGTTTGGCTCCATATGAAAGGAGAGAAACTTAGGAGACATTTTCCAAAGGTGCATAGCTCTCCAAGGAAGGTGTTCTTTCCCTGTCCAAGTGAGTTCAGCAGCCAAAATAAAGGAACTGGGTTAGGAGCAAGATAAACACGGAGTGCACAGCTTTCTAGACTGTAAGTCAAGGGTGCAGCTGAAAATGCAGTTTAATTACAGACTAGATTGCTAGAGGGGTTTATGTTATCAAAGGTAATTGCCTGAATAAACATCACATGCAGGGTGGAGGTCTTGGATAGCATTTCCTCCTCCTTGGCTTTGTAGAAGAAAGGCAGGGTGGTGCAGCCTTGCAGAAAACTTGCTCGCAGCTCACTCCTGAGCACGTGCTCTGCTCTTGTAGCCTTTCAGAGCTGCTCGTGGGCCTCTGGGCAGTTTTAGGAGATGGTGGGTTCAGTTTGTGCTCTGGAATTCTGTTTTCATCTTGCACCACTCCAGTGGCTTCCTTGGTGCGGTCGCTGGGAAGGGAAGAAGCAGCATCGTGCTTCAGCACAGCACACAGGTGTCTCCTGAAGCACAGCTCTGATAAAGGTGGATATAATTTCTGGTTTGCCAATGCAGATCTAGTGACTGTTCACCATCGTATGATCTGCCAAAGAGACTGTCACTTAATTTCACCACTTGCTTATTCTCTACAAGCAGCTCATTGCCAGAGTCTGTAATGACTGTGTGAGATCAGCACATTGTAAACAAAACATGAATCTTTAGTTCGTTTGCTTAATGAGTGCTGGCGTTGAATAGTCCTCCAGAAGGACTGGCACCAGCTTTCCTGCCTGAAACCCTTTGAGCGGAAAGGCGCTGCCCACATAGTAATGGCAGAGTGTGGTCTTGGCAGGATCCATAAATGCCAGAGCATCCCAACTTCTGCATCTCCACCTCTGCGACACTGAAGGCTCTGTGCCACAACCTTGGCTCTTCCAGCAGAGGAGGTGTGGAATGGTGATGTACCATCACTGTCCATCTGATGAGAAAAGCTTTCTCGTTACCTGCAGTAGACATGAGCATTACAGTGCTGCCTGGCTTTTGGGTTTACCTTAGCTGCTGTGTGGCAAGTTGCCCTGTTTTTTTCTTTACAAATGGAACATGTGAGTAATCAGCTGCTTGGGAAGGAAGATTCCTTGTGAAAGGGTTTTGTAACCTCCTGAGTGTCTGGGTGGGTGACAGGCATTAGGGACACTTCATGCCATGGACAATGCCCTTTGGGTTTTTTTGGTAGGATTTGTAGAACATTATGAATCAGAAGCACACAAAAGGGCACGTTTTTCCTGCTGTGGGTATTAGAGTAGGTTAGATCCTAGCTCTGGGCAGCCTGAAGCTCGCCCCTTTGAAGGAGAATGCACCCACCCTTGTCAGTCCTGCGAAACGAGACCAAAGGTGAGGGCTTTGCTCAGAGGACCCAGCCCTTCCCCATCCCTGCAAGGAGGGAGACCTTCCATCACTTCCTGTGCCTTCTCAGAGGGGCCCTGTTAAATGCCAGTTCACTGAAAATGACTCCTATAAATCAGCAGTATAAACCTCTGCCTGTACCCACACAGACCCCCAGACGGGGGCTGTTCAGGTGTCTTTATTTTCCTGTAAGCCCAAACATAAACCGAGTCCATCAGGTGTGAACCAGCTCTCGTTCCTGTTACCAGCATCCCAAATCTTGCAGGTCCTCAAGACCCTAAGCAATGCTCCTTTATTCCCCCCTCTCATGTTCTTGTAAGAAGATATTGTCATTGAAATAAAAGGATCTGTAATGAATCCACAAGAAGAATGCAAATTCACTCAATTAATGCATTAAAAAAATTACCCTAGCTTTGAAACTCTCCTGTTGGAACATGAACATGAAGGAAGCCCAATTTAACATGCACACGAGCCCCAGACCTGGGGGTGGGTGGGAGGGAATGTAAGAGAAGTTGAGTTCTGCTTTGAGAGCCAGCATGACCTGAGCTGCCGATGGAGGGGGAAGGAAACTGCAGACATGATAAGCTGTTGTTTACTGGTAGAAAAGGCAAAGTAATGCAGGCTTTGTGTGAAGTTGGACCCACAGGAGCAGTTTCCTGTGACACTGGGGTTGGTTTTCTTCCTGTAGCATAGCTCAGTGGATGTTTTAATGTTTCATTGCATATGAATCCATACAGTGATACTTTATGATAAGGAGTTTCTGTTAAGCCACCGACGGGTGATGAAGTGGATGCTGTGGAGCTCAACCTGCAGTTCTTGCTGTCGGTCTCTAGCACATTGTGCAATGTAATTTGGGACAGTTGCCTTAATTTCTTTTGTTCCAATTTCCCAGCCTGTAATGGAGAGTGGGAGCAGACTCAGCTGGCCCCATTGCCGTGCTGGCTCTCCATCCATACTCCTTCGCATCCCATGATGGAGTGGTGCTGCAGGAGTAGGGACCATAACAAGCACTGTGATTGCAGGCAGAACACAGAGAAGGCTATAGTCCCCTTTCCACTCAATTGGCATCTTGCCTGATGAATCCTTGGGTTCTTTTGCTACTCGGACTTCTTAAAATAAGTAGAAAACATAAATGAAAGCGTAAATATCTGCTGCTGTCGTTATAAGCAGTGTTTCTGCATTTGCATTTTGTTATCAGTTTCTGTTTTGCCATTGTAACATTTCATGATTTTTTAACGTTTTGTTTCCTTTGTTTTCTTCTTTAACATTTCCATTGCTTATTTCTTGTGCCAGTGTACTGTGTCACCTCACCTAAGAAGGACGATAGGTATAGGGAGCCACCGCCCACCCCTCCGGGATATATGGGGATTTCTTTAGCGGACATAAAGGAAGGATCGGCCCACCACCCACACCTAAAACCTCCAGACTATAGTGTGGCAGTGCAGAGGTCAAAGATGCTGCACAGTGACCTCTCTAGACTTTCATCAGCTGCTCTCAGTAGTGAACCGGTGGCCTGTATTTCATCGAAGATGCCTCAGTGGCATAGTCGGCAGCCGTCCAACCCCAAACTAGCAGATATGACTGACGCAGATAGTGAAGAGGATGGTATGTGCAACACCTCACTCGGTAGATGTTAAGTGAACTGCTGTGTGAATCTGGTCTGTGCAGTGTTTCCTTCACAACGATGGGCTGGGCTTTCTCTTGGAGATTAAAACTTGGTTAATCTCTAGGTGTATGAATCTGTTGGTATGGCTGTATATACATGGATGGATGGATGCATGTATATACACTTGCAAAAAAGAAAAAGAATGCCTTCCCTTTAGAAAAAGCATGTTGACACAGAGCAGACTTTCTGTTATCTGTAAATCAGTGTATATAAAAATGTATGGGATCTCCCAAAGCACAACTGAGATGCTTAAGAGCATGTAGGTGCTGGTTTTGTTCTTTAAAACCTGTCCCATCTCAGTGGCGACGGTGACTTCAAGGGACACTGTCAGGCTACAAGTGACATGTGGAACAGCTCCGGCCTCACTGGGTTGGTACCCGACATCCCACTGGTTTAGGATGGCATCAGGATCAGCATCCTGACCCCAGGTCAGCCTCCTGACCTGGGCTGAATCTGGATTTGGAGGGGTATTGTGCAACTCTTAAACGTGACAGCGTTACGCTGCCTTACTCCTCAGCAGAGACTTTGGGAGATTGGGTTAAAAAATGTCAAACAAAATAACAGGGAATTCGTGTTCTTCTGAAAAGTGCCTTTAATACAAGCTGACTTCTCAGCCCAGCTTGGCCTGACAGTGTCTCTCCCAGTTAAACTCTTCATGATCGTGTTTGAAGCAACAGCCAGCGGTGCTGAGCATGGCATGTTTCTGGTGACCAAAACCCAAGAGATTTTTCCTGAAAAAGACTGCTGTTATTTTGTGTCGAATTCTAACCTCCAGTTAGGGGAATTATCTGCTGATTGACTCCCAGTGCCGATGCACTGATGTGATCTCTCTCTCCCCTTTGCTACTTGAACTTGTTTGGGGTTTGGTTTTTTTATTGGAACGTTGTTGTTGCTCCTTCAGTTTCAGTCTGCCTTAAAATGAGTGTGGATTTAGACTAAAACAGTTTCTGATGCAAACTGATTCTGTCTTGGCCTTTT
The DNA here is from genome assembly GCA_013400835.1 of Zapornia atra. Lineage (NCBI taxonomy): Eukaryota > Metazoa > Chordata > Aves > Gruiformes > Rallidae > Zapornia > Zapornia atra. The sequence goes on along the minus strand of VZTU01028860.1, from coordinate 461,792 downwards.
AAAATATGTAAACATTATTTAACATATATAGTGGTACTGCAGTTTGGACCTATGGTAAAACAAAGCTGCCCAACCTGAATCCAGTTGTGGTATTAAATGGTTTTGATGTGAAAAATAAGGAAGTAATTGCTTCAAACATTTTAATCTGGATTTTCTCTGAACTAAATTTAACCATACACTTTTAGCAACACCTATTTCACAGTTTTTAAAGTGCCTGGTTAATTTTATTTGGAACACTGCATGTTGGGAAGTAATTCACTGGCTTTTCTCCCAAATCGGTGGCTTTTGGGATAGTGGGAGCTGCATGCTAAGAATTGCTGGAGGATCTGGGATTTTCTGTTTCACAGTATGTCTGTAGCATATTATCTAATAATGCCCCAGGCTTCTTGGGGGTTCGTTAAGCAGTGACACCCCGTATGTTGCGGTCAATCGTTAAGACAGTGAAAACATCACGCTGAAGCAGTGAAGTCTTCACAGAACCGCTGTAATCAAAGAACTGGGTGCTGCTCCGTGCCCTCTGGTTTCCCTCTCCCTGGGATAATGCACTTTATCTTTCTTCTTCTTTTTTCGCAGAAGATGAACAAGTATCAGCAGTCTAACCACCGGGCTATCCATGGGAACCACTTCACAAGAGGAGGGACATGGGGAGAAAGGACCCACATGATCTGTTAGCGACTGCTAACACCTTGCTGCTACTAACCTCAGACTTTGGTGTTTGCCTGTCATGGATGAGATGGAACGGGTTGGATCTCTCCTTACTTCACTCTACCACCGCTTCAAAAAGCTAATGCTGCCTCTGAGATAGAAAACTGTTCTCAAGGAGCCTGCAGACTACCTGGATGCCAGTGCTGGTGTCTGGAGATGGACCATGCTTCGTGTGTTTGGGAGGACCAGTTCTCACCTTGGAAGCGTTCTGTATGATAGTGCATAATCCTTTGGTAGTTTTCCAGCGTTGTTATTTTCTACACGACCAGGATAAGACTTCAGAGTGTTATTTTATGAACTTTTAAAAAGAAAAAAAATAATAAATTATCAAAATGTCAGAAAAAGCGAAGGACGTTGCTGAAGTATCTGAAAATAATTTATTAATTTAAATGTGGAGGGGGGGGGTGTTTGATGGGAATTTCCTTTATTTGTCTTGGGAGAGTGCTCTGGTTGGCTAATTAAATGCTTTGTCGGTGTGATAGCGAGTTAGCTACACACAAGCTGTTGTGAGCTCAAAGGAAAGGCAGAAAACTAGAGATGGGACGTTACCAGGTGCTGAAACATGTGGATTTTAGAGTGGTTTTAGGTTCAGTATAAACAGAGCACAAAGCCCTGTGGAGCAGCGAGGTGGGCAGGCCGCCCCATCCTCTGCCGCTCCTACCTGGGCACAGCAAAATCCCTCTGCCCTTGGAGTGCTTTGGGAAATGCTTTTAGCTCACTAGCCAACGAAGGGAATGGTTGGTGCTCTCCTTCCCCGTGTAGTGATCCTCTGCAGTGTGGAAGCCATGGCTCACAGGGAGCTGCTGGGGAGTTTGGAGCTTTCCCAGAAGAGCTTTAACCCATCTGTGCCCTGTGATGTTCAGCATGCAAAGCATGTTGCTAGAAACCAAACCAAACCCCTGTGTTGTGGGTTTTAAGATCAGCCCACACATTCTGGCCTTTTACCAGACTTGCACAGGATTTCGGTGCAGAGGTTATCTTTAAAAATAAAAGAAAAAATTATGAAAAATCCCTTTCATTTCACAGTAAAAGTTGTGAAACTGAATGTTAAATGACGTAGTGCTTGGATAAGAGCATAATGCATTTTATGATGGGTTAAAAAAACCCTGCTGTGTTGATCTGGAAAATCCAGATGATCTTAAAGCATTCTGTTTTAAACCCCAGATAAAACTCCTGGAGTGGTTGATGCCAGTGAGAGTTTTGACTTGCAGCCAGCCAGTATTAACGTAGGATCCAGCTTTCCTATGGTCAAATAAATTGCTTGTTTCGGTTTGCTTAGCCAGCCAGAGCGCGGAGGGGTAAAACTGGAAGTACCTGCAGTTAGTTTTCCATGTTTTTCTTTCTCTTTTGTTTCTTTCTGCACATGATGCCCCATCCTAGTGTTAAAATTGGACATGAATGTGTGAATATGTATTTAAACAATTACTAGTAAATCTTTGTTGTGATGTTTACAGCCTAAGCTAGGAAGATGTTTGTCATTTTTACAGTGCCTCAGAAATGGTTTCTATATCCATAGTCGTGAAGAGCTTTAAGGTCGGTTGGTTTGGTTCTGTCCTCTGTGTGTGCAGGGGTGTGAGGTGAACGCAGCCGCCTTTGGTGAATGACCTGAGTCCCAAACCCCACCCGAAGCTTTCGATGTGCTTTCCCCACAGCACCTTGGGGCTGATGCTCCTGGGTGACTGTGTCCGGCCCGTGTCCATGGTCGCAGCAGCACCGGGTTCGATGATCCATTGCCCATATGGATTGGGAGCGAGCAGTGCTGCTGGGGAAGGGATACCTCCATTAACCCACTGGTCGGCTGGCTGAATTTTGGGCACGAGTATCTGGAAAAACCCCATTAAAAATCAGTTGAGGTATGTCATAATAAGCTCATTTTGCTCTTTTGAGGCCTTAACAAATATAATGAACCTGCACAGGCCTTAACGAATAAGGAGTAATGCAAGTGTCAGAGCAACGCAGGGCAGCGCTGTTGTTTTCAGCACGTGTAACACTGATATATAACGTAACTGCTCAATCAGTATTCCTGTGGGATAGAAACCCAAGGCCTAGCAGTCCCGCTGTCAGCTGTAGTTGCTTGGTAACTTCTACACAGAGCGTGCAGGCGGCTTCATGTTCCATCAGGAAACCATCCGTGTCGGGCCCGGTAAACGAAACCATCTGGTTCCCCTGACGGCAGGTGCTGAGCTGTACTTTGTTTCAGCCTGTTGAACAAAAGTGTAAGGGGTTGAGGGGCTGTTACTCAAGTGACCCCTCTTCTTCCCCATCCCCGAAGCCGAGAGCACTGTCTGTGAGGATGCGGTGACGCTCCCACGGGGGCCGGGGGCTCCTCAGGCAGCCGAATCAACCGCCCACAGAGACGCCATGTCTGCACGTGGGCAGCGCCCGCCTGTTGCGCAGCATTCTCCGGGCGCTGCGGCCTTCCCCAAGTGAGTGCAAGTCTTGCAAACCACCTTTTTCTCCTACTATCCAATACAGCTGGTGTAAATAAATCGTGCGTACACTATGGACAGATGAGCTACTACTTCTGCTTCTCCTGCCCCACGCGGTGTGGCTTCCTCTGCTCGTCCTTGCTGGGGTGGTTTGTTTTTTGTTTGTTTGTTTGTTTGTTTTAAATCAACCGATCACATTGATCGGGGCCGGTAGCCAAATGTAGTGTGTCTGGTGTGGGTTTGAGGAGACATTATCCCTTTTTTCAGTAACGAAAATGGAAGGAAGATGGTGGGTAGTGCCTGTTTACACTGCTTCGTTGAAGTGATGGCTTCTGCATCACGGATCCCCAACCTGGTGCCCCCAATGGGTTCTTCTAACACGGGGTCTGATGTTGAGGGGCAACTGAAATGCTACATGTCACATTCTTCCATTGCCATACCTTGGTCTGCTCGCTTCCTGCTGCTGCTTTGCTCTTGACTTGTGGGTGAACGATGGGTTTCAGCTATTTGGGATTTAACCCTACAGCTAATTCGTTCTGCTTTATAAATCTTCAACTCCCAAATCGTTCCTCAAAGAGCAGTGGGGTTTGTAAGCTTGGAGTGGCCTCTGTGAAGGGGAAAATGAGATTGCAGAGCCTCTGAGCCTTTCTAAAACCAGAAAGGTGGAGCCCGTGGGTACCTGCAGCATGCACGTGCTACGTGCTTCTTCCCCAGCTCGTTGGCTTTGCCTGTACTTACGTTAGGAGTTACACAGAGGTGAGTGATGCTTCACTGGTAGGTGGTCAGACCCCATTGTTTGGTGTGGGGTGCACCGAGGGCTGCCTGCACCCTGAACCTGACAGGTGCTGGCAGAAGGAGGATCGGTTGGGGTTGCAAAACCTTCTCCATCATCCCTCACTTCAGTTGTTTCAGCATTGGCAGCGGTGGAAACTGGGAACCTGCCATTTCAGTCTATAAAACATCAGAAATCAGATTTTTTTTGGGTTTTATTTTTAATTAAAAAGGGTAAGCTCAGCACTGCCTGGGCAGAAACGGAAGGAAAAAGGGATACTCTCTCTTTAGAAAAGCTTTACACATTATGTTTTAGAGCGCTTGTATAGAGGGTAATCTACCTTGAGTTCCCAACCCAGCTTTTGCTTCTGTTGTGCTTTTTATTGTTTTTCTCTTTATTTTTTATATACCTGGAATGCAGTTTAGCTTGGTATTAATTAAATTCTAAATATGTGAGCATATTGGCAAAACTGCACAGATGTAATGATATTCCAATAGCAATTGTACTGCACAAGTCAGTGATTGTAAAGTATTCTGTAACAAGCAATGTTTGTCTCCTATTTTTTGATACCTCTTACACTTATGTCTTTTAGAAAGACTGCCTCTGTATGCTTTTTGTATTTTTACTGAGTGATTGTAAATATTTGTTATATTTTTGGTTAAGAGAATGTTTAAAAGTACTGTTTATTATCCAATCTATTAATATGTTGGAGTCAATAAACAACCTACATATATGAATTGATTTTGGCAGCTCTGTTCTGGCAGCCTGAGGAGGATGGGAGCCGTGGTGTGGTGCCAGGGGGAGCCTGGCAGGAGCGTTGCCCACCCTGGGCTCAGTGAGGAGCAGCCACTGCATGAGTTTTGTCCTCACAGTGAGCGGTGGCCCCTTGGGTTTTGGCTTTTTACCTCCCCCCAAATCTCATCTCAGGTTGTGCTGTGGGAGAAGCAGCTGGGAGAGCTGCTGGGGCGCAGACATGGGTGTGCATGCACCCTGGCAGCGTCAGAGCCCCCCACCACGCCGGGAGGAGGCTTGTCCCCTCTGTTCTTCCACAGCTCCATCTGTCCCAGCTCCTTGGGATGTGACACGGTGACTCATTTTAGGCTGGCCAAGGGTCGTGTGGGCTCTGCTTTTGGACTGGGACTCTCCCATCTTGCCCCTTTCCCCAGGGCCCTCTTCCAATCCAACAACATTGGAGTGAGATGATGTCGGATGCGGGATTGCCATCTGTGCCCAACATCACACCCCATGAAGGACCAGGGGACATGGGCAGGGGGCCCAGGTGGGACTGCAGACCTGAAACACTCCATGTGGCCCCGATGTGGGATGGGTGAGGAGACCAGGACCTGCATCCCCCCGCCCCCACCCCAGCCCCGGCTGTGGGCCAGCTTGGAGCTTCATTTTCCCTTCTGCTTGTGTACTCATCACCCCATAATGAGCTACATAGGAACCTTGTGCATCAATACAATTTTTTATATATATTTATATATACTTTTTTTTAGGTAGCACGGCCCCCCCGCAAGGGGTACAGCCTGGCCCTCAGAGCCTGGAGCTTCCTGCTTGCTTCCCCAGACCAAATGGCATTTCCTTCTCCCCCTTTCCCTGCCCGGGATGCGGGGATGCAGCAGCACAGGTGAGGTGAGTGTTGAGATTCGTCTCATTCCTCCCGGGGGGAGTTTGTTTCGTTCTCAGGATCTCTAATTTCTGGCGGTTTCTCGGAGGCTTTTTTGGTTTTTAAAAATTCTTTCAGACGTCTGAAACTTCCCGTTGTTCCTAAAAAGGGGAGCTGCCACGAGAGGGCAGCGTTGCCTCTGGTTTGGAATCCCTTTGCAGAGGGGACCTGGAGCAGTTTGGTGCCCACGATGCTCAGCCGGTACCCACTGCCCTCGGGGGTGGCAGCAGGGACATTTGGGAGTTCGCCCATCGCTCCCCACACCCTCAGTGGTGTCTGGGAGACACGGGGCTCCCAAAGTAACGGCAAGACGTGAGGTCTCAGTGGGTCACTTTGGGCTTCCCAGGGGTGCCTGGTTCATGTTTCCTCCTCTGCTCCCGGATGATCTCTTTCCATCCGTAACACTTATCCCATGGCCCCTTTTTCCCCCAAACCCTTGTCTCCGGACCCGGTGGCTGCCAGGAGGCTTTTTGTCCCCCAGATCTGTGTGGCAGAGACTCCAGATGCCAGGTTGGGTGAGCGAAGGCAGCTGGTAGCACTCAGGCTTGGTTGGAAAGCACAGTGTCAAACCAAAGCAGTTTGTTGGGTAAAACCCAATTAAAAGCAGCAGTTTCATTAGTGAACATTCCTGCTTAATGAGGTCGTTTGATTTCAGGCTTTTCTGTTACCTTTCCCCCTCCCCCATCACTTCCTTTTAGTGGCTCTAAGGGCCGTCTGGCACTGCTTGAGCTGCTGCCTTTCATCCAGATTCGAAGGGGTGGAAGGGGACACCTGCATCCCGACGTGGTTCTGACACCGTCCCGCTTTCCCCAATGCATCTCAGCTGTGAGGATTTACAAAACTGGGGCTGTGGGCAAATCCCCCTTGTTCCACGGGCTGCAGGTCACAGTCATGTGTCCTGGGCTCAGCACGAGGGAAGCCCAGACCTGGCAGTGAGCGACGGCCAACACGAAGGGTCCATCAGAACCCAGATGCCTGGAGTGGCTCCTGGGATCCCCCATCTGGGGTGTTCAGCTCAGAGCTGCTGGGGAAGTCTCCTTCTCCCCGTGGGGGTGGGAACCCAGAGCACAACACGATGCATCTCACCTTGGCCTCCCCTTTCCACTCCCAGGGCTCCGGATTAGCCCAGTGGCATGGGAGCGGAGCTGCACCTTCAGCTCTGGGTCACCTGAGATGGATGTGCACCACAGAAACAGCTGCTGGCTGGACCTTGAGGTTCACTCACTGAGGGCATTGAACCAATACATCTCCTAATCTTCTGCTGGAAAACAAATATCACTCAGGTTATGTTGGAAAGAATTAGCTACTGCTTGTTCACCTGCAGTAAAGCTGTGTGTTGCGTGCTCCAAAGGGAGTGAAGGATTTTCCCTCTGAAGTGACCATGAGAAGAGGTTGATGCCCTCTCCTAGAGCAGAAGGAGACTACTTTGGAGGCATCTCCTGCTAGAAAATGGCTTTGTGTGCTGCAAGGAGCAGTGGGGAGAACCACTAGCACAGCCCAAGGTGTCCCCTGCCTGGGGTGGTGGTATTATGCCTTTATAAACAGGGTAAAATGCACTAGAAGGTTTGAGCACCCAGAGTGTTTAAAACCACCTATGCACTGTGCTCTTCTGTGTCAGATTCCTGCGCTTTTGGGGCTGGAGAAAGAGCATTTCTCCTCACCCGACCTGGATTCAGGGGGAGGCAGAGAGCCCGTGAGATTTTCTCTGGGTGCTTTAAGGCTGCAGCGTCAGGTCTCGTGGCTTGTCCCAGAATTTACTGTATTTTTAGCTTTCTCAAAGATCCAGGTCCTGGAGGCATGTGATGACACGAACTGATGATGGGTTCTTTGGGTGCATAACGCAGCTCTTGGTGCTGTGAAGGAAACCTTGACAAGGTAAACTATAAAAAGTATTCTTAAAAAAAGGAATTAAAATAAGTGGGAAGGAAATGAAGCCCCGTATTTATTTAACCTCCCCCCAGCTCTCCTCACTGCGGGGTGCTGGCTTTCTGCATCCCTGGCATCCTGGAAGTGCAATGTCTTTCCCCTGGTATTGCCCTGAAGGCTTTTGGCCAACACTCCTGGAAATGCAAGAAGAAACAAGTTATTTGGAGAAGATGAATGTGAAATGAGTTCCATGGCCATTTCTGTTCATTCCTCTGCATTCATCAGAGCAGGAGAGTAATTACCAGTGTGACAATGCTGCAAGTCAATCCTGGCTTGGGAGAGAGGAAGAAAAATGGTAATAACTGATGGTAATAACTGAGTTTCAAACGTAGATGTAGTTGCATCGAGTGCTTATGAGCAGCAATAAAGATGAAGGTTGTAATTGTATCTGCAGTTTCAAACCTCACGACATGATTTTATATACTCAAACATCTGTTTTAGGATCATAGCTGAGAGTGTCAGATAATTGGCTTTTTTTTTAGACCTATCAGTTAGGCACCATCAAGTTTATTATAAATTCAAACTCATTTATTAGTAAGCACAACTTGTGTTGAGCAACGCCACAGCGCATTAGTCCTGGGGATGGTAAGTGCATTCGGAGTGGCTGAAGTCTGTGGGGTGCTGATACACCACAACACCCTCCCCAGGAGGGCTGGGGGGGCTGCGCTGACCCTCCTGGAAAGGTGTCAGTGTTTTTCCTGTCCTCTGGGAATTACAGCTAATGAGTGTTGGGAAAGTGGGCTGCACACCTGGGAAAAGCTCTTCTGGGATATCAGGGGTGATGGAGACCTTTGGGGCCAGCTTGCCCCAGCACGCCTTGTCTCCACCTCAGGGTATCCTAGTTTGGGGACTGTGGAGCACTAACGTATGGCTGCAGAGTGATGCCTCCTTTGCTTGCTCTGCTTTTGTTTTCTGTGTTAGTAGCAAAGCTGATGGAGAGGGTGGTCTTGAGCCGGGCTTCTGCTTGGAGGACCGGAGGGTGATGTGGGGAGCTTGCTGCAGTTCCCAGAACCTGCTGGGGCTTCACCCTGAGCCAAGCCTGCGAGCTGCTGTGCAAGCATCCATCCCAGCGCCAGGTCTGTGCTGGCCTTCCTCTGGAGGAGGCTGTTCCAGGCAGGGCTCCCAGCACAGGGACCAGCAGGGAGATGTACCCCCGCTGAACTTGCTGTAAAACCTTTGCTGCTTTGAAGAGCCCTTAATGACCGGAGTGCACATTAAAAATAACATAAGTGTCAGCCAATTGTATGGTTTGGAACTAAAAATCTGGCTTTTGGTGACCGTGTGGTCTCCCAAAGCTCAGAAACCTGGTCAATTAGAGGTTAGCACCAGTTTTGGACATTGAGTGCAGTGGTCAGCATGCTGGTGTTTGACACCAGGTTATATACAGGGGGTGTGTGGAGGAGTAATGAGGACATGAATGACTTGCAAGTTTCATTAGATGCTTCAGCTGGTCTTGGGAAGACCTGTGGCAGATGTTAAGCCAGGTTTACCTGTGGTGCTGCCACTGACTCAGGTTTTGGGTCGGCTCAGCTTCATAAGGCAGCCGGGCACCAGGCAGGGACGTCTGCTCCGTCACCGGTGATGCCTCCGGCAGCCAGGACCGCGTGCAGTGAGTATCAATAGCGTGCCAGGTTCTTTTCAATGAGCAAATGATGTGTGGCCAGCTTGAATTCCCTGGATCAATAATTCAGTGACAGGCAGCTCGAGCGCTTGGAAATAGCATTAAGCCTGACACAGTTGTTCTGCTTATTGCGAAGGATCGAAGAAACACCGGAGCCTGAATTGCTGAGCTCCATCACAGTGTCAGGGCTGTAAGTGTGAATATTAAGTGCTGTGGGGGAATGAGGCCGTACGTGTGTGCGGGCACTGTGACAAGCAAAGAGGAGACGCTGGACTCCTGGACTTGCCAATGGCTGGGGAATGACATGGGAGATGGGAGCGATTGCCACTACAGTGCTGTATCCGGTCATCACAGTCTCCATCCCACATATGGTCCAGCCTCAACAGTGGGAGGGGCTTTTAAGCAAATTAGGGGGAAGCAAAGCCATTTCTAAGACAATTAGGAGAGCTCTAATCTTCATCCCCCTCCTTTAGATTTTTGCCTCAGTCTGCATCACTTTGAAGACCAGCAGCCTCTCCAAGATGCTCTGTGTGTGGGTAGCTTTTCTCCAGACACATTGCAGGTTAAGCAGCAGTGAGTAAGGTGCAAATATGTCAGGGTTTTCCTTATTTAGCTCTGCTTTGGAAGGGGCAGGGAGGAACAGCTGAGTTGCACCAGTTTCTGGGGAGACTGTGGTACAGAGCGGTGCTGTCCAGGGGAATCGGTGCCATTTGACATCATGGAGCACTACCCTTACACCCTGTCTCTGCTTCCCACAAAAACCAAGTGTTTGAATAACAAAGTGCAATCTGTTATGACACGCTTCAGGGTTTTGGGTTGTGCTCCCCCAGCTTTGATTTTGTCATCTCAATTTCAGGTGAGTCAGGAAACGGCACGGCAAAGGGAGGAAGCCCTTCCTGGTGCTCATGCCATGTGATGCTTTGATGGGGATTTTGCAATTGGGAGTGGTAATACTGAGCTGATGGAGCTTTGGTTGTAAGGCTCAGGGGTCAGAGGAGTTTCCCAAGGCAAGAAGTCACTTCAGTTTCTCCATGGTGGCTGGGTGAACGGCAGAGAGTCCAATCAGGGTAAACACAGCAGCTATTTTGGGACCTGCAGTGGATTTCCAACATAGACTTGGTCTTGGTAGCTGCCTGTGTTTGCTTTTGGTGGCGCCTGTATCCCCATCATCGCTTATCCGCTTCCCAAGGCACGTCAGCACTTCTGGTCTGAAAGACTAAGTCACGTCTGAAGACAGGAACTGAGGCTCCTAAAGCCACTTAGATGTGTTACCCTGTTCTTAATATTTCTATTTGTAGGCAGGATGTTGTTTAAAAGACAACCAGAGCGGAACACAAAGTGATGTGATTTGTGTGCAGCATCGTCTGCTGCCCGTGAAGAGGCTGCACGAGCTCAAGAGGCAGAGAGCTACAATGAACCAGTGCTGGGCTAAAATGACTTTGCTGTTCATTCCCTGCTGCTCATCATCAGTGGTCATGCAGGTGAGAGCTGTAAATGGGAGATTGGAAAGTGGTGGAGGACCTCGGCAGCTATTAGGAGTTTCTTTTCTCTTCCAAGAGAAATAAGCCCTGTATAGAGAACGCAATCCTTTTATATTGCAATATCGTCTGTGAGCTGCAGGGAATTTGCTTGCCTTATGGACAGGATCTGTGGTAAGCTCCTTTTCCACTTAGGCCGATGATATTTACCATGCATCAGAACAATATTTGATCTCTATCTGGGGTTGGTTTTTTTCATCCCCCAGAAGACACACCTCCTGCATTCCTGTGATTCCAACACAAAGACGATCCCGTGGCACGAAGTTTGTGCAGAGCTTACAGGGGAGTTGTTTATGATTTTACTCCAGATGCCTCATTTAATTCAGTGCAGCTGGATTTTAAATGCTGCTGCTTCTAAGAAGTAGTTTAGAAAGATAAAATGTTGTGGATGTGTTCTAACCAAGGATCAAGCAAGCACCGTGGTACCTGAAACAGTTAAATGACTGGTGCTGCTCAGTGTTCCTCTCTTTCCTTTTGCATCTTAGTTTTTTTTTCCTCTGATTTCTGTTCTTGTAAAAGCAACCAGCAGTTTTTGAACCTTCAAGTTGTCGTCTCTGGGAAGCAAACGCCTAGGGAGGAATTCTAATATTGCTTTTCCTAATTGCTGGGAAGTGAAGGTTAAGCAAGATAATCAGGCTCTGGGTAGAGCTGGCAGATGACAGCCGTTACAGGCATAAAAGTCTGGTGTCGGTTGTGATGCGGTTTAGTGTTGTAGCAGCAGTAAAACCAGCACAATGTCATTAGAGTCTTTATAGGACAAACATTTCAGAAGCAGGCTCTATATCCCAGTGATGTCTGTGCAAACACTCCCGATCACTTTTAAAGCTTGAATAAAATCCGAGATGATTGCTAAGCTGGTGGTAATGTCTCCAAGGTCAGAGGAAACTCCCCATCAGGGCTTATCTGTGTAAGAGGAAAAAGAAAACTCACCACCAAAGAAGCCGAGCTAACCCTGATGCCTAAAGAAACAACACAATAAAAGCCTGCATAAAAAGGGAAGGTGTGGAGAGCTGAATCGTGGAGGAACGTGTTTTCCCCCCTGCATCTGTACAGAGCTCGGGAGTTGAAACGACTCTATTAGCTACACGATGACTTTTGTCCTTCAAGTGTTTTGTCTTTAAACTGTGTCTATAGGTATACCTAGATAATTCAATACATATTTATTTGTTGGGGTTCTTGGGGGTTGTTATTAGATGTCATCTGCCTTTGAAAGTGATTTTTCCTCGGCGATGACTCTCCATCTCCGCTGTTAGCAGCCTTTGCTGACTAATCAAGATGTGGCTTTGTCCCATTCTAGCTGGAGGGTATTTTTGCAGCTCTGTAGGGTTTTGTCATTCATTTCGATGCTTTGCCAGTTTGTTGTGCACCTGTACAATGTCAAATACATATTGCCCACAGCAGCATTTAATAGACTTCCTGATGTCAATGTAAAGTCAATAACTCAGGATCTTAATTGCAGGACATGTCTGGATGCTGGCTCACCTACGATTTTTTCTGTGTCAAATAACTCCCCATCTTTGGAGTTAAAACCAGAGTATTGTTTCCTCTGTGACCCTAGGAAACAAAAATAACAGTGTGAAATGCAGTGGTGTAGAGCAATGTTCAGTGGTCCGGGGAAGGAGCTCCAAAATGTGTCCTTGGTATGATAAACATTTACCAAATTGCTCCAGTTAAATTAGTTTTACAGAATAAAAGGGAAGAATGTGAAGGTTTTAATTTGTGAGGCCAGAAAGGAAAAGGTGATGTATAGGCAAAAATACTGATTAAAAGCAACACTTGTCCTTATGAGATGAATGCAAAATATCTCAATACTGGGTGTGTGCTGTGGGACTACAAGCTTCTTATGTAGCTGATTATTGAGCTACTACTACCCTTAATCAGTTGGCAATTGAACGTAGAGCCTCAGCTCAAATTCTGTTCCCTGATTTTCAGAGCCCTGCACTGGAATTAATCCTGGAAATTTGTCAGACTGGGTCTGAAAACCAGCAGCTTGAAAACCTTGGAAGCTGGTTTCTTGGTGTGGAGGGAGCAAGGGGCAGGACCAGCTCTGTGGGGGCTGAACGGCTAAATACTCTTTAGTGGGCTAAAGACTTAGCTCCTGCTCTTGTCTAATGGATTGATGGATTGATGGAGATATCTATGATATATATATACAGAGTGAGAGTGGAAAAAACTTTGGACTGTATTGAATAGAAGTGGTTTTAGGGGAAAATGCTTGTAAACCAGCTGTTAGTCTTTCCCTGCTGCTCAGGAGCTTGTGGAATTTGCCCTTTCATTTTACAGCTGGAATCTCAGGTATGCGAGACCCCAGGGCACAAGGCAGATGTCCCAGTGTCCTGTTGTTGAAGTGCTTTTCAAGCACACAAACATGTATTTGTGTAAGTTATGGGTGAGGCTGGGCACGGTGAGGGGAAGAATGAAGAGCAGAGCCGGGATAAATGTTCTTTCCTGTGCAGAGGTGCTGAATCCAGAAATTATTGTGGCTTTAGGAAAAGCAAGACCTCTTTTTTCTATTTTTTTTGAGGCAGTAATAGACAGACCTGTACCCGGGTGTTGAGGCAATCTGGGCTTTCAGGCATCTCAACACACAGCCAGGATGCTGTGGGGGAACACCAAAAGATGGCACTATTTTTCTACTTCACAGTGTAGCAAATTCCCTCTCCAAGCCAGGTTCATTCACTATTTAGCTTCTCTCAAAAACCATCATTTTTCCAAGGCTTTACATACAGTAAAGTCCATTATTGTGAAGGCCAAATTGCTGCCAAAAAAGCCTTCAGCTAAATATATATATATATATAAAAAAACTAATAACAGATCATTCTGGTGAAAAATAACGTGCGGGGCAGGAGTTTTTCTCAATTATTAATGGCCAATGTTTGTTATATTGTTGTGTTTAGGCCAAGGAATCTTGATGGAGAGAGGCAGCTTTTCAACATGAATGGCACCTCAACTGGCACTTTGTAATTTTTACAAAGAAAAGCTCTGGGATATGTAAAACTCCAGCTGATATTAAAGAAAAGAAGTTGCTCAGTGTGCGAGTGGGATCAGGCGTGGGTGATGCCATCCCCGGGGAGGGGAGAGGGTAAAGCTCAGGGTGTATTTGGGGTGCTGAGATGTTAGGTCTTGCTGCAGGGAGAAAGCTCCTGACCCTTGTTTTGTGCTTTCTGCAAAGGGCACGTGCCTTTCCCAGAGCTGAGGACCTCAGGTTATCCAGCTCTGAGCCTGCTGAATTATTTAAGGTCAGAAGGTGATTTAAAAGCCGGATCACAGCACATCAGAGCCGTCATTGATGCTACAATTTGGCTGCCCTTTTCCTGCCCATGGAAACAGTCAGGATGCTGCTGAAGGGGTTGGCACTTGCCCTGTCCGGTGGCTTTGGAGGCCAATGATGGTTTTCCTAAAGGATTCATGTTTCCCCAGCGCTGTGCTTCCCACCACACTTAATATTTCAGACCCAGCTCAGTGCTGCACATACAAAACTCAGCAGCTTTAAGTGTGTATAGATTGGTGAAGGCCTGGGATAGTCAGGTTTTTTATGGAGAAACAGTTGTGATGTACCAAGGGTTTCCCTCAGACAGCCCCCCCTTGCCGTGGCAGCTAGCTGGGATAACCCATGGCAATATTCCCATCCCATATGATGTCCCTATAACCACCTGTGGCAAACCAAGGAATGAAAATTTAAAGCCAAAGGGAGCAGAGACACTGGGCTGAGGGATCTAAAGACACTTCTGTTCCCCAGTGTGGTCACTTAGCCTGATTGCTTAATTGGAGGTGATAATGCAGCATTATTTTTTGATCTGGCAACATCTATATGAAATGGGCTGAAAAGCTCCAGAATAGCTGAACAGCAGATAAAAGACCCCAGCGAAGCCGAAAGGATGAGAACAAAGTTTGTTTCATTAAGGAAATGCAGGAATAAAGGAATCGAGACTTTTCAGACCAGCCCCGTTAGAAAGCCAGGCAAATTAGTGACATTATGGTTATTAAATATCATTATGCCTAGGACAAAAGCCCTTCCTGCAGAATGCTTACAATAACAGCACAAAATAAATGCCAAGAGAAACTGGTTTCTCACTTAAATGTGACCCTTGAAGGTGAGCCTGGGATCTCCTGGGTTTAGCTTGTTTAGAAATGGGGCCATTTCATTAAATATACGTCTGGAATCAAAGTGGCTCTATTTAGCACCCAGATTTGAAGGCTGCAGCCAAAGCTCTGGGTGGTCCAACAACTCCAGCAGAACACAGCCAGAGAAAGTATTGTCCAAGAGTTTGTTTGTGGGGAAGAAACACACCCAGAGATTCAATATTATTATTATTATTATTATTAAGCTAATTTGCAGCGGTACCTGTGCAAGTGCCCACGTATTGATTTTGTTAATGAAAATTAAGCATGTGCAAATTTGCCTCAGTGGAGGCTGCTGGGTAAGGGAAGGGAAGGTTAATCACACTTAGCATTTCTATAGTTTCCATGTTCAGGATTCTCCACACATAGCCGCTGCGTGCCAGACCCCTGATTGGGATGCAGGGCTCCTTGCTGCCCGTCTTCTGTCTCTAGGCTGTGGCACACATTGCACAGGAGATAAAACAGGAATAAAGATCTCTCCTCCAGCTGATTGCAATGCAAACTCGGAGCTGGTTGGCATGGGCCTGTTGTCAACAATTAGAAAATGGAGAAGGGTTTTTGGGTTGGGGGTGTGGGTGTTATCAAAGAGCAGAACCAGCTATCCCAAGGCTGTTCCTGGGCACAGAGAGAGGGGAATGATTGAGATGCGGCTTAGTCTGTTCTCAGTATCTGGGATGAGTGGGGAGCGAACTGGCATCCTCAGGGGTGAAATCTAAATGAGATTGGGGGCAGGGGAAAAGGCCAATTTACTTAAGATGAGTCCATGTGGGTGTCCTGAAGTGATGGGGAGTGTGCCCCGTTGCCTGGGGTAGCACAGCACAGAGCAGTGCTGAGCCCTCCCACCATTTCCTTGCCTTTCCCAAAGCTGAATTCATATTCATTATTTCAGGCTGATTTTGATTGATGCTGCCCCAGCAATGTGCTGGGGGAGAAAGGCAGTGGGGGGCTTGTGGCTTTTGGCTACACAAGCTCCCAGCCAAGCCAATGATGGGACCGTGAGTCAGTACGGAGAGTTTTTAGGATTGCCAAACATGTAATTCCCAGTGAAGACTTGGTCAGCCTCTTCTCAGCACTGGTGAGAGCTTTTTATGCTCACAGGTGAAGCTGCAGTGGGACTTTAGGGTCTCGTACACCACTGGAGTCACCTTCAGTACTAACTGGCGCATGAGAGGAAACCCATGCTGGCAGGAACGCTTTGGACCTGGGCTGAGGTAGCAGATAGAGGGTGATGGGAAGCAAAGCCAATGTTCTGGTCCATCCTGCCTTGTTAAAATCTATCTACATGTCTGTGGATGATGTGAAACAGGTCCCAGAACTTGGTCAAGAGATTGCTGTGCTATCAGCCTGCAGGGCCCATTAATGAAGTACCCATTGATGATGATGATGACCACGTATGCGGCATGCATCTTCAAGGGTTTCCATTTTGCAATGGCAGTGACCTCTTGTGGCATCTCCTGCAGGGATGACAGAGCTCCAGGGCTCTAATGGGTATGTGCTGTGCTCATGGTTTTCCACTTTGCCCTCAAGCTCTGAGGAGCGGGCTGTGCCAAACACAGGGCGTTGGACTACCTGTGCTGAACCGTGCCTGAGATGTTGGTTGTGCTGCTGGCTGTTAGGGAGCTGAGATGAACTCTTGCAGAGCCTGACAAAACCAGCCCGGTTCCTACTCATTTCAGATCCCATAAGGAGGGGGCCTGTCTTCAATTTTAGGCACCTAAATTCTTCTGCAAATCCCCCTCTTAGCGCTTCGTGAGCTGGGGACTGATCTGGCACGTCAAACTTCAGATCAAACAGACGTTTCTAGATCTGAGCC
Source organism: Zapornia atra (assembly GCA_013400835.1). Classification (NCBI taxonomy): domain Eukaryota; kingdom Metazoa; phylum Chordata; class Aves; order Gruiformes; family Rallidae; genus Zapornia; species Zapornia atra. Next base: position 445,197 of record VZTU01028860.1, on the reverse strand, counting down.
GTTTCTAAAATGAGAACCAGAACTTCTCAGGCCTGTGATGAGGTCAAAATTGCTCATGCTGGTGAGAAAGCAATTTCTGGAGACTTGCAGATTTTTATTTATTTTTTTAAAAATGTATTTTGAAGGGGTTTTGTTGTAGTTGTTTTTTCATTTATGCTAAGGTGAAAGGCAGGAGAGATTTCTATCAACAGGAACGCATAAAGCATATTGGGAATTGTTTGGGTCAAATAATTTTGCCCTTTTGTAAAACGATGCTTTAGGAATATTATCACACATATTGGTTATATTAGCAATCTGTTTATCCAGGTAACTGAGAGGCAAACGTTGCCTGCCGGTTTCTCAGGAAGACAAAGACAGAGTGGAGAGTGTTTCTACAATCCTGCATATAAATGACTTATTTATTTTGATAAGATTTTACTGAAATCCAAAATAGAGATTGGTCATATAGCTGTAAAATACTTACCAGCATGAAATAATGCCTGATTTCTGTGCCTGGTGTGTTGTGCAGCTGGTGATACCTCTCCGGATTGTGGCTTTGGTAGACAGATAACCTGTATCAGAGTGGGTATGGGGCCAAATCCTGACACCCCTCGTCTCTGGGTCTTGGGTTAGCGAGGGTGCTTGGGCAGAAGGTGGAATCTCTGGTGCTACATCCTTGGGCCAGCATCATTTGGAAAAGTGATTTGTGCCTTGATTGTCACCAGCTCTGGATTGGGAGGTGGTTCTGCTCTGTGCCCCCAGTTTTTGGGGCTCTGTGCTCCATGGCAGCCAGCAAAGGAGGTGCAGGAGGAGCTTTGGGCAGATACAATGACTGAGAGCCAAAAAGCACTGGGAGGGGGAGGACTGCAATGGGAGCACCTCAGGATACTCCCTGGGCAGCCCTGAGTTTGGGGTGCAAGGGGTACAAGGGCAGTCTCGTGGTGCCTGGCCACAACCTTATTACTGATTTTTTGCCTTTTTTTCTGTTGTCTTGGCCAGCACTGTGGTTTCTTTGCCCTTGAGCTGGGGCAGACTGCAGGGCTGGGTGTTGTAGACTGCATCCCTCCTGCCCAGGCATCTTCTGGCAGCAGCTTTGGTGAGTGCCCCAGCGATGCTTCCCTTTACTGATTATTTGGGGTGGTGCTAGGAGCGATGCACAATGGGTCATTAGGTAGGTCTGACTTTATTTAAAAAAAAAAAAGGAAAAAAGAGAAAGAACAAATTAAAAAACAAACTCCCGGAGAATGAAAAATCCCTTAGAATATGGTGTCAAAATAGCACTGCCACAATGCCAGTTCTGCAGTTACAGGGAACATGCATGTGTGAGTGATGAGACTTCTACATGTATGAGAAATGAGCAAGAAAGTCTCTTAAAATGAGCCTTCGTTTCACTTCATCATTACGTGGCTCCAGGATGATGCATCACAGAGATATCACCATGCTGGAGGATGGAATTGTTTGAACGTTTATTTTTATCCAGAAGAGATGCCATGAGCAATAATTCCAACTATTCCAAAATTGACTAGAAATACATTAGTCATATATTCATAATAAGGGCAGTAATTGATTCAGTGGGTTTAGAAGGCTTTGATTTTCATCCAGGGTGAGCTGAAGGGTCAAAATATGAGTGGGAGCCACACGTGGCAGTGCTGAAAATCCAGACTATGTAAGTACTCCTAGTGCTGGTGTGTTTTGGCAAAGTGTTACAACGTGGTGTAGGAAATGGAGAATTTATACACAGGGAAAAAAAGTGACTGGGAAATGGGTGAGATGATGGAATGAGTGAGTGGCATGGAGGAACTCGGTCACGGAGCGGGAGCGATAAATGAAGGAGGTGCCTGCTTTAAAAGGAACCAGCAATTCAGCAGCGTGACTTCCAGAGAAGGAGACTCCACACCCCCTGGGCAGCCTGTCCCAGGGCTCCCTCACCCTCACTGGGAAGAAGTTCTTCCCCAGATTGGGGTGGAACTCCCTGTTCTCCAACTTGAGGCCATCGCCCCTTGTCCTGTCCCCACAGACACTGAGAAGAGGCTGCCCATGTCCCTCTGTGTCCCACCCTTCAGCTATTGATCCCCATTGATCAGATCCCCTCTCAGGCTTCTCTCCAGGCTGAACAGCCCCAGCTCACTCAGCCTTTCCTCACAGGGGAGATGCTCAAGGCCCTTAATCCCCTTCGTAGCCTCTGCTGGACTGTCTCCAGGAGATCCCTGTGTTTTTTATACCAGGGAGCCCAGCACTGGACACAACACTCCAGGTGGGACCTGACGAGGGCAGAGTAGAGGGGGAGGATCACCTCCTGTGACCTGCTGCCCACACTCCTTTTGATACACCCCAGGATCCCATTGCCCCTCTTAAAGGCAAAGTAAGATGTCCCACAGAGGGATTAAGAGTCACAGTTCACATAGGACTTCAAATTCATCCTATGCAAGGTGCTGAATAGCATAAACAGGATCATTATTCTGCATACCACTGTGTAAAAGCTGCAGATTGCCTTTTGTCTGGAGTGTAACAGGCTGTACTCGCTGCTTGCACCCGCTGACTGCTGAGAGTGGACTTGAAGATCACTGTCCATAATAAAAATAATTAATCCCAGGGAAGAGCTATTCCAGGCAAGCCTGGGTTTCTTTCATAATATGCAATGGCAGAAAGTTTTGATGGCCTTTAACATTATTTTTTCTGTTGTTACTCCAAGGAGGTGGCTTGAAACTCTTGGATGCTTTGACTTTGAATGTTTGGGGTCTTCAAAGCAGCCAGCACAGTCAGCCCTGGGCTGGTAATTGGGTGCTGATGCCCCATGGGCAGAATGGCAATGCCACACCTGTAGTAAATGCCCTGTTTTTCTTTTCATGTACAGTGTTTTGGTGGATCAGTGTGTTTGGGGTTTGGACTCTCACTGAAAGGTACCAGTTTGGTTTTATTTATAGCTTGCACATGTACTATAAAGTGTTAAATGCCAAAAATCCAGCCTAGCTAGCAATAGGCATGCAGGAGAGAGTCACAGCACTGCTTTTTCAGTTATTAACAAGGAATCAGATATTTTGAGAAGTAACTGCATGGGCTGGAAGCTTTCATGGTTGTTTTGGAAAAATTCAGCTGTTGCTCACGCTGAAGGATGTGAAACATCTCTCCAGATACAGCTCTTCCCACTCTCCTCCTCCTTGCCCCTTCTGGAGATGCTCTCCCACAGATGCCAATTTTAGACCATGGTGTTTTCTACCCTCTTGTCCACAGGCTTGTTAGTTTGTCCAGCTACACCATGCACAGGTTTGGGGATGGAGAACAGCCCACCACCTCCTGGCACAGGGACAATGCTGCTCCTGCCTCTTCCCTGGCCCCGGCAGCGCCTAGCACAGCAGAGCTGGGCAGCACCGTCCTTCACCCCAACCCTCCTGCCATCATTTTCTCCAGTGGCACCTCTGCCAAGGGCTGTAGGCAGCGATGCAAACCCTCCTGCTAATTGCCTGGGTGACTCTCAAGAGCGGTGCTGTGGGTGTTCATGTTGGCTGTCCTCTCCTGGGCTCCTCTGACACAAACATGTGATGACAAGGGCATCTCAACAGCACAAATTGCTTACTGACAGTATTGGATTGCTTGGTAACCATTTGCTTAGGGCAATTACCACTAATTATTTAACAGAATTGGAAAAGCAGAAAAATAATCTATAAAGGGTACTAGGGACACATTACTCTGGGATTTTACAAGATAGACAAAATATCCCCAGCTCTAAATGTGTCTGTGTGGATGTACAAAGAGAAATATGCTTTTTTGCTACTGGTGATATTTCATGAAAAACCCTGAAATACTGAACTGCATTGTATAGAGCACAACGTTAAGGGCTGGGCTGATATTTATTTACAGAGCAAGCTCTTCTTGATAATTTAGAAAGTACATAAAGTGCATCTAATTTTATTCCCCCAGATACATACACAAGGTTCTGTCTAAACTAAAATTAGCTGTGTTTTTTTGTCTGGACCATCTGTAGATGTAATTTTATCTTGCAGAGTACATGCATACCCAATCGCAGCATGGAATGACTTGAGTCTCATGTCCCCTTGGAGGAGGAGGAGGTCTCAGAGCTGTGGATTGGATTTTTCTCTCCCTCTTGGTCAGGGTTTCTGTTTTCTGCCCTTTCTTCTCTGCCCTTCTGCTGAATGGCCTCACCTGAAATCAGGCTTATGGAGGGGTTGTGACTTTATTTATTGTCCCTGCACTTTTCATCAGTTAAATGAGTGTAAGGAAAACCATTTAGATCACGTGGCGGCTATGAGGATTATTAAATTAGAAGCGGTTCTGGACTGTCAGTGGAAAGAAAGTCCAAGTAGTGCTTAGTATTAGTTCTGGGCTTTACTCAATTTCTGTAATTAATTAAGATGGCAACTTCATCTGAGGCAGCACTTGATTATATGAAGGCACCAGAACAGAAAGGGGTGAGCAGGGTACCATATAGGTGGTGTGTATTCCGTGGCTCTGCCCCAGCCCTGAGAGCTGCACACAAGTGGCTGTGTGGTGGAGTGAGACATCCCTCAAGTACAGTTCGCTGTGCAGAGCCCCATCGCATCCATGGCTGGCCAGGGCTGGGGGTCTCTGGGGGGTTGTTTGAGCCATAGGGTCACTTCTGCGCTCTGCTGTCCCCCCCTCCTGCTCCAGGGGACATCTCCCTCTGCCCCCTCCTCTCACCCGTGGACATTGTGAGACCCACTTTGTGCTGAGAGCTTTTTGCTGCCAATGCCATGGCTGTGCTGGGCAAAGTGGTAACGTGACCTTGTGCCAAGCTTTCACAAGTTTGTTAACAGGCTTTAATTACAGCTTTCAGGGTTTTTTTGGTGTCATTTTCTAGAATTAGAATTCTCACTTCAACAACAGGCGTTTGGGGTCCATCAGGAGAACAAGATCAATCCCCTGGTTTAGTCCCATTGATAGTGAATGGAAGCCAGTGGATGATGGAAACCCATCCTTCAGGGGTTTGTTTTCAGGGGGGCCCATTTGTTTTTTGCTGGGGTAGCTGGCCCCATCAGATGAGGTGTCTTGGGCAGCGCTTCCATTTACGGCAGTCACTGTGCATGGTGCTGGCCAAGCTTTGCTTACTGTGCTCTGCAGTAATAGCTCATGACTGTTGTGCCAACAGTGCTGGAAAAAGCCCTCTAATAATAATGATAATCTTAGATTTACAGACCTACAAGTCTTCCATTCAAATAGATCCCAGTTACACTGACTCAACGAGTTGTCCTAAACAAGTGGTATCACTTCTGTGACTATAAGCTGAGTAGGGTTGTTGGTTTGATTGAGAAGCCCTTGATAGGTGGGGAATTTAACTGTGTAAATTTGACTTACTTGTTTAAAAATCCTGCAATTAGGGATTTAATTTGATCAGTTGATACCAGATATTTCCTAGGTAGCGGTGTCAGATGCTTATGCTAGTCAGCCTGTTGTCAGAAGTCTGCTACTTGTTTTAGAAAGTTATGCAACTCTGCTGCCAAAAATAAGAAAGCTGAAATGTTAAAGTACTGGGATTGGACTCAGCTCCCCGAGAATGAGACTTTGAGATGCTTTTTATAACCTCCTGCTTCACTATCTTCATATTGAATCACATCATTATGCAAATGCCATAAATTGCAATGAAATCGATTAAAGTGCTATCAAGTCTCATAAAAATATGTACTGGCTGCTGAGACAGTATTTCTGCTCTGCCTGCTTATGGCCCAGGCAGCTGCTCATCACCAGGAGCAGCAAGGTGCTACCTTTCCATACCATGAGAGCCTGGGTGGCCAACGTGCTGCTTCCCATCCTTCGAGCTGGGCGTCAGTCATCTGGGGTGGGCTTTTGTGCAAGGATGCCTGGGAGCCCAGGGACAGGAGGGCAGTGGTCATCTCCTGCACTGCTCCAAAATCCAACCGTGCAATCAAGCCCCTTCTAACCACAAAATTGCACCCCAAGGAAAGGATCTGAACCACCTGCCTGCAGCGCTGCAAGACGAGCTCTTACCTGCTGTACTGGCATAGAAAACATAGGCTGAGAAGTAAGTCTTTAATATTAGTGTTTCCTGGAGCACTGTAGCCTGGCTATGCTTAAGGGTATGTTCTGATCCCTTTTCTGTAGTACCTTTGTCACAGAGAGCCCTGATTAATTTGCTAGGCTGTAAGGTTTTGCTCTTGCTGCCAGCCTGGCTGAAGCAAACTCTATCCACAAAAAAAAACCAACCCAAGAGGGCTCTGCGGGGTGCTGAGCAGTGTCTGCATCAGTTAGAGGAGATGTCCTCTAGCCTAAAAACGTCATTGCCAGCTTGGGAAGGCTAACACCTTTTCCTGCAGACCGCAAGGTCTACATCACAACAGCACAGAAACGATGCAGCAAATCACTGCAGCGCTCTGCAGTGCAGAACTGGTGCCATTTTTTTTCCTGTGCAAATTAGATTTTCGTGGACCTAGCTGGTACCTGAGCTCAAAGAGATCCCTTGGCTAACTCTTATATTCAGTATTGCAGAGAGGGGGGGGAAAAAAAAAAGGGGGAGTCGGGTTTTTTTCCCCTAACATTTTGAAAATAGAGAGATGATGGTGTGTGGGGAGATCCAACTCAATAAAGGGGAACAAGTTTAGCTGAAGGGAGGTTTATGTAAAAACCTGTGTCTGCCCCTAAGCTGAGAACTGAGTAATGTCATTCTCAGCGTGCTACTTTGAAGGAATTTTACTTGAGCACAAATTAATGTAAAACTGGGGTGTCTGTGTAGCTGGATACAGCCTTGGCTTCTTTGGATTTAACAAGACCTTAATGTGAATGTCCGAGGCCTGACCCGTCTGAAGGGTAGTTTAGGAGAAAGTGCAATTGCACTATAAATAATTCACTTCAGTGCCTTGGCTACCATTCACTGTAGCCCTTTTAATACCCCATAAACTCAAATGTACCATGCTATTTCTCTCCGTTTCAAACTGCTCTCCCAGGGACAGCAAATGGAACAGCACCGTCAGACCATATGCTGTGGAGACCAGAGAGCGGATGAAATTGCAGCGGCGCCGACACGTGCTTGATTTTTCTGGTTGTAAAGTTCACGTGATGAAATACAGCTCATTCCTTTGTCTCTGTGTAATATGCACTGGGAAAGTTTTAATGTCACAGCTCTCACAATGTCCCCTGGACTGTGTAAGGAGAGTTTTCCTCACCAGGGATGTTTTGGTGGGCAAAGAGCATGGTCGTGATTGTCTTTCCCCAGCAGCTGCAGAAACAGGGGGGGGGAAAGAACCAGTCCCCCATGATGGGCAGCTGTCTTTGGCTGTGTGACTTAGGTATGGTTATTTCCCCAGTGCTGGTCTCATACATCTGGCAGAAGTTTGTGGGAATGGGGAGTGCTGAGGGATTCAGGCAAAAGATGCAGCCCTGTTTGATGCATTGCTGGTGCTCTCACCCATCCCTGTCAGGAGACAAAGCTCAGGGGGTGTTAGCTAACCCAGCTCAGCAAGAGGCATGGGGAGAGGAGGGAGAGCTCAAGCTCCAAGCCAGCGTTCATGTAAGCCTCCTTTGCCCATCTACATCTGGATTTGGTTAAAAATCAAAGTGGGGCTCACCACAACCCCTCTCTTCAGACCCCAAAAGCGCTTAATCCAGTGTAAGTAAGAGTACTTGTTGGGCACCTTGAATTTACTGACAACGAATCCCAAATTAGTTTTTCCTCACAGTACCTCTAAGGCTTTTTGTCCCAGATGGCAGGAGACCAGGAATCCCCACTCTGCCTTGTACAAGCCTCCATTAAGCAGTGCGAAATTGGTCCATTTATAATTCATTTTAGGGTCTAAATCTCAGGATGATGTTGAAATGATTAGAGCTTCCTGGAGGGCAGCCAGGATTTGTCCTACCCTTTTCTTGTTCCTCCGGAAGAAATGTATTTTCAGCACAAAAACTCAATTAGGACAGCACAAGTAAGCTGGAGCCAGGGGGAAGGAACGCTGCTCCTGGGCCACGACCTCTTTTTGAGTGCTTTACAGATGCGAGGTTGGGCTTGGAGAAAAGGGGACCTCTTGGAGGATGAATTTCTTACCAAGTCCCAGCTCCTTTCTAGTCTTGCCTGCTATTCCTACTCCAATTATACAGTGGGCTCCGTTCTCCTATGTTTAATTAGTTCTTGTTTTCCCAATTCACCAAGTTATTAATTATTAATAAAATGAGGTGTGAGAACACGGCTCCGCACATGGTGTCTGATGGCAAATTCCAGGTTAAACTGAAAAGCAGTTTCCCATCTCCTGGTGTTTCCTAGCACACCAGTGATTCAGTTTCTTGGGTTTGGAATAATTCCAGTTGAAATTTTCCCACTATTTTCCTCAGCTGCCTTTTTAACCAGCCTGCAGGCTCTGCCCCCCCAGTTCCTGAAAAAACTCACATGTTGCACCCCTCCATCGCAGTGCCTGCATTTAGCACGATTCCCTCTGGAAATATTAATTTTCCTCAGTTGTTAATGCATAAAACCCTCTTTTCTTCACCACCAGCTCTTTCTGCTTCATTCTGCCAATAGAATCTAATATTTGTAACGCAACTGCAACTTCTTTGACCTGAGATGTGAAGAAGGCAAGAATGTGGCACTATGGAACAAAACAAAGAGGATGAATTGGGCACTTACAAGGGGAAATGCATCTGTTTGCAGATAGCCAGGTAATCAGAAGGGCTGATAATGAAAAAGTTGGGGATTTCATAGTCTTGGCGGAGGGAGGGTGGCAGGGAGTATGGGAAAGAGAGTCTGTGCTGGCTCCTGGGCTGTGCTGCAGGTGGCTGCTGCCAAGCTGGTCACTTTGCTTGTTTTATTGTGGCTTTCCTTTAAATTTTGGGGTCAAACAGGCCCCCAGTGTCTCCTGACCCTGCGTGCTTTCCTCTACTCCTGCCTCAGAAGGCGTGAATGTCACATCCTTTCGTTGCACAGTGATAAATCACTGCCGCTGTCTGACTGCGGGGATGGGGGAAGGCACGATTAATATCCCGTCGTTGCTGGCTGGCAGCAAGTTCTTGGCATGTCGAAGGAAGGGAGCCTTGTAATGGCTTAATGACCCCTTGCTCGTAAGCTTAACATTAACCACAGGCTTAATAAATTTGCTTTCTCAAAGGAAAGGGGGGGCTGGAGTGGGTGACTGAGAGCTGGACTTTTCTAGGTGCCGTGCCTTCCCCGACTCGCTCTGTAATGCCATGGAAAGTCATTTAAACATCTCCAGTATGTAAGCTTACCCAACTGTAAAATTGAGTATAATAAGGCTTGCTTACTTTCCAGCTAAGGTTTAATTCAGTAATGTTTGTTGTGCAGTGTCAGACCTTGTCTAGCAGGTATAATGGGCAGGGTGTTATAAATGGACAGCACGGGGGACTGTCCATTAGAGAATACATTGGTGTAAGGAAAATCTCACTGGAACGGACAGCAGAAATCAAACAGCAGCTGACAGAAGCGGGTAATTATCTTTCCTGTGAAATATAACCTTCTGGGCAATGAGATGAAGGTGTTAGGTCCATGTAGCAGGGGGACAAGTGTCACTAACTGCCCGGGATGAGCTCTGGGGAGCCTGCTCGGGGGAGTGAGCCTTGCGTGCCAAGCACAGCAGCCCCATCCCACCATGGAGAACCTGCCCTGGCCGTTTGCACTCTGCATTTATTCAGGCCAAGGTGGCAGGGAGATCTTGCAGGGTAGGGCAGACATGGGGGGGTGGGTTGGGAAGCCGTGCTGCTGTGTGCTCACAGAGGCCACCAAGAACACCGTAAGAGCGATGCACGTACTTGAGGTTAGCTGCCCTCGGGCAGCTTCGTTATGCTGAACAGCCCCGTGGAGCAGAGCGTGTGTTTTGCTTTAAGTGCACACATTTATCACCTTCATGGGTGATTTATATTATGAAGCACATTCAAAGAATATGGGATGTGGTTTGTGCTGCCATGAAGCTTTTTGTTTGTGGTTTTTTTTGACTGCTTGTACGCTGAGGTGCGAGTCACCGGGGTGTTTGTGGGCAAACGGTGTTTCGATGAAGGTTGTTGATTTTTATTAAACTCCTCTATATTGTGTTAAAGGCTGGAGGACAGCCAAGCTGGGCCCCATCCTGGCCGGCATATGGGAAAAGGCATGTTGCCTCAGGGTGCTGAGAGTCCAAAAAGTGGTAGCAAAGGGGCGATGAGGGATTCATCAATGAGAGAAACACTGCCTGTCGATAGCGTGTACTGGGTGAAATTTGGCCGTGCCATTCCCCAACAGAATACCCTTATACTCTTGACAAGCAAATGCACTGGGAGTGGTTGGGGTAGCCTGTGACCAGCCATCCTTGTTTTTCTGCATCTCACAAAGGTGGAATCGTTAATCTAACTAATGAGGAGATTGATGTGACAACCCGATGTTTATCGCACCCGGGATGGCATGGAGCGAATGCTGTGTGGGCCCCAGTCCCCTGCCATGACTGCTGCCTGCAGAAGAAGCAGCTTTACAGTGGTTTAACCAAAGATGTCCCATCCTGAAGTTGGCTTCCCTCCTACAAAGCCAGGCTGTGAGAGCTGGGCTGGCTCAGCATGGAGAAGAGAAGGCTCTGGAGAGACCTAATTGCAGCCTACCAACACTTTAAGGGGTCCTACAGGAACATGAAGAGGGGCTGGTCACCAGGGAGTGCAGGGATGGGACAAGGGGCGATGGCTTCAAGCTGGCAGAGGGCAGGGTTAGGTTAGATGTGAGGAAGAAATTCTTCACTCTGAGGGTGGTGAGGCCCTGGCACAGGGTGCACAGAGAGGTGTGGAAGCCCCTGGATCCCTGGCAGGGCTCAAGGCCAGGTTGGATGGGGCTTTGGGCAACCTGGGCTGGTGAGGGTGTCCCTGGCCGTGGCAGGGGGTTGGAACTAGATGATCTTTGAAGTCCCTTCCAACCCAAAGCACTCTGTGATTCTATGATTCTACTTAGTGCTATGGAAACCTTGGGGCCAGGTTTCTTATCTCCAAACACTTCTGTGGCTTTCCTGCCCTAAGCATCTGATTTGTTTGCATGGTTTCCCAAACAAAAAGGCCAACTGAGCATTTTGTATTTGTGAACCATTTGGTGCTTCTGTCATTAGGCATGAGTCTGTAACATTCAGAAACTGTAACTGTTTAAATCACAAGTATGGGATAAATTGAGTGGTCTGGAGGAGGTGCTCACAGGGGAAAACATCCTTCTGGTTCTGTTTTTCCAAGGATTTCAGTGGCTGCTTGCACTTGCTGTGCATTAGAGTCCTTCCTTTGAGTGTTAAATTTCATGCTTCCCCTGCAGAGCTCTTGTTTTCAGTGTTAGGAGAATGTGGCCCACTTCTCAAAAATGAAGAGGTTCCAAGGGTTTCAATTAAATCTGACTTTTTTAAAGAGTCTCCTCTGCTAAGGGTCACGTCCTACGCTTTGCTTCCTCAGCCTTCATCACTGGAGAGTTTTGCTGGGAAAGAACTGTGACACTGACTGTGATAATTGTTCTTTTACCCTTCCAAATGCCTCCTCCATATATCAATCTTCCTGTTGCACAGAGATGCAAACAGGGGGTTGAGTGACCGGGGTGGAGGCGGGGAGTCACCCCAGCACCCGGTTTTGCACAGCACCGTGATGGCGATGTTGCAGAGTCTCCTGAGAGCTGATGGTGGGGGAGGAGGGGATGTGCTGTGGGGCTGGGTTTGGACAAAGCTCAACAGCTACCAAGCAAATGACCTTCAGTGAAACCTCTCATATGCACGGCCAGGTAGGAAAAAAGGTGGTAAATGGATAGGAAAACAACAGACTAAATAAGCAGAGCGAAATAACAAGTTTAAATTCAGCCAGGGCTCAGATTTCAATCTGTGAGCACAATGCATTTCATTGAGTAACCAAAGGGCAAGCTAAAGTACGGGTCTTTTCACAAGCATAGCACACTGAGGATGGAAATCAGGCAGCAGTNTCCCTACCCCCACCCCCCACCCCGAGTGTGAGAGCAGGGCTGGGTGTGTGGAGATGCTCTCTGCAGTAAAGCAGACTGAGACCTCTGGAGCTCATGGAACCGGCTCTGCACCCGCTACCCTGCATGATGATGCTGTCAGTACAGCCAACAAGGGGCTCCAGCAGTGCCTACAGACAGGGAGCAAGCAGAGATGCCCACCTGTGCCAGGAGCGTGTGCCCAGCCAATGCAATTCCCAAGGGATGGCTTCAAATGAAGGATAACATGGAGGTCGCAGACCTTGGGAATGGGCTGAATAGTATTAGTGCCAAAGGAACAGCATGAAGGTCTGACCAATGTTTCCTTACACCGTATTTCCCAATGGATAAATCTACCTTGGCAGTCTCTCTAGAGGTGCCATTGCTCCCCATGGTTTCTCTCCCCTTACTTACTTTTAACGTCGCTTAATGTTCCTCTTACTGTCCTGGTGACCTTGCACTCCCCCTCTACTCTGCCCTCATCAGGTCCCACCTGGAATATTGTATCCAGTTCTGGGCTCCCTGGTATAAAAAAGGGATCTCCTGGAGGGAGTCCAGCGAAGGGCTACAGAGACAATTAAAGGAGTGGAGCATCTCCCTTATGGGGATAGGCTGAAAGAACCAGGGCTGTTCAGCCTGGAGAAAAGAAGCCTGGGAGGGGATATTATTAATGCTTATCAATATCTCAAGTGTGAGACACAGGGGGAAATGGCCAGCCTCTTTTCAATGGTCTGTGGGGACAGGACAAGGGGCAATGGCCTCAAGTTGGAGCACAGGGAATTCCACACCAATCTGGGGAAGAACTTCTTCCCAGTGAGGGTGAGGGAGCCCTGGGACAGGCTGCCCAGAGGGTGTGGAGTCTCCTTCTCTGGAGAGATTCCAGCCCTGTCTGGACACCGACCTGCGTGCCCTGTCCTAGGGACCCTGCTTTGGCAGGGGGTTGGACCCCATGGGCTCTGGAGGGCCCTCCCAACCCCTATGATTCTGTGATTCTGTGCTTCTACTCTTCCTCTTAATACAGTCTCTGAGTTTTGTTTGTCCTTCACGAGGGCAAAAAAAAAAGAGAAAGGCCACGTGTGCTCCTGGTCTGTCAGTGCTGCTCATCCTGTTCCCTGTGAGTGCTGCAGAGCATTCGGCTGGACCAAGCACCACACCGCCAGCCCGGCTGTTCCCTCCTCCCAGCCCGGCGGGGACCAGCGATGCCCGTGAACAGGTTGTCAAAGGTGAAACCCAAACTTTTATGCACTCTCTGTAAGCGTTAATGAACCTTGTAAAGCAAATGCTTACCGAAGTATATCGAGTCCCAGCTGTTCTCCCCAGGGAAGATAACCTGGCAGAAACTGCACACTATTTACTCAAAGATTCTTTAGTTTCTGGAGCTGATGCAGATACACATGAGATGGCAGCAAAGGGAGATGCTAGCAAAGGGATCACTAGCCCTGGAGAGCTCAGCTCCACCCAACACAGTGCTGTTTCCTTTTAAAATACTGTTTTTCTTCTTTTTTTTAATGTTTTCTCCTTTAAACCACCATGCCTGGTCACAGATCCAAATTCCCCTGTTATACTCTTTTCACTTTTCAGGGAACACAGTTTTATCCAGAGCACTCACCGGAGAGGCAGTACTTCTCACAGTTGGATTTGTGACTCAACTTGTGAGTCTTTACTGGGGCAGAATTGGTTTTCCAGTATCAGGTGAGCTTCTGGGGGAATTCAGAATTGTTTTTTTCTCTCCCTTGATTTCCTGGTCCTGACATAAGCACCAGAGCTGACGTTTTTGAAGTGATCATAGAGAGCACTCGGAGCTGAGCTGAAGGAGAAGGATAATATCTATTGCAGCAGAAGATGCATTCACCTGCTACCAGGTGCACATGGCAAGTCCTAGGACAAAGTTGAGAACAGAGAGAGAGGAATGGGGTGGAAGGGAAAGGAAAAATGCCCCTCTCATGAAGTTGATCACTGAAATGCAAAGGCTAAGCTACTTGTCAGAGTTAGTAATAATCTACAAACAGCATTAAAGTTTGCACTGCCAGCCTGACTGCTTGCAGCTCTCCTGGTGAGTAGCTGTTGCCTGAGTTAAGACAAACATCTTTATTTGGGACTGAGCTTCAGGAAAGAGGTAGGGTTGTGCTCTTACAAGCCACCCGTTAGTTTCACCCTTCACATGAATAATTTTCATGATTCACTGTTATACTTAAGACAATAGGAAGCGATTTAGTACTCAGAGGGGAAAAAAATGTTTCAGCTTTATAGAACAATTTTTTGGCATTACACAAGATCTACTATCATCAGTTACTTATTCATAGTTATGAATCGCTGCTGCTGTCATTTTTACATTGGATATTGCTATAAAAAGAGAAGAGACAACATTTCTTCCTGGTTTGGTTTTGTTTTAGTAAATTGCAAGTCGTGATTTAAGTTTCTACATTCGGGTTTATTTCTGTCTCCCAGTGGGGTAATATAATCAACAATACCTACTATGGCTTCCATTTTTAAGAGAGGATGGATGAACCCACTCTCCTGTATGTCCTGCACCAAGTTAAATTAAATACTTATTTTGATCATGCTTTTTTTTTCTTTAGTAGCAAATGGATTTTAGTTAGCACCAAAGGCAAAGGTGAGAAATTCAAATTTCCAGACAATAAATTAATGAATACCCTTTAAATGAGGTGAATTTTAATCTTTTTCCTGCAGATGAAGTGCCCCTGGACTAGTTGTGAGACTGAAGAGGGCACCTAGCTCCTTCGTCTTATGAAATCTTATGTAATAGCTGGCTGGGGATCACTGAATGGGCTTCAACACATCTTGAATGCATTTGATAGCCCATATGTTTCAAATTTTCTCATGTAGCCATATGTTGAAAACTTCCCCAAATGCTACTTCTTCTTATTTTGGGGCTGTTTTGAAGTTCTAAGAAAATGACAGTCTAATGGGGCGACCCCCAGCTACTCCAGACTGCGCCAAACATATTGTAGCCAGTTACTCCGTGGTGACCCTGAACACATGGAAAGCGTAGGAGTGAGCATCAGCAGCAGAGAGAAGCTTGGCAAGTGACTGCAGGGAGGGAAACGAAGAGAAGTGTTTGGGAGATGCTGTGACTATTCTCTTTTAAGTGAATCAAGGCTTCCTGCTTCTTTTCCTGTTATCATCACCGTTCCCTTGCGTGTTTTCGAGCCTCTGTCTCTGCTGGGTGTTCAGAGGGGCTAAGCTTAGCCTGGTAAGCCTGGTTTTGCCTGCCTGTCTCTTGTGGTCAGTGGAGAGAGGTAAAAAGGGGGTGATTCATGCTGGTCACTCATTGAGTGTGGAGGTTGGCTGGATCACAGGGCTAATGCTGGCCTGAATGGCTACCTGCCCTAATCATCTTGTCCTTCCCTTTGCTCGTATGTTTGGCTACATCAGTGTCCCATTGCAAGAAAGCAGAGATATTAAGATGTGAGAGTAGCCTGCAGACACCGTTGTGCTTTCTTTTCACTGTTTTATTGGTGTAGCAGTGTGGTAGTGTGATTTGGTATGAAAGGGTGAGCCCATGAAAGGGTTTTTTGGTCCTTTTATGGTAACAGCTCCATGTCAAGCCACAGCTCTGTAAAAAAGCCTTATGTGGCTGACACAGAAGCTGATGCAGCATAGCTCCAGCTCCCAGCATCATCAGCTCCTGGCAAGGGGAATTGCTCAGTGTCTTGAAATAGTTACTTGGGCAGCTCCTGTCATGCCCAAAGCTGTTGTCACCTGAAGGTCTTCTCGCTCGCGTGTTGTCTCATCTGCTTGCCACCCATGCGGTTTATCAGCGGAGAGATGCATTGCTGTTTCTGCAGGCAGCTAACTTTTCATCAATCACTGCTCAGCACAGGGAGAAATAGAGTGGAGAAGAGGCCTCTTGACTTCCCTTTGGTTTCTGGGTTAGTGGGATACAGAAAATGTTCCCACAGCCACAGCAGAGCTGTGTGTCAGCTGTACAGAGTCAAAGGGATTTGGTTGGTTCTTTTTTAAATTGTTTTTTATTTCATGCTAAAGACTTTTAACAAATGTTCAGTCAAGCCAAAAGGCAGAAATGATTCTTTAGGTCTCAAATGATAATGCAGCACGTGGTTACTTTTCTGCAGCAAATTCAGGTCCTTGTTACTTTAAAGTCATTAATTTTGAAGAGTTAGATGATTAAATGAATGAAAATGAAAAGTTCTGTTTAGATTTGAGTCCCTAAAGCAAGTGTGTGTTTTGTATTGGCCTATTCTGGAGTTGGAACAGCTCCTTCTATGAAGATTCATAGTTTTCATTCTCATCACTACTGAACTCCTTAATCCTTCCCGCAGTCTCATGGGTTGGGCTGACACACAGCGTGTGGACCCTGCTCACCTTTTCTCCCCCAGCAACGTGAAAGACTCAGCGTGGGATATGACCAGATGTGCTTCCATCCTTGCATGTGTGCAAACTCAAGGTAGGATCCCAAGGAAATGAGTGTAACGGGGTCATGAACAGAGACAGAGCGCTCTCATTTAAAAATTAAAATGTCATTATTTTGCCTAGCTCTGCAGTATTTAAGGCAGGGTAAAAGCAAAATAAAACTTCACCATCAACCGTATTTCGAATCACACAACAAGGTCTTTAATTCTTTAATAACCTTAAAGACACAGTACCCAGCAGGGTAACGGCTTTGGTTTCAGTGGGACATCACATGCAGGGTGAATAGAGAGATCAGTAATAGTAAATCATTGTGTGTTCTGAGCTCTGTGCACCCTCCATGCTGACGCCAGTGAGGAAATTCTCTGATTGCTTGTGTGTCTGTCTGACAAAGGCAGTCTGAAGGTAATGCTTCAGGAGTCATTTTGAGTTAGCATGCTGACTTGATGCACCAAGGCCCCCAATGTGTTAAATGTTTTGTGGGTTTTCTGCCAGAAACAGAGTTAATGTCAAAATACATTTTTTTGATGCCCAGGCACGTTCCAAACACTCACCAGGAGCCCATGGGGGCATCTGAACAAATAGAGAAAATTCATTACAGAGCCATTAGCAGAAATGTTTGGAAAACACGTTTTATCTGCAGTTTCCTGTCTCAGAGACAAGCTCTACATACTTTACACCATGCTGCTCTGTCCCAGCCATTCCCCCATGGCATCCTGGGGCTGGCTGACCCAGGACGTGACACCCAGTTCTGACAAATTTGAGAAGAAATCCTAAGAGGCTCTGGGGTCTCTCCTGGGGTTGGAGGCTTCAAAGAGCTCAGTATCAAATTATCTGCCATCTAACTTCATTGACACTAGTCAAACTACATGAAGGATGCCTTTTATTGTTGGGTTAGGTTTCTATGCTGTAAAGACACAATCCAGGAGTCTCTGGCAAAGAAAAGATTGTCTCAGCCCTCACTGCAGGTGTCTGAGGTGTGAAGGTCCATCCTGTGCTGAAGCTCTGCCCAGTGATGGAGCAGTTTCCACTTGCCAAACCCAAGAGCTGTGCTCAACACATCCAATAGCCTTAAAATCCTGTACCCAAAATCAGTGCTGTTCACCTATATCTGGCTATAGGTTTGCATGTGCCTTGGAAATCTGGGACCTGACCATCTAGACAGAGCAAAACCAGCAGCAGCTTTGATGTGCTGAGAGCTGAAGGCAGGGCAGGAAGCCTCCTTCCTTCTTGCTCTTGTGATGGGTAAGCAGCTGCAGGCTGGACCAGCTGGGTGCATGTAGGTTTGGTGGGGAATTGGCTGACGTGTGCTCTGCTGACCCAGAGGCAATTTTGTTGCTCTTGAGCAACACTGCTGGTCCCACGCACAGTTTGGGTTGGGAACATGTCCTGCAGACAATAGCTTTGATTTTACACCTTGGAGAGGCACCACAGTGCAACAGGAGTTCAGCCAGACCCACAAGACATTCTGCAGCATCTCCCCACCAAGAGGGCACCTCAGGTGGGGAGTGGGGGCAGGGAGCTCTGGGGGTACCCCCAGCTCATGTGCTGAGAGGTTTATTTGGCCACCTGGGAGCTCCCCCTACACACACCTCCCAGCTTCATCCCTCAAAAGGCTGCAGTGAAGTCCTTTAATGCCTCAGGCTGCATTTACTCAGCTGCCTGATGTATCTAATGCCACTTTGAGTAGGTTAACGTGCAGCATCAGGAGTAACTTCTGCACCGCTCTGTGATGAGAGGTGCCACACGAGTGCCAAGTATTTTTATTATAAAGCACTTAATAATAAAGTGGGCCTCTCAGAGGGGAAAACCTGTGAATAACTCTTTGCTGTGGAGAGAGCACTCGGGTTCGTATTGCAATCATTGCTCAGTGAATACCCTGGAGAAATGTTTGAAATGAGTGTGATATCTTCCAGGGAGATCAGTGTACTTCCAGAGGGATTTCACTTAGAAATCTATGAAGCTTCTGTTCCTATAGCTTTTGACAGCTTATAGCCTTCTCTATTTCTGTCATAATCCTTCATTAGGCTTTGCCAAACTGTTCCAATTGCTATAGCAACTCTAATGAAATCTTGCTCCCTAAATAGCCACGCCAATTTTATCAGGTCAAAATCTGCCCTTTACAGCTAATTCACTACCTTTTGACTGTACTTTTTTTCCCTCTGAGTGGACTTTGCTGGGAGAAGGAGCCTGAAATTATTAACCTAAATATTATTTTTTTTGGTCCTTTTCAGCTTAAACAGAAGGGTTCCTTTTAAATCATGTGTGTATTCAAGCAATGTGAGCAGGAAAGACAAACCCTCTGGAGATGTAAGTTGCAGCCTGCCTCCTCTTCCCTTGGATGTTCATGCTGGCTGACCCTGTGTATTTAGAGCAGGATAATGAAAGTTGGTCTTTGTTACAAAACAGCATGTGTAAGAGTTCTTTCAAATCTCCCCTAACTCTGAGGAGAGGATGCAATGTGTATTTTATGATAAAATTCCTGCTATTTCACTGCAGTGAGATCTAATCTGCCTTGAATTCACGTCCCCAGCAAGGCAACCCGTATTACATTTGCTGTACCCCAAATCCCTCAGTCTCCCCATTTACAGGGAAATCCAGGCTTGTGTTTTGCAGTGCCTTTGTTGGTGTGTGAGCGGGTCTGTAATTGAATAGTAAATGTCTCTCTTGCCACTTCCCCCCTGGAATAATCTCTTCTGTGCGAGCAGGAAATGTTCTTCCCACTGCTGAATGAGTTCTTTAGGCTGGTTATTTTAAAATGATTTGTTTAACTTTCTGAATTGGGAGGAGGAAGATGAAAATAAAAGACAGGTGGCATGCCCTGCCCTGAGTTTTGGCCGCAGCCAAACCACACTGCCAGATATTCCCCAACAGGACAGAGATGAAATTATTCTCTTTGGCTGGGAAAAGGTTATTTTGCTAAATGAATGACTGAAGTAAAACCTATAAATGACAGTTCTCTAATCATAAACCCACCATATTTCACAAGTTTTTGAACATAAAGTAGGGAAACGTTGAATGAATCCAGCAGCTGAAATAGGCTGCCTGATGTGTACTGAGGTACTTTGAAAGGGTATTGTGAAACTTCCATTATATCTTCCTACATTTTACATGAACCAAGGCCGCCTTCTTGCCTGCCTTGTATATTTTCCCCCACAGAAGGAAATGAAAAAACTTCTTCTTTGCCATTGGAGAAAAATGGTTAAAAGCTTCCCTGAGGTAGCCAGTATTTCCCTGAATCCCAGAACTGCCTCATAAGCACAATGCTATGGAGTCTGGGCTAAATGATTGTATTTTCCTTTTGCTTGCAGAGCCTCGTAAGTTCCAGCACCCAAACTTCATCAGGGATGGGATTTGTAAAGATATTGGAGGAGGTGAAAGGAGGAAGATTCCCAAATTTTGTTAAAAGTCAGTGCAAGTTACATGTTAAACATTCTGGTCTGTTGGTTCATGTGATGTACTCAGAATCACAAGGTTGGAAAAGACCTTTAAGATCATCATGTCCAATGATTCCTTCCTGTAAGTCTTGCTCCGATGCCCTTGGTGGTATGCTGTGTTCATCATGTGTCCTTTCACCCCCGATGCCGGGAGATGACTCTGAGCATGATGGTCTGGAGAGTATCAGCACTGACAAATAGGACCCAAGTCTCTTGGGACAGCACTGTGTGCATTCACCACTGGAAAAAGCGAGCAGAGCTCTAGAAACCCTCAACATACCAACATCTTTTGCTTCTTCACCTGCCCTGAGGAAAGCATAACACAAAGGTTCCTGCCATCCTCTGCAGAGTCTCGCCCTGCTCCTAAAGAGCCATGAGAAGCTTGGGATTCAGGAACAACACGTAAAGCACAGTCAGAAAGCAGCAGGGATGTTTCTTGTGCTGGGTTCGATAACAGAAAAATGCTGTTGGGTCTGAGAAGTGAGGGATGTCGGTGGCCTGATGGAAATGGGGAGTCTCTTGCCTGACTGCAAGAACACACCCCTCCCCCCTCCACCCCCAAAACTGGTAATGTGATAAAGGCGCTTGTGGCAGTGTTCTCACTCCCCTAAAGCTGTTCCCAATTTCTTACGCTGTCTGATGAGGTTTCCATCACTTGCCCACATATTTAAACAGTGTGCTGGTACCACGCTTTCTGGAGAGCTGCATCTCTTTGGGGACATGTGGTATAAACCTTTTACCAACCAAATCTAACGTCATTGGGAGTGGAGCATTTGTAGGAAGGTGATGCAGGTAAGCTGTGTGGGTATTGTGGAAATCAACAGGTTAAGAAAAGGTGGAAATATGATTTTACACCACAGACCAGTAGCAACTGCATCAAATGAAACAGGGCAGCTGGAGGTGGGTCTGTCTGAGAGACGGCAGAGCAAGGTCTGCAAGGCAAAATCAGGAGGAGAGTGTCTGAAATCAAAGCAGGGGCTGATAAAGTGGGAGTATTATGATGCATGGGGAATTTAAATATAGTAAGTGACAGAAAGCCCAAAATGAGGTCTGGAAGAAGTGTACAGATGCAGATGGGGGATACTTTAGCACCTGGAGAAATGGCCTGCGATGAGAAAAGAGAGGCTGATTCCCACCTCAGCAGCATTGCAGTACAACAATTATCACCTCGGTTAAGTCAAACTTTGAAATTCTTCTCAGGAAAACACACTGTCCTAAATTCTTCTTATACTCATGTGTTCAGTGAAATGCCTGTTCGCTAAATGCTTTATAATAATCTTGTGTCACCTCAGAGTCTTACAGGAATATGCTTGAGATTTCTGCTTCTCTGCATTACAGAATTCTGATTCTTTTTATAAGTTGCCTGAGCTCATTATACATTTAATAAGCCGCTGCAGCCAGCCACATCGTCTCAATTCTCTGCAGCTAGCAAATGCTGCTTTGCTTTAGCTTCTGCTAATCGTGACAACCAACCTACTCACATTACTTAAACCGCTAATCCCATGAAATAACTTAGTGTCACTCTCTAGAGCAGATAAAAAGCCAAAACAAAACCCTTGTCTGAAACGTAATGTCAGTCACAGAGAACTAACACATTAAGTGGTAGCTACGGGGAGAGAAAAAACCAAAACCCCCCAATTTTGTTGAATAAAATCTCTTTAGTTGTAAGTTTTTACAAAATGCTGTCAAACTCAACGTATTTGCTAAGTTAAATTACCATTTACCTGTAACTCTTCTGTTGCTCACAGCAATTAAAGCTGCCTCATCCTATGCCCACCTCAGTTGCAAAGAGGGGATGGGGATTTCTTGATCTGTAAGCCAGACACCAATGAATCCTTGCTCCCAATATCTGTTCTGAGAAAGGTACTACAAAGGAACTGAGACATCTCCGATGTTGAAGATGATTACTTAAAAATAAATGTGTTGCTAGTTAAAAGAGTTCCCTTGATATTTTCCCTTTGCCAAATCCCATTGGCATTTCTAGACTGATCTACCTAGTAATTTTCCCACATCTGTTCTGGGAAATCAGGGGATCTTGTTCTGGAAATTGTGTTTCTGGAAGTAATTTCTGGAACCAGGATAATCTCTCCAGCCAAGAGGGCTCTCCCCTGTGCACCCTCTTTCCCTGTGTGACTCCTTTGGGGTGCAGAAGCCGTCTAGGGGTGAGTTTCTCACCATCAACGTTTCAAGGAGCTCGAGTTTAACTTCTTTTTTCTTCCTCAGTGGCAGCAGCCGAGCACAGATGTCTGGATTGGCAACAATTATGAACCCAATTAACCCAGTTAATGGCACCGCAGCCCTTTGTGAAGTGACAGATTATTGCAAGCAGGCATGGTACAGCCACTCACCCCTGTCACGCTCCCTTGTGTCAGCGAGAAAATGAGTGGAGGTAGGAACCACCAAGTGATTAGCCATCATAATGTTGTTAATTAAGCACTGGCAGAAAGTTTGCCATAAAAATAGAACTAACCTTCTTCATGTGTTTTGTCTATCCCATGTTTGGCACCGTGTTATTAGGTCACATAAAATAATCTTGGTCCAGTATCTGGGATCCAACTTTTGGAGATGTGGACACGAAGCAAGGTGAGAAACTGAGGCTCATTGAAGAGAATGACTTTGTTTGGACTATTACAGGATGCTGCTTTGATTCGTTTTGTGGAATTTGTTTTTTCAGGAGGTGCAGTCCCACCATGGGGTATTCACTGAATTGAACGAGTGGAGTGAATTCAGATCAACCAGCACCTGAATCTCACCAGGGTCACCCATTCCTGCTCCCTGCGACCGTGGGTCATGGTGTCTCTGACCAGCGTGGCAAGCTGAAGCAGGCAGGAGCAGTAACCCATCTGGACTGCTCCACTTCAGGTATGCTGATTTGGAAGGTTACAAGGACACTATCTCAACCTGCTATTGCAAAATAGTGAATAGTTCCCCAGCTTCACAGACTGCACGAAGGAGGTGAAGGCAAATTGCTGGGTTTTTTTTTTTGTAGATCTTCCTGCAGTCCCTTTTATCTCTTCTTTGTCTGGTTAACAGCAACAGCAGCAGCTTACATGGGACTGGTGGGTCCCATGCTGTTTTACACAAGCTGTTTGTATAATTTTCCCCAAATCAACCAGCTCAGGACTCCTGCCACCCTATTCACCCGTTCAATCTCTCCCTTGAATCAAACTACTTCTTTCTGGGCAGTGTCACAGGCCTGTTTTGCAGAGGGCTAAACCGAGCAGCAGCGTGCTATGGGGAATGGCACAGCTGGGGAGCAAAGCTGCTGTTGCAGAAAGAAACATTAAAGCTGTGTTTCAGAGGGGATTTTAAGAAAATTACAGATAATATCCTGGACTGTGTTATCCATTCAGATTAAATTGAGTGTAATCCCTACCCCTATTGCTACAGCACTAAGTGCATTTAAAAAAAGAGATTTATTTCCCCTCCTATTATCCTTCCCTTCTCCTTTCCTCTTGCACTCCATGCCACTTAGGAGTTCAGGTTTTATCAAAGAAATAGAATAGTGTTTAGCATGAAACTTCTGCACTCTCCATCATCTCTGGGAGATTTCTGGACTAATGTTCATTTATTTCAAGGCTGTATTCCTCCCCTCTGCTATTATGATTCAGGACTTGAGGGATCCATTTCATAGGCAGGCTTTAAAGGTTGCTCCCTTTAGTACCTTAATACCTCTTACTCTAAGGTTATTCTGCCATTTTTTCCCCCTTAGAAGTCTTCAATTTTTGTTTTAAATGACAAATGTCTCTTCCAACTCTTTTGAAGAGAGCTCCTCATTGTGCACTGCTTTTCCAGCTCCTTGGATTAACTGGTCCCATTTCGATTGCAACTACCTGCAGCAGTTCTTACCAATCCTTTAGGTGCTTGGGTAATTTACAGCTGGCAATGGAGTGGTGGCTGTGGACACGTAGGGCTTTCTGCATCATCATCATCTGAATTCAAGAATATAAGTCTAGGCTTGACCCCATTCTTGGTGTCTTGAATTAATTTGGAGAAATTGAGCCTTGCCAGGACAATAATGCTCATTATGTGAATCCTAATCTGGAATAGGCAGCATCATTTGGATTTTGAGTTGACATGTGTCTCTGATTGCCCACCTTTAGGACAGCACGACCCAACTCCTGCTGAGCTGTGATCTTTATATCACTTAGCACCATGAAAAGGGCAGAATGTATTAAGTTTAGTATTTAAATTCATGATTTGCTGCTTAGTTACATATGTCATGAAGGAAAAGCAATAATACGACATGATTTATGTAACTAACTGGCAGTCTAAATTTTAAGGCTCGAACATTGAATATTCATACCATGTTTATGCAAAGCTATTATCTACATGGGGGAAATGTCAAGAATAAATGCAACATCTTTTCTTGAACGTTTTTAAGACAAATAAATGAAACTTGACAAATAAATTATTAGTCTGAATACTTGGCAGAGTTTTACAATTAGATCTGTAAGTATGGCTGTGCACTGGGTATCTGTACTTTTCACATGAAATTTTATCATGACAATGATGGACAGATTCTGCTCTCTAAATTCTCTTGCAGTGCACAGTGTACTTGAGTGAAGATCTGTACAGGCACAGGGTGTGCTCTCAGGAAAGGAAAGATTTAACTATTGAAGCATAATGCCTCCAGTTCCTTGGGGAACAGTGAAAATGCATTTCCCCTTGTCTGTACCCTGTAAGAAACATCCCTAGGAGAACAGGAGAGCCTTTTTTTTTTTTTTCCAGAACAGTGTATACTGGGGAGTCTGAAACCATGACAAATGTACTGCAGCACTTAAAAAGTGCTGTCTACTGAAATAAGGAGTTTTGCAGAGTAAAGAATAAATGCATTTCCCCATTACTTCAGATGAAAAGGTAGTGAGATTTTAATTTTCAACTGAATGTGATTAAAATCTTCTTTTTGAGGAATAATCTACAATTTTAAAAGATTTATAAATTCCTCTAAAATTCATGCTTTCCCATAATATGCCAGACTCTGCTCTGAGTATCCAGAGACAGGTGAGCTGCTCTTTCATGTTCATTTTTGTACACGTATGCTTGCAGTAGTGCAAGAGTGTGATCTAATAAAGGGAATGGCAACAGTCCTTTAAACACTAAATATAGCCTGTATAACTTTGGGCAATCTCCCTTTTCTGTTTATTAATTTTAAGCTTGTTCTCCCCTGCATCTTAGGCAGGGATTTATGCTAATCTGACAAGAACTGAATGATCCGGTTTAAATTGCTGGCTACTGCTGTAATGTCTGGAAGGGAGACAAATCATGTCAGCTTTATTATGTGATGGGATTAAATGTCTGGAATTTAAGCAAAGTCCCACCACTTTTGTTGTGATTCTTCTAAGTTTACAAAGAAAGCTGTCCTATGAGTCTGCATACAGAGGTGGGAACAGGGCAAAAGCCTCAGGAGCTCTTCCTCTTGGAGATCATGGACAAGAATCACTTCATTTACTGTCTTGCAGGATGCTGCCTTGAGCATTGCTGTGCATCAGATGGGTTGTGTTTTTCCAGCCAAATTTCACTTGAACTAAAAGTTCTGCAACAAAACCTGGAATGGGGATGGAATAAGTGATGGTATTCAGGGAAACATCCATGGCCTGGAACAGCACAACCTGCAAGCCCCACGGGGCAGGCTCTGTTCATTCACCCAGGGTTGGCATGGAGGCCTGGAGTCAAGAAGCATCAGGGTTTTTCAGAGATCAGTAGTTGACTTGCCTGGAGGTTTAGGAGCTGTTTGACCATAATAATCAGACCCCTTCTTGATTTTGTGATGAACAGGACTCTGTCATGGGAATGAGAACAATCTGGGAGCTGATTTGAACAGATGAGCTCCAACAACAACAAGAAAATACACTTCACCTGTCAAAATATACCTTTGCACAATTTATGAGCTCAAAGAGTTCAGTATGATGGAAGATAAACATGTTATGGGAGCAACAATCTACCTGCTAAGAACCAAAGGATGTGGGGATGGTCTGTACTGAGCAGTCAATTGGACCTTGAGTATGATCTGTGGCTGGGTTAGAAGGGAACTGGGGAAAGCAGTTGGACTCCTCCAGCTGGCCTCGTGGGGCAGAGAGGGAAGGAAAGGAGGGCTTGCCCTTCAGCAGCAGGAGGTAGGGAGGACAAAAACCTCCTTTGGTGGAGAAAAATGTTTTGCAGAGACAGTCTGTCTCAAGATATCCATTGACTCCCCATCAATCTGAGGGATATCACTTAAAGCTTCAAATCAATAGAATGTCCTATGAGGTTTTATTGTGCCAAACAGATTTCAGCTGGCCAGTCTCAAGCCTGGAGTGAAGATGTGCAGAAAATGTGAGTTAACCCAAACTTTCCAGTCCATCCCTAAACCATGAAGTGACTGTTGGGCAGAAGAGTGTTCTGAAGACTGTCTTTCACATTTGTTTAGCCTTTCCAGAGCATCCTTTTCTGTCCTCTCCCAAAATAATGGCTTGTAACTTGGAAAATACTCACTAATTATTCCTGTTGTGTAGCTTCTGCATACTCTGTACACTTCAGGCTGCTTGGTGTGAATGTGTTGTTGGGTGAATGATATCACTCTCTGTAGGGAACACTTAAAGTCATGATGCATCATGCTGAATGTTTCTTCTTCAGATGGAAGTGAAAAAACAGTCTGCCTTTGCTATACTTTAGAAGATGCTGTTTCCTACTTGTTATAGGAAAGTTCACTGTCAGTCATGGGAGGTGGAAATCGGCCTTTCTCTGTCGGGCATGCCTTAGGCCCCTCAATAATGCTGTTAATTGTGCTGAACACAAAAGCCAAGGCCCAGATGCACAAAGGAAGTTTGCCATCACAAGGGGCCAAGAATGTTCCTTCACCTCCTGTGCTGGAGGTAATGTTCAGCTCTGTCTTTTCAATGTCCAATTCCACCTCAGATCTGTCCCATGGGCACTGTAAACTTATGGGAAAGAAACCACATATCTGCCTGTAGAAGTGATGTTATTGGGATCTCAGGAAACTTGGGCTAAGTCAGTGTGATAGTTGCAGCACTTGCTTGTTGAAGACACCAGAAATCCCTCTAAAGGCAGAATTTTTGGAACAAAAGTGAAGTAGAAATTCTTCAGGAAGGAAAATCAGAGAAAAGGTCCTCTATTTCACCAGTGTCCCCCCATACTAAAGGTGCACCTGAGGAGGAATTGATATTTAAAGCACATTTTTGTATTGCCAATAAAGACTTTTCACCTAGGGAAGAAGTCTAATGTCCCCAGTACACAACACGAAAATAGACAAGAAAGTGTTTTAGTGTCTAAGTTCTGGAAGACAGATTGTCAATAGCCACTGATGCATCCAAAATGGGAGCTGGTAATGGATTTAGGACATACTTAAAAGGTTTCTTCTGTGGCCCAATTGCCATTCCTGGAGAGAATAGTTCATTTTCACGTGTTAGATGGCTAAAATGGCTCTTGCTCCACTCTTCTATTAGCCATAAACATATTCAACATATCTAATTTCATTAGACTTTTCTCAATATCTCACCCATCACAAGAGTCTCTGTGATCAAGGCAGTTAAATGTCTCAATTCAGACCATTAATCTCAAGTCCTTTCGCGGTCACTTGGTTCTCTACAGTGAGTATCTCCAGCAAGTAACTTTTGTTAATTACAAGAAGTAACTTTTGATTGTGGCTGTGGAAGGGCAAGGTGAACTAATGGACTGAACATGGAGTTATAATGAAAGATGAATCATCGAGGGCAGTTTGTATGTTGGTTTTCCTTGGCCCACGTGTTTTCACTTGGGTGTTTCCATTGTAGGGATGCTGTAGAGCACTGTGTTTTCTGGAGGAACTAGGAAGCTCTTTTCCAGCATAACCTATGGAATCCATTAGCAAGTGACTGTGTCTTGTAGCTTCAGTGTCCCCAGAAGCTGTGAATTATGACCTTTTTTATTGCACTTGCAGGGTTGGTACTCTTCCTGCTAGTCTCTATCTTACTGTTAAGAAAAACCCCAAAGTTTCCTATGTTTCACCAGCTGTGTTTTCCATTCCTCATGCTGTACTGTTTCATCCTCTTTGGGCTCACAGCGAATGTCCATCGCTGATTCTCCCCCTTTGTTGCTCTCCTTGTTCCAGTGCTCCATTGCTAAATTTGTGAAGCATATTTAAATGCATAAACCTTTTTTAAGCACCTGACTAACTTTTTTTACCCTACTGTGATTAGGATATAGGTCTAAATGATTAATCTGTCTTCTTGAATAATGACAAAAACGTTGCATCAGCATGAGAGGGTCTAACCTTTGAAAACTTCCCCTGGGAGCATCCGTTTCTGCTGGGGATTTTGCTGCCAGTTGGAGCAGTGAATAAAAAAGGGAAAGCCAATAACACTGCCAGAAGTTTTTGCCATATAAAAGTCAGAGAATCGGTTAGAAGCTGTCAAGTGTAATGTATGACATTATTAATATGAAGAATTTCAGATCAGAATGGGGCTTACTGTCCCTGCCACTGGGTCATGTGGAAGTGGCTGAGGAAACGGGGAGTCTTCAAGTGGAACATCCAAAGAAGAGTGCTTGGGCAGACTTTGCAAAGTCATTAATCTTAGCATTTCAAGATGAGAAAATGAAAGATAGCAGAGGAGGGATTCCAGCTGTAGTGTTGGGCACCCCTGGGGTGTGTTTCAGCCTGCAGTCTATGAGCTCTTCAAGATGTGGGAAGCCTTTCCTTCTTAATGGGAAGCATGGGCTGTGGATGTTCAGACAACACTGAGGAATTGGGGGTAGGAGCCCACCCAAATGCCCACCAAATCGTCTTGGCTGCCTGCAGTGCTGAGGCACCAGCACTACAAAAGGCAATCTGAATTTTCAGGCTTGGACCAGTGCTTTTCCCCTTCTTTTTTAAATGTCACACTCTGAAAACATCAGCTTAAACCTTGCAGGAATTCGTAGAGCTTGGGAAGAATGAATTATGCAGTCATCATGTTTTCATAAAACCATAGACTGTTTATTTGTTTAAATATTTGTCTGGTTTGTTTCATGTAAATGATCACAACCCTGATTATCTGAACACGCTATGGAAATTCAACTCGCATCTAGTGGGACGATGTTCCAGTACAGCTGGTTGGAAATCAGGCACCTTGGAGAAATATTCATAAGCCTTCCTGAGCCTAAAAATGGCTTGGTAACCTACAGAAACTTTTTAGAATCATTTTAGAAGCTTCTGTTGAGTGCACGATTTGTTTGATAAATCCCATCTTCCTTATTACCCTCAAAATGTTGCTGGTTTTAGGAATTAGTGAGTTTTAAATAATTCATCAAAGCTTCATAGACTTCCTCATGGATGTTTCATTACATGATGTTCGTTACAAGATGTTTCTTTGAGTGTAGAGGGTACACACTGGGCTCCTGGGAAACCTTGACTGAGCAAACCCTTGGAAAGAAACTTCTGAATATATTTGGCTTCAGAAATTTCTTTGCACGGATATCCCTGAGTTTCTGGGGCAGGTTGGCAGTCATACCTGGTACCCTAGGCACCCATGGCCGTGGCACCATCACCCCGGTCTGGCTGCAAGACTGTGGCTGGCTGGGAGTTTCTGCATGGAGCTATGAGAGCTTACAGGGAATGAGGGCTGGGGAAGAAAAGTGCAAAACTTGGGAATATTTTTGCTTATATAAGCTCGTCACCAGGTTTGAGTAATCATTTTAGAGCAAAATTGATTCTTACCGTGCTGTGTTAGTAGTTTGGGTTTATTTTTATTTAATTTGCTTCCATTAGGGCACCTAAAACACTTACAGACTGGCTGGTTCAGGTGTGCTTGCTGCTTTGCTGTGACTTTTGCAAGGAGCAGTGCTGCTGCCCCACTGCAGAGGAGGGAAGGGCCATTAATGAAGACATCAACACCACAAGTCTCCATTCCTCATTGCCTCTAATAGCTGTTTTGTGTGCCAATGCCAGTAGGTATTAGGTTAAAGTTGTCCATCAGTTCTTTGGATGGGCTGGATTTTATTCCTGTAACCGCCTGGCTGCCCCAGCAGCGTTTACTGGTGTTTACTGGTAAATGTTGACTTTATTGTCCCTCATCAGAAGGAAGGTCTGTGGCAAAATATCTGGCTGGAAAACTGTTTTGGTAGTGAGGCACGGGTTCATCCCCTGGATGCCACGCTGCTCTGTGTTATCTGCTCCTTGTTGGCGTGGATCTCCCCTTCCTCAGCACATCCCCTGCTCTGCTCCTCCTCCTCACCCGTGCGTCTTTGCCCACTCTCTGACTGAGCTGTGAAATGTAAGGGAAGATTTATCTTCCTGAGTGAACTGAGACGAAGTCTTCCCCTCTGGAGTCGTGGGAATAGTTACTTTAATATTTGGCATTTTATATAGATAATCTGTCAGTAACAGAAGGGTACTATTATGGGCTGCACTTATATTTGAGGCCATCTTCCTTAACCCTGTCATTGCAAGGGATCATTTGTAAGATGAACAGGAAAACTCCCTTCTCCCATCAGAAGGTCTCCCAGCTCTCTAGTGGATGAAGTTTTTTCCTCATTAGCTATCAGGATCTGTTCATCAGCTCCTGCCTGAACTGCGACGTGGTCTTGAAATGTCTCAGCAACTTGCAGGCAGCACGGCCTTGTGTCAGGGGAAATCAGAGAGTATTTACTTACTCAGATACTTCCCCTCATGATGTGAAGCTTTTTCAACGAGGATTTAAACTACTTGTTGGCATGGCAGGGATGACGTGCTCCGCTTCTCACGCCGGTGGTGCTTGGTGTCTTCAGGGACTGCTACATCCCTCAGGAGTCTAAACATTCAAGCAGTGTGATTTTAAAGCTCTTTGCAATAATAATAGTTACCTTATACCACTGTATTAAAAAAGGTAAGGGTGAAATGTCATACAGGTGGGGAAGGGTCTACCTGGAAGATTGGTTCCCAAAAAATCTACTGCTCTGTACGGTGTGAGAAGGAAAATTTCAAGTGGCATCTTGCATTAGATTTCCTTGAGATAAAAATCACGTAGCATGTTTTTTGTGATGTCTTTATTTCAGTAGCATTAAAGCATCAAAATATTACTGCCTGATGATAATCCGATAGAAAACACCCAACTTGCCTTGAGAGAGGAAATACTGAGTGCATAAAAATGTGTCTCTCTTCAGTAAACTCTGCCAACAGTAGAGACACTAACTTGGTTACTTGAAACTTGCCTTGCACCTTTTGATTACAGAAAGGTTTTGACAGAAGACCCGTGAGGACTAACACAATACCTGCTCACAGCATTTGCAATTAAAAATAGGTGGGATCAAGACACTATACTTCAAAGTGTGCCGTACCATATAATACCTCTATTATCTTCTCTGGTGAAAACATACGATGAGTATGACCCATATTTCAGACATCCTTGTTCTGGGGAAAAAATAAAAACCTTATTGTTGAAAATGTAATGAATAGAAAGAAGTTTAAATTTGTTCTCCTTGCACTTTTTTGCTTCGGTTTCTGCTGCCTTGTGTTGGGTTTTGCACATCACCTGCTGGTCCTGGCTCCATCTGAAGGGTGATTGCTCTCCAGTTCTCCTGTCGTGAGAGAAGGCTCTCTGGGATCTTCATCTCAGCCACTGACTGACCTCAGCTGCTTGGTTCGTTGTCAAAAGTATCACGACACTGTATGGTCACATTGGGTCAGCTCTGAGCTGTATGTTAGTGCTGGTTGGGGAGAAATGAGACCACATCTGGAAACGGAGGAAGACCCTGGCTGCTGTGTGCACGAGGGTTTAGGGGGGCATGTGCTGCTCCAGGCTCAGAGGCTGCACCATGATCTCAGCAGGATCGTGCAGAACCACAACAACCAATTTTCTGACTAGAAGAGATTGCCTGGAGCCTGTCCACAGTTTTTTAACATGTATTTTCTCAGCTCAGAGGCTGAGGTCCCATGGAGATCCCTGTCTGAAAGCTCTCTCCTCCCTCACTGCTCTGGAGGGTTTGTAATGCAGTAACTACTGAGCAGCAACGGTACGGCCAGCCACCGCGTGAATCCCGAACGGAGAGCACTGTCTCCTCCAGTCACATCCTCCTGTGGTGATGCACAGTGTGGGGTGTCAGACTGTATGCATTTCCCAGTGACTGGTAAGAACTGAGTTGAAAAAAGGATGGGGGGGGGGCGGTTAAAGCAGGGATTGCCTGAACATGAGGTAAGTATTGGAGACGTGGCAGGAGCCATGGCTGAAAATATCTGTTCTGTATCTTTATGTATGAAGGGGATGCTGCTCAGAAAGAACAGGGACACTTTTTTATTGATTCATTTTTTAAAGTTTAGAAACCAGGACCAAGAAGCCCAACATGAAGCCATTAAGGCTTTTGCAGCTGATTGTGCTCCACAGCAAGGGATGGCGAGAAGGTGTTTCCACTCTGAAGGTGAAATACACCAAACCAGGAGACCTGTCCTCCAAGCACTGCACTGAGGTCTGGATCTGTGCTCTTACAGTCCCAGCGCTAACAGGTCATGAGCATCCTCTGTCAGAAGAAGGGACAAAAACGCAGGATTTTTTCCAAATCCTTCTGATATATCTGTGAGTGTGAATGACACTGTCTTTATCTTGCTGGGTGTTAAAAGTGCTACAGGTTTGGGTTTGGGTTTTTTTGGTATCTTTTGGTTTTCAGCTGTATCTCTTCATTTGAGCAGAGAAATATTTCCAATACACAGTTCTGTAGAGATAAACCCTCTGTCTCTCAGGCTTGTGTGGGTCTTGGAGGTGTTGGTGTTGCCAGAGGTCTTCTTTTCCCTCACAATAGGCCACAATCTCTGTTTTTCTCTAAAGCAGGGCCTATTTTAAAAGGTGAATTAGCCTGTACCTTGCAGCCGATGAGGAGAGGAGAGACTGGAAGCTCCTGCTTGGAGACAGTGCTTCAGATTTTGGGAAGGGAGAAGAAATCACACCCATGCCAGTGTGTTTCCAGGGAGGGGAGTGATGCTGGGGCTGCCAGGAGTGGGCAGGGTACAGGGACAGGAGTGGGCAGGGGGCCACCACGTGAAGCTCCAGTGCACAGGCTGGGCTCTAAGCTGTCCCAACAGACACCACCCCCGACGACAACGCGTCAGGATTAAGAGAGGGAGCAGAATTAACATTGGATCAAAATATCAGGCAGAAAATTAATCAAGGCAGGAAACTATCTAGATTGATTACACCGAGCATAAATTCCACGTAGCTGGCGTTGCCGAGACTGGATCAGGAGAGGGGTGTGACTGGAATGCTAAGGGCCTTTTTTATGATTTATTTAGCAAGTTTTGAACAGGCCAAAGGCGATGGGGGGAGTGACACTGTCAAAGATGTCATTGCTTGTCAGAGCTGGTGACAGCTCAGAAGCAAGTGACCTTCTGGGACTATGGGTTAAAATATGAGCAAATAAAGTACAGCATAGGGTACTTGTTATAGGACCCCACATCGGACCAGGTCCAAATCAGAGCCGCCTCCCACAGCACCTCCTCACCCCGTGCTGATGATCGCGTACAAGACTGTACAAATTGGGTGAGTCTGCTAATTTCCTAAGTATGGAATCCCAAGAAAATGTTGGATTAAATACCACTTTAACAGGCCTGGAGAATTTGGTCACCAAGCAGAAATTCCTCACTGGCTGAATATGTGTTGTTGGGATTTTGCCATTTCAGAGGTGGCTTCATGCACTGCATGAGTACAAAACCAGTAGTATACATGTGTGTGCATGTGTCTCCAGAGCCCACTCACATGTGACACACATATGGTGGCACACATGAGCACACACACACAGAGTGATGGGTTTGCAGAGCCAGACTCCAGAAGCTGGAAGCTACTGAAGCAAATCAATGAGGAGGAATTTAAACAGTTCCAATTATCATTGGCCTTGCTTTGATTTAAAACCCATTAGCGGATACTAGGGAAGTAACAATTAGGTGTTAAGAGACTGAAGGCCAGGTTAATTTAAGAAGAAACAGGTTGATTTTCCAGGAAAAGATATCAACAGGATCTCATTTAATTCAGTTCAGACGTTTCATTTTATTAGGAGTATATTTGCCATGGTGCATATCTCTGATTATCCCTGTAGAAGTGACATTAGGGGCATTTTGCTGTTAACTCTGTATGGGAGGATGACATTGAAAACCAACCTCAGGAATGGGTTCAGATTCCCAGGGCAGGTTGAAATAGATGTTAGGAAAAAATTCTTCCCTGAAAGAGTTGTCAGGGCCTGGAACAGGATGCCCAGGGAGAGGCTGAGTCACCCACTCTGGGTGTGTTTAACAGACAGGTAGATGAGGTGCTCAGGGAGATGGTTTAGCACAGGACAGGGATGGTTGGACTCGATGATCTTAAAGGTCTTTTCCAACCTGGTGACTCTGTGAATGTGGCCTTGGAATGTTCTGAAATGTTAGCATTAGGAATCCTGGAAAGATCATCTATTGGTGTGGCTACAAGGAATGCCCACAATTCCACCTGCCAGAGACAAACCGTGAAGGTTTCAAGCCACGTGCTTTGGTCTTGATATAAATGTCAGGAGATGAAGTGGGGATAATACGGAGTAATACCTGAGTCTGCTTGTCCTCCCATGGGATATGTAGGTCTGGACACTCTCAGATTCTGTACTGAGAGGAGAAATCTTGGATCCAATTTGATATGAACATTCCTCTCTGTTATGGTTGATGACAAGTGCAGGTCCTGCTGGAAGCGTTACCGAATCAGTGCTGCAGTGTATGACAGTGAAACATTGAGCAAAGGATGCAGAATTGTGTTTTCCATGATGCTGGAGGAGACCCCTGGTCTCCATGCATGTTGCCCGCACCTGAGACAGAGCAAACTGGTTTGCTCTGATACATTACTGAGTCTGGGGCAGGGTCTGGGCTTTGGGGCTGGATGCTGGAGGGTGATGCAGGTCCTGGGGGTACCAGCTGGCTGTGGCTCGACTGGAGGCACTGTGCAAAGCAAGTAGAAAAGGAAAGGGGGTTGGTTTGACAGCAGCCAGTGTCAGTTCTGTTTTTTTTCTGCAGAGTGAAAGCTAGATCCAGAGGGGAAAAGATGCTGCAGGGCCAATGGCAAAGGATGCTGCTGAGCCTTATCGTTTCCTACAGGCTTTGGGGGTATTTATTTGCCTCCCAATGACAGTATCTTCATCTCCTGAAACATGTTTCTGTTTCAGTGACTGCAGGAAGCAGCGTGCTGCAGCGGCCACGGCTCTGGCAGCGTTACCTTCGGGTTATTGTTTCGGCCTGACCGTGTTTGTCTCGGCTCTGCTTGCCTGGCCCGCTGGCTTAATTGAATTTCTTATCATGTCTGGATCTGCTGCCAATAGGCGGATGAAGATCGCTTATTCCTCAAAGTAGGATGTTGTGTAGTAAAAACTAAACACATCAGCCACAGCCTGAGGAAGTGCAATGGGAAGGAAGGGGAAAGGAAAAAAACAAAAGAGGCTAAAGATGAAGACAAACCCAGGAGCGTCAAGAGTCTTCTGGTAAAGCATTCCTTGTAGTGACAGTTTGCTGGCAATGAGCCCATAACACTGGTGTGGCCAGAGCTGGTGAGGAGCGAGGGTCCTGGCTGCTTTGGCCCTTCACCTGGGCTGGGTAAGACCTTGGTTTCTCAGTGTCTTTTCTGAATCTGGCAGATTTTGTATCTAAGAAAAGTGCTCTAAGAGTGCTCCTTCCCTCCAAGAGCTGTAAGGTGGTGTCTTCTTTAGTAAAGATTTCCAATCTGTCCGCATCCCTCTGCAGGGAAGGAGCCAGCAGGGTGAGCAGGGGTGCAGGATCAGACCTTGCCTGAATCAGGCAGTGATTCCCCTTCCTGCAGGATGGCTGATGGTATCAGCTATTTCAGGGGTAGTTTCATGCCAGAAAAATCAGAATGAAACAAAGGTGGATGAGTTCACAATTTGTTGCATTATATATGCATGTGTAGAAAGCGTTATATATATTTATATATATAATAAAAATTATATATATATATAAACTTCATATATAAAAGCACATATAGAAATCACTATGAAGTATATACAGACACACAAATACATATGTGTAAGGTTTGGTGTGGTGTTACTGCTGTGTGGTTTTCTGGCCAGTCACGCTCCCCCAGGTCCCAGCAGTCCCCAGCCAAGCTGGGGGGATGCTGCAGATGCTCATGTTCAGCTCAGCCCTTCGTGCTGCTCGCAGCGCCCCCCCCCCCGGGTCTCAGCAGTGGGAAATGTTCTCATTCACTAAAAATTGCATTTTCATGTGACATTTATTTCAGTTGTTTGTTCTTGTTGTCCTCAGTTTCATTAATGAGAATGCGCACACGGGCCCATGCACAATTACTTACTGTGCTGAATCAAATGTGAAACGGTAACTTGGGAAGATAAAAGGCTTTCTTGTGCTTTATCAGTTTCCCGAGCCAGCTATTCCTGTTTCTATCTTAAGCTTTAAATATTTGCATTAAGATCCCGATTGCAAGTAACTGGTCTCAGAATAGCATATGAAACAGGAATTTTAAATGGAAAAGGGGAATGGGAAATGTGGCATTCTGGAGCTGGGCTTATCTGGGTGTGCAGCAAATATGCAGCAGGCAGCTCTGGCTGCTCAAAAGGACATTCAGCAGGGCAAGCCGGGCCCTTTTTTTTTTTCCCTGACTTGAAAAATGCAGGCTGCCTTCCTGCCATCTTCCTTTCATAATGCATTTTAATCAAGTCACAGGACGGAGAATTTGCCGTCAATCCGAGCCAGGAATCTATAATCTCATCCAGAATTACTTTATAAATAGAAACTATTTAATACTTTTTGTATAAATTTATGTCCGCTGTGTGGTTCAGGTTTAATATGAAATGTGTTTTCAGTGCACCTGGATGGGGAGAGCAGAGAGGAAGGCTGTAGGAATGATTCAATTTGTATTTTCCTGGTGGTGCGGGGTGTGTTGGTCCCGTTGATTGCTGTTCGCAGGCAAGCCAATTAACGGAGTGCTTTCTCCATGGCAAAATCACATTAGTTAAAACAGCTTGCACGCAAGTGGTGGTGTATCGTATATAATGAGGGAATAATTAAAGAACCAGCCATTCTGATTGAAATATGTCACTGTGGAAGAGGAGCCAAAGCTGTAGTGGTCTCTGCTCTCCAGTCCCATCTGTTGGGTGTGTGCAGGAAGGGGTGAGCGCAGGTGCTCCTGGTCCCCAAACCCAGGTATGCTGGGGCTAATGGTGTGACAGCTTGTAACCACGATGCACTGACAACATCAAGGAGCACAGGCAGGATGGGACCTGAAGCCAACTGTGTTTGATAAACTCATCAGAATGGAAATGTAGAGATGAGGCTTTTCATGCGGCACAGCGGTTCTGTTGCTAGATGTGTCTGTCTGTTCAGGAGTCCCTTACACAGACCGAGAGAGGATGCCACAGGGGACAGGACTGGACCAAGCTGCTGAGCTCCCTGGCTTGCGTTTGCCATCATAAAGACTTTAATTTTGTCTGTGTGATGTGCATGGCTATGAGACAAGCTGCGAAGTTTCGTGCGTGACCGTATTTCCAGTCCCTCTCGCACGCCTTGGGGGCATTTTACTGCAGTCCTGCCAGGGATGATCCGTCGCTTCCATATATCAGTGCTTCTGATGGATGCAGACATGCAAAAACCAGGCTTGACATAAAGCATGTCTGCCCAGGAGCCAGGGAGCAAGAGCAGTGGTACCTGCTGTCACACAGCATCTTCCACCACAGCCTCTTCGAGTAATAGAAATTTATGAGGGCTTTGGAAGGCATAAAACCTAGCTGATGAGTTAAAGGTCAAAATTAGGGCTGGGGATAAAGGATAGGAAAATCATTGTAAATAAAAGGAGTGCTGACAGCAATGGGAAACGAATAATTTCATACAGCAGCCATTGCTTAAAGCTCTTGCAAAGGACTCGGGGAATTACTCGCTTCATGCTAATTCAAAGTTACCATCCCAAGCCCTGGCAACTGCTGATAAGAGTAAGATTAGCACGACTCGCTTCTACATCGAGCGTGTTCAAAAGAGACACAGAATAGCAAGGAGATGTAGGACACCAGCTTGGGCGGCTGTCGTGTGGCACGGCACCGGGGTCGGTGGTTTGGTTTTATAGCAATGATCCAGGCTGGGCAGAGACGGGGTGTGCAGCTTCCCTGGCAGCAGGAGCAGATTCCCTATCAAAATCTTCATAAAACCAACTTAGGGGCAGTAGTGTTGAACCAACCTTTTTTTATTTTCACCCACTAATTGTTTTCCCTCTTTCAAGGAGCTGCTGGTGGCTGCTGTGGTTAGTTCACACTCCATACTTCTGAGAATGCCTATGAAATGCTGAAACAAAGTCATTCTGCATTTTGTGTGGGTCCGGTTAGTTCTCCCATGGGTGTGTGTGTACATATATATATTTATATAGCTATATAAATGTTTATATTTATGTTTATGTATATAAAGCGCCTATCATCGTATTGATAAACATTCTTCGGAACCACTCTGATAGCAGAGGTAAGAACAGGGGTCAGCCTGTCACTGGGCTGTGAACATTCAATGGCCTCAAGCTGCACCAGGGCAGGGTCAGAGCAGATGTGAGGGAAAAGTTCTTCCCTGAAAGAGTTGTGGGGCTGTGGCACAGGCTGCCCAGGGGGGGGGGTGAGTCCCCACCCCTGGGTGTGTTTAACAGGCGGGTAGATGAAGTGCTCAGGGATATGGTTTAGCACGGGACAGGAACGGTTGGACTAGATGATCTTGAAGGTCTTTTCCAGCCTGGTGACTCTGTGATTCTGTGTTTGTGCTGGTTTTGGTAGTGCAGCTCTCCAGGGGAAATTGCCAACGTGTCTCCGTGTTACTGTGGAAGATAACATCTCTAGGTTTTATTTAACTGCTTATTATATTGTAGAAAGTTTTCTGCTAAAGAGATCATAGTTATGATACACAGATCTTTATAGATATCTAGGTAAACCTATACACACACATATATTTAGGTGTGTCTATACACATGTACAGACACATACACATGGCTGGTATTTTGAAGGCAGTACACAATATATATATATATATTTTTTTCCTATTTTGTACTTTTAAACAACACAACCCAGATTGCTACCTGAATTAAGGCACTTCATTATGCACCCTGGTTCACACCATCTATTACTACATAGTATTATTATCTATTACTACATCCTTTAGTGACTCGGGTATTGTGCTTGCAAAGACAGAGGCCATCAGAACATTTTTCAAGTTAAACATGCACGAAGCCCGGTATAAAAAGGCAGGGCTCTGTGCAGCTGCTCTTTCCCTTTCCTTTTGTGTATAAATACATATTTATGTAATAAAACTGAAGAAAAAAAAAAGCCCTAGTATGTAGGCAAAGCTGTATTTTTCTTTAGAAAAAAAAAGGTACTTTGAGGCTAAAAGGAAAGCGAGAAGGAACATTTCATCTCAAATGCTATAGAAGCCTGAGGAAATTTTTCTAAGGTTATGTCACCCTCTCCACATTTAATCAGGGGTTTATGAAATGGAGTAGGACTGGGGGGAGAGCTCTTGTTTCATGTCTTCTTCTCAGCTCTCTTCATCCCCGTTCATGCTTCAGCAACCGATTTTTTTGTTTAGTTTTCCCAGAGCAATCAGAGACAGAACACGGATTAGAGCCCTGAGAGCAACTTTAAATGCAGTTGAAACCCCCACTTGGGTAACCACTTTCAGAGTAAAAGTGTCCTAATTGAGGAGATTACTTGAATTTTAACTAGAGACCTGTAAAAAATATACCTCTAGAGATGATAAATCAATATTATTACTGCTGGTTATTTTTAATTTAGGCTGTTGGCCTTTAATGAGGACTTCACTGCCCCAAGTTGAAAGTTGTGCTAGTCTGAGGTGGTGTGATTTTGTAAAGGTGTGTATCACAAGTCAGTTATTGTACAGCAAAGTTTTAAAAACATACCTAAGGTAAGCTGGTTTTTTTCTTCTTCTAATTAAATATCTATATTCATGGCTAGACCCTTTCATCAGTAGACCGATGTAGGCTTACCTCCCTTTACCGTGACCACCCTGAGGGTTCTGAGATGGTCATGAAATTGTAGGTACTTTCAAAGTATCTACAATTAATAACTGAGCAGGTAATTAATTAATTAATTAATTACCTACTCAGTTAAATAAAATAAAGGAAATGAAGCAGAGGGTCAGCTCCTGGGAGTGCAGTGCAGTCCTGGGTGTGTGGCAGTGGTTGCTCGTCAGGGAGGTGGTGGTCCGGTGGTCGCTCTGGAATCTGCTCAAATTGCCTATGCCCAGGGTTGATCCTGAGTTTTCTTGTTTAGAAAATTAGTATTGCAAGCTCCTAACATTTCTTTTTTTACATTGCATCTGTTTATTATGCTCATAACCACCAGACCAACGACATCTGCATTTCGGCCTAGGAATAAACCCTACACATTCCTTTTCATTAAGAGGATTATGTTGTTCTTGTCTGAAACAATGCAGTGAAACATCACAATTACTCCAAGTGACCATCGTGAGTGTAGCCAATAATTAGTGACTGATTTTTCGGGGGGGGGGGGAATAAATAAATAAATCCACTGGGGAAGCATGATAATTACCCACGTATTTCTGTGGGTCAGGCAGCCATGTTCCATCAAACGCTAGATTTATTATTCCATTGGAATCGTTTTGAAATAATTAAGAATTGTGTTGTGCATCTGACTGAGCAGCTCCAAAGTACAAAATCATACATCTAAATTACCAACCGAGCGGAGCGTTGATGGCAAATATGAGAAGTTAAATACTTTCCTCACTTCTGAGGCAAAAAGGAGGGAATGTGTATTTTCTGCACCCCCCCCATTTTC
Organism: Zapornia atra; assembly: GCA_013400835.1. Lineage (NCBI taxonomy): Eukaryota > Metazoa > Chordata > Aves > Gruiformes > Rallidae > Zapornia > Zapornia atra. The sequence continues at coordinate 404,751 of VZTU01028860.1, read as the reverse complement.
CAAAATAATTAATGTTCCTTTTCCATGTGTTTTCCTGTGTCTGAAAACAGGCTAAAAATAATAATTAAGGAGGTACAATATGGGTCCAACCGACACTGGGGAAATGTTAGTGTACGCTCAGAGGTAAGAACTGTGTGAGATACGGCCTTGACTGGCCACAGCATCACCTGAACTTTAGTTTATTAATAGCAATATATATAATTTGATATTCATATCAAAGCAAGGACAGATACCTACTGAGTGATGACTACTGGAGGTATTTATTCTCATGCAGGTACCACATTGTAGCAGAGAACATCCGGACACTCTTGGGTCACCTCCACGAGCACTAATTCTTAGGAATAAAGTGTCGTGTGATCCTATTTTGGTTTTTCCAAGGGATGAGCTTAAAAAATGTCTATGTTAAACTCAACAGAACATAATTTTGAAAAAAAAAAATTTAAAAATTCTAGACACTACCAACCGATCTGTGGGCTCACTGCTTTTATTTTACATCAGGATAATGGCAATAATTTGCAGTCTGTCCCATATTTTCGTCTGTTATTTCTCCTTCTTCCTCAATATACAGTGAATCATCAGAAGATGCTTCTGTAAAATATGTAATTTTTTTCTGAGTTAAGTCCAGTGAGCTGGAAGCAGTGATTTTTCTTTTTTTTCTTCTTTTTTTTTTCCTGCATTGCCTTCAGTGGAATTGGTATCAGTTGTGTTTGCAGCATAGGGAATGTTTAGGGTTTAGGATGTTTTATTATTTAGTTGCTGCTCAGTGATGGTTTAAAATAATTGCAACGGAAGAATTAGGGATTTGCAAGTAAAAATATTACTTCTTCTGGAATAAAAGAAATCTTCAGAGGAATGTGGTTACTTAAAACCTGGTAATTTTGCACAGAATTTGGTAATTTATCTAAGGATTGAAAATTATTAAAATTACTGCTTGTATGGTGACTGTGTTGACAAGTGCAGTCAGTTGTGCTCCAGTGCACACTATGGCTTCTTCCCCCCTTCTTGGCTGTGAGCACAGATTTAACACTGAAGGTGTTTCCATAGGGAAGGGAGGTTCCAGCAGTGCCAAGTCATCCTACTGGTTTTGTTTCCTTTCACTGAAAATCTCACTAATTTCATTAAGATGCCTTGATAACTATTGGAGACGCAAACGGTGGTTTAAGAATTGCAGTGATTTACAAAGGAGGATGCTGAGATGCCAGCAGGGTTGATGGAGGGACCTTTAGGTTCATGCTCATTCAGTGGTCTGAAGGCCAAATCTCTTCCTTCTCCTGTAACTGGTTTCCAGTTTAGCATCCAACACTGAAATCCCTTACGGGGAATTTTTTTGCATCCCCTTGTAGTCGTCTGGGGATTTGTGCTGCGAGGACTGTATTACATGGACAAAGATGTTCCTTATTCCAGCAAGGTCAGTGGCGCTGCACAGAATATAGACTCTTTGTACAGGGTACTGCATTCAGCAGCAACATTAAACAGCCCTTTATGGTAGCTGTGCAGTAAACAGTGCCCTTCGGAAGAGCCAGAAGTCATTGTTTTTCTCAGTGATGTTCAACCACATGGGGATGACAGGCTTCTACTGATTTTTAACACTGCTTTCCCTTATTAGATGCCCGTGAAAGCATCCACGTACTGCTGGGATATAACATGATGTGGGTGTGAGCAGCAGCATGTCCCAGATAAATTATGCAAATCTCTGCTGTGGTAACCCTGCTCCCTGGGGCAGGGGAGGTTTATTCCCTAAGTGCCAGAAGCATTTAAGGGTCAAGTCAATGGAGCAAAGTGCTGAGACATGGCGGCTTTCCCCCGCGTTGCAAATGAGCATCGGCTCTCCTGGAGTCATTGTGTGAGGGGCTATCAGGGCTCAGGAATAAAGCATGAGAGGATGGAGCTGTAAGGTGGCAGGCGAGATGGGTTTTGAAACTGCTTTTATCCATCTGAAGGCTTCAAGGGATCCGTTCTGATGGCGAACAGAGAGCCTGTCCCCAAACGCCATGCAAACAGCTTCCATTTCTGGAAAGGCTTTCAATTTCAGCAGTCATAATCCCCATCAAGGGCCAACGTCAAGTATTGATATCGGGGCAGAGATGGAAGGTAGGGTTTGCTCCAGCTGCTTTGGGCAGTGGCGGATGCTTGTTGGTCCATCACTCTGAAGCATCACTCGCGTGCAAGATGCAAAGAGCCGTCGGTCCTGGTAGAAGCAGCTTGTGAACATGCCCAGCAGTCTCTCCAGTGGTGTGTAATGCCATCATAAATCCTCCCCAATAAGTGATCTGGGAAAGAATAAACATAACATGAATCAAGCTGTGTGTGTCAAACAGTGGCGTGTGCTGAGGAGAGGAATGAGCCTCTTCAGGGAGGAAATCCACTGCAGCAGGCTGTGCTAACGCTACCTGGGACGATATAAACCAGCAGAGAAATATGTGCTTTTGCTGAAAAAACACATTCCTGTCTGAGCTGCCTGTGGTCTTGGTCCAGGCTTTCCCAGAGACCTGTTGGCATCCGGTCCCATAACCCCCAGAAATGCCCGGGGTGAAAACGCCTCCAGCTGAGCAATGTCTTCAGCTATAAGCTTTTAATGCTCGGAAGGGCACGAGTGTTCCTTTGCTTGAATTTTGATTTCTGAAAAACCCAAGGGGTGTGATGTGCTTAGTCACACAGGAAACCAACCTGACCAAGTGATTTTTCTTTTCTACGGTCTGAATAATCACAGAATCGGTGGGGGTTGGAAGGGACCTCAAGAGATCATCTGGTCCAACCCCCCTGCCAAAGCAGGCTCCTTAGGACAGATTGCACAAACTTTCTATGCTCCAACTTGAGGCCATCGCCCCTTGTCCTGTCCCCACAGACACTGAGAAGAGGCTGGCCATGTCCCCCTGTGTCCCACACTTCAGATACTGATAACCATTGATCAGATCCCCTCTCAGGCTTCTTCTCTCCAGGCTGAACAGCCCCAGCTCACTCAGCCTTTCCTCGGAGGGGAGATGTTCCAGGCCCTTAATCATCTCCATAGCCCTGTCTAACTGCTTTGTAGATAATGTTTATCTATTCATGTCTTTCCAAACATGGTAATTTTCTGTTTGCTGGCAGGAGGACACCATCTCCCTTGGGAAGCTGCAGGGTGAGGCTGGAGCAGAGCCGAGAGGTCTCCTGGGATGATGCTACTGATGCTGTCGGGGTTGGAGCTGAGCAGCTCCCACTCTAGGAGCTTCTGCAAGACTTCACTTGGTGATCTCTGAGCTACTTCTGCTTCTCCTGCTTGCACAGCAGAGATACCGTCTGCAGGGCATGGGATCTGTTGGTATGCTGAGCACTGGGCAGGACTTGCTCTGTAACACCCAGATTTCCCTCCTGACACTTTATTTCAGATTTGCTTTTTACTCTCCAGTGAACTGGGTTTGCTGCTTGCAAGAAAGATGCTGGTTCCACTTGCCAAATGTCAGCATCTAGTTAAATTAGCAATGTTTGTTGAGGAGGTGATGGGAGGGGGCTGTGTTGGGCAAAGCCAGAGGAGGGGGGAGTGTTGCTTGCAGGGGCCCTGTGATGCTGGGTCCACCCTGCCACCCATGGCAATAAAATCAGACCCGATTCCAGAGTCTGAATCATGTGGATTGCTACCATTCCCCTTGCATAAGCAGAGTTAGAATAACAGCACCAGAGCTTTTTTGTTATATATATTTGATCAGGTCTGATTTTAACTGAGGGAAATGAAAAATAAAAGCATTGTGCAAGTCCTGTTTGAATTCTGAGGGGTTTAGAGGGAGGAAAGATATCACTTGATATACAATTGAAGAAGAAAAACCCCATAATGCTCACAGCTCTCCTGTCCTTCAGCCAGCCTCGACCCTCGTGAAGTGGAGCCCCCCCTTCCTTAGGGATCCTGATAGTGTGAAAAGGCTCAGGAAAGGCTACACAATCCAGCACCACGTCCCCTGACTGGCACCACAGAGAGGGAGGAAAATGTGGTTAGGCTCTGTAATTCACTGTGTTTACAGGCACAGGTCCTGTCCTTACTGCTTAAGGACTCCCCACCCTGTGTTTGGGAGAAGGGCTGTGCAAGCCAGTGATGCCCACATCCAAAGGCACCTGTCCATCAGCTGCGGCCCAAAAACAAAGGGTTTGCACCTGCAGACTCCAGCCTCTCTTCAAATCCCTGCACCTGAAGTGGACAAAAATCCACAGGTGACGGGCACACCTGGGCAACGCTGGATAATAACCAAGATTATGGGCAGAGGGCTGGTGGGATGAGATGCCAAAGCCAACGCAACATCATGGGTACCCATGAGGAGTCTCCCCAGCTCTATCCAGAGGAAAGACACAGCAGCATCCTGCTCCCAGTATTTGGAGTTTTTCCACCCCAGTTTCTAGCAATTCCTCTTTTCTGCTGCTCTGTCTCTCCAGAGTTTTTGCTGACAGGACAGAATGGCTGGTAGCAAACACATTATTCATTGTGATTGAGTGCCTAGTAATTACTTCATATATTTTTTCAATTCTCAAATTAAAACCATTTACTAGTAGGAACAGATGTTAAATTCAGGACTCTTGTTGATTGTTAGTGTGACACACACATGAAATGTTTTAAACAAGAAGGCTGATTGAATTTTAAATATGCTGATCACACTGGTGGAATTGAAAATAATTGAAACTGGGAATAACTGAAATGCTTCCAGGAATAGAAAGACAGAGGTGGGGTTTGTTTTTCAAAGCCCCAATTGCATAAATCACGTTAAATCCTGCAGACTAAATACAATAATTTACTGGATGTTAGATACCAAACACAAGACTCGCAGCGTTGTTCCCTCAAAACGGCTGAAAAAAAAGTAAGGCAAAAATCTATTTTCAAATCAATATCTCAGATATTATCCACACGCTTGTAGGAGCTTGATTTTTTTGGTTGTTTTTCAGTAAAATTGCATGTTTGAGTAAATCTGACAGTTTTGCTTACCAGGGGACGGGTGCCCATCGTGATGGCTGCGTAGCTCTTACAGTCCCTTTGCCCATGGGAAGCCCCAGCTCACTTTCCCAAACTGGAGAAGGGGATGGTTTCACTCTGCAAGGGCTGGTGGTAAAGAAAGAAAGGAGTAAATTATTCCAGAGGATCCAGTTCTCTAGGCTGGAGAGTATTGCTGTTAAAATAGAGAAGAATGCTCGTTACTTCTGTGGGCAAATTTATCTGTGCATTTATTTTGCATAAGAAAATAAAAACCCTGCCAGTGAGTTTATGAGGAAGGCATCTTTTTTAATTACAATGGAATTATTTTCATGTTTTCTAGTGTCCTGGTTGCTTTGAAACTCCAAAGCCAGGCTGGCAGCACCTCTGGGCTGCTGAGATGAGGGTGCTGCTCCCACACGTGCCCTGAAGCCACTGGAGGTCTGGCATGAACTCAGCAATACCAGTTCCATCAACCCAGAAAGAGGGTTGTCTTCCAGCTCTGTAAAGTGTGGAGAGTCTGCAGGACACGTCCCTGTATTTGAATTAGAGAAGATGTGGATTTTGTAAGTAGAGCTCTCTCTTTCCCCCGCCACCCCCCTCCCTCAACCTGACTCTGCAGGATTTATTGCATACAAGGAATAGGAAATTTGAGTTTGGAAAGTAATACAGTAACAATTGCAATTAACCTTCACAACCTCCAGGTAACCCCTGGGCGTTGGGTTTAAATCACATTGCTTTTAATTAAGTTTAGTGGCCAAGGATGGCTTGTTCTAAACCATTTTACTGGCATTTCTTTTGCAATGAGACGCTTGAAAGCCCCAATGTTGGGCCAACTTGACCCCATGTGAGCTAATGCCAAAAGATCAACGACATTGGGAGAGGAAAAACAATTGGAAAAAGCAGTTTCTGAGCAGATACGACTTTTATTTGCTACAAAACACTTTGGTCTATACCTACTTTTATGTCTGGGATAATTTACAGACTGGGAACACTCGCTGAACTTCTCAAAATGAGAAATCTCCCACTGAGACAGTAAATTGTTGTTGCGTTGGATGATCCTTGACAGTCTCTTGTCACCATACGTGCCACGTTAAAGCAGCCTGGCACGATACTGGAGAAAGTCTTCTGACACACGTCATCTTCTGGGGCTGGCACGCTTTACTGTGCTCATGATCCATGGAGGAGAGGTTGCTAATAGCAGACATTGACCCGCTCGTGGTAATCACTGTCAAAACATTATTCAAGCTTATTATGTTAATGACAGAGGGGTGAGGCGCTTCCTAAAAAGTTAGTACAGCATCGCTGGAGATGCTTTATTTATTTAACTGATTGATCATTTAAAGGTTTATAAAATGCCTTCTCTGTATAGTGACGCTGGAATCATGTGCATACAAATTAAACAATCCACAAAGCGAAGGCGGAATGGTCGCTGCAGATCTGATTTTTGTGTAAAATCTTGAGGACTTTTATGGGCTTATTTACATAACAAGTCATGGTCTAGTCGCCTTTACCAGCGTCAGCCTGCCACGGCTTCAGCTGTAAATTTTACAGTTTGGAGCTTGCAGAATATGAGAGAATGGTTCGCAGATTTTGGTGATTTGAAATACTCTTTCTTTATTGAAGAAAACAGTGTGATTTTCTTCCAGCAGAATGAGCTTTTCCCTAAAAATGGGATGTTTGCACACTTTCCCAGGGCAAAGTTATGACTTTTCTCCTTCCAGTTAATGCTTGCAGACTGCCTCCTCCGTCTGGACTCTCCTCCCTACCAGAAATAAATCTACTGCAAACCTCTGGGTCTGAGCATCCCTGATCCCCTGGAGCTGGGAGGGGGGAAGCATAGCTCACATAGCAACCCCTACCAAGCTGCAGAGAGGATACATCAAAATGCTGCAGCATTTGACAAGTTTTCCAATAGCGTGGCCAAACCTTTACATTTATGTCAGCCTGTATTAAATCAGGTCTGCACCTTGTTTAGCAGTTACTGCTTTGAACTTCTCCATGAAACAGAAACACCGACCCAGAAGCAGCACATAAATAATCCTCTGCTTAAACATCCTTCAGAAAAATCAACGTTTGATTGCAAAAAGCCCCTTCTCACGATCCTCATATATCAGAAAAAAGATGAAGCCAGATGCTTGCTGTGCATTCAGTGGCTGGAAGAGAAAGCAGGTTTGCTACCGGATTTTCCATCTTATTCTTTTATTGGGTAATTCAAATCAGAATGAAAAAAGAAGAAAAGCAGGCAAAGCAGAAGTTAATGTTTTGACATACCTCAGTTCTTGCCACCTTCCCAGCATCTGTGTTACTTAATAAAAAAGCAATCAGACGGACGGATGAGTTTTCATGGCTCTTTTTGTTCTACAGCCCGCAGGGGGCAACATCTGTTTCTCCTCATCCTTTTCCCCCCTTGAACAGGAAATTAAATACAAATTACTAAATTAAAGTAACCTGAGGAATTAACTTAATTAAAAATAGGAAGGTTCAGGCTGGAGTCTCTTCACTTGTGTCCTTTGGAAGGTTATGCTGGAGCGGAGCCGGTGGGAGTGTGGTCCCCTCTGCGTCCGTGCTGATATCCACCACTGACAGTGTGTATGGCTGGGGGCACGTCTGCATCTCCAAAGCTATTCCAGCGCTGTCGGCTGCTATTGATTACAGTGTATTTAATATTGCTATTGGTGGCTGATCAGTGCCAGTCAACTTCATCCCTGGCTTTGAAAAGTCAGTGGTGCAGTCACAGCTTCCCTGACCAGTCCATTGCATGAATACTGATAAAGAACCCTCGGCGTAAGACGGAGGCATTACAAGACCAGCTGAAATGTAACTCGAGTGTTTCTGGGGAGAATTCACTGCTCTGAACATCCCTGTGAGCATCAGATTCGGATATTCTGAGCACACAAATCATCCTTCCAGATAGAAATTGAATAGCTCTCCCCAGAACTACCTGCTGAAGCTCAGACGGTAGATTAAATATTTACTTGTTCCTTCTCAGGTACCCCTGGTTCATCAGGAGAATTTGAAGTGGTACTGAACACTGAGGAGTGTCTGGGCTGCAGCAGGAGACGGGCTGGAGCAGTGGGGATCGTGGTGCTGGTCCTCAGCGGAGCCCCTTGTAGTCCAGGCAGACATGCACATGGAGCTGCCTCTTTGCACGTAGCTATTGTGTAAACCCTTTCCTGGGATCTTGGATGTGTGGAAGATCTGCTAAGAGCTGATTCAGCAAAGTGATGGAGCCTGGATCTAAACTCCCCTTAAAATCACTGCAGGGTGAACAAGTGCTCACTGTTTAGGAGGTTATGTGGGTTCGAGCACTGTGAGTTTAGGTGTGAGCATGGAGTCATGCCTTGGGCTGAAGTGCTATGAATCAGAGCCCAAATAAGGTGTCCCGCAGGTAAGCTTTGCAGGCTTGGGATTGGAGCAGCGTGCTGGCAACTGAACTTATCATTTTGCTATTTAAAAATCAAGCCAGGTAAGATGCCCATCTTCCATGCTTTCCACCCCTTAAGTAATACTCCTGCAACCACTGAATATTTTGTTCTCCTTTATCTCCTTAGAAACTGATGCAGCCAAAATAATTCTGTTTCTAGTGCCCAGCTAATATTTCCTTTTCCTTCATTATCCATTTCAGTCACTTGGCCTGGAATTGGCACCTGATTGATTGACATGTTGAACTGCTTTTCGAATGCCCTTCTGACCTGCACAATTACAGCAGCAGTCGGCACGATGCATTCCAGTGATGCTCTTCTGAATGCTGAGACACAGTGGGTGCCAGGGAGGTCAGGCTTCCAGTGGGAACCCAGCTGAGTGATGCTCTTTCATGTGACTCATGAAGGTGAGCAATAAACACATCCAGCAATAGTTAAAAACACAATTTAGGCACAAGCATCTTGCATCACCCCACCATATGGACTGTCTAGCTCTCCCATCCTTTATTCCAGCACAGGTTTTGTTCTTGCAGTACATCCATAGCTTGCTGTGACAGCTGGGTAGTGTACAGAAAAGCCTGAAGTCTGAGCTAGCTGAACCATCAGGGCATTGATTCTGTAGTTGCAAATAGATATGAATGTATTGCAGGAGTGAGGGTTAACTGTTTTGAGCTTTGCAGGCTTCTCTCTGCTCTGGAAAGGGCTACCAGGAGGTCAGTGAAGATGTGGTGAGGTAATATAAGAGATCTTTGGCAGATTTCCTTTGCAACTCACATACTTTTTTATGTATTCTAGTTCATAAAAGACAGAAAAAGGAACTTCAGTGCAATTTACTTTGGATGTTAATTGGAGCAGACATTCAAGTCTTAAGTAAATCAGCTCTATATCATTCGACACACAACATTACTTCAATTAGTATGACTTTAACCATTATCTAGACAGAGGAAGAGATCTACCACACTAATCAGAATTATTAAAGTGACACTAGCATTTATATATTATGAATATTTACTTAACAAATGAATACATGATAAATGAGATTGGTCTAGAAATCTTTTTTCAGTAGAGAAGATGTGGATTCCACACACTCCCCCCTCCTCCACCCCCCCCCAGGAAAGTCTTTCTTGTGTCTAATCCAGTTATCCAATATTCAGTGGATCTTAAGCCAATACCTCCTTGCCCTCCAGAACAGCTCATGCCACAGCTCATTCAGGGGTTTTTGCCCATAAAGGAATCACAGAGAACCTGTGATATTCTGAAAGGCTCACGAGGCTGAAAACTCCTTCAAGACAGCTCTTCTACATGTAATTTTATGCCAGTTGACCCAAACACAGATAATGAGTTGAAATCTGGAGCCTGAAGCCCCAAGTTGATCCCAGTTTTCACAGTCAGAGCTCTGTGATCACATGGTACATAGGTTAACGGGTCACTGTCTGAAGCTGAACAAGCTCCAGGTCCAATGGCAGGACAGATGTGCCTGAGCTTAGGGATGTGGACGTACATCATCTCTGACACTCTGCCAGTGAGACTCAGGCACCCTTCAGCATCCTGGTTATTTCTAGATGATGCAGGCAAAGCACAGCTCAACATTCATGCACAGAGACAGCGGTAGCTGCCATCCACTGGAGCGTGGGCTGTTACAGGCTTTTGTTTACTTGAGTTTTTTGGGATAGTGCATGTTTCCAGGACCAGGAGAACGATGAGGTTGAAAGTCACCCCTGTTTCTCATGTAATGCATGCTGACAATGCTCATCTCAAGCTCTACATCAAGACAGGCTCTGAACTTTACTTTGAAAACTTATGGTCAGGGTCAAGGCAAATTCCTCTCATTTCCTCCATCTGTTTCTGTGTGTAACCACCTGGAGATGGACACAGGACAGGCAGGGTCTTCTCATCCACTGGCCAAAAGGCAGGGAATATGCATGGTTGTCCCCTTGGTGCTGAAAGCCCTGGGAATTAGTAATAAAGATCTGGTCTGGGATGGAATAATCTTCAGGAGGTAAGAAAAAGAGTCTTTTTAGCAGCTCATTGCTGAGTGTAGTCATGAAATTTAGCCAGGGGCTCTTGTCCATAGTGGTGCAGCAGGGCCGAGGTTTCAGCACATTGTCTCCTGCTCTCCTGGCTGTCACAGGGCCTCGGGCTCTATGTTTGAGATGTGCTTCACTCCAGTGTGGGTGTACAGCAATCTGTACAGTACACTTGTGCTGGGATTGTCATGATCATGTCTTGGCCATCCATCACTCCATCATCTCTGAATCCTATGTAGGGTAAGTGATACCTTCCAGCAGCAAAGAAGCTTGGATTGCATTGCATCTTGAGCTCAGCACAGAGGGCAGCTCTCCAGTACCTCTGTCTAGAGGGGTAAATCAACTGTCTTTGCAGCATTTTTCCACCACATACAAAGTCTCAGGGCAAGATTTAGGTGCATAGGTGACTGCGGTGTGGCTCCTGTGGGTTCTTTTGTTTTGCTGTATTTCATGCCGTTCAAGTTTGTTTTCCCCAAAGCCTTTAATCTTCCTGGAGGAATTGTTGACACAAGCCACCCCCTCACAGTGACCCTTGCTGGGACTCACCCCAGACCCCAAAAAGAAGCACCCCCAGCTGGGCCTGGCTCTCCTTCCTACCAAGAAGAAACAAACCGTGCTTGTCACAAACTCCTGCCCATCAATACTGTCTTGTTGACTTCTCCTTAAACAGAGGAAGTCAGCAATTGCAAAATCCAATAGCAGGCAAGGCTCATTTTCTCCGAGCGCCTGATGACCACTGGCAGGGTTCGGATGCGTGACTGACACAGTAGATTAATTCACAATAGAAATGCAGCTTTCACATAAACGACATCAGGAGATATCTTCAGTGCTGTGCTCGCCTGCCTGAAGGGACAATGTGGTTTTCTGTTCCTCCTAAGATGCACAGTAGCACTGCTTGGCTGATTTGGTTTTATTTTTATATTGTGCTGCCAGTTCAATTACGAATATAGCCAAGCTGCATTGATGGGAATGAAGCATCCATCCGCTGGAAAACTGTTTCCTCTACCACTAGCTGTTAGCTAGGGACTCCTAAGAAATCACTGGTCACTTCTGAAAACGTGATACCCCTGTAACTCTGGGAAAGGCAGGTGTGTGGATTTCTATAGTCCCTTAAATTCACTGTTCTGCCCAAGCAAAAATACTGCTCTCTTATAACAGCCTTCAGGTTTGGAATAGGCATGCCACATCCTTGATAAGAGGAAATGTCTTTATCAAGAATGTCCCTTTCTGTCATTTCTATTTGCCTAATGCATTGGGTTTACACACCTTTGGAAGCATTGCAGTTTGTGCATGCTTAGCTAAGTTATTTGGGATTTCTCAGAAGTCATATGCAGCCAGGGTTTTAGAATCATAGAATCACAGACTGGTCTGGGTTGGAAGGGACCCCAAGGATCATAGAGCTCCAACCCCCTGCCACAGGCAGGGCCACCATCCTCCAGGCCTGGATCTATACAAGGTTGCCCAGACCGCCATCCAACCTGGCCTTGATCACCTCCAGGGACGGGGCACCCACCCCCTCTCTGGGCAGCCTGTTCCAGCCCCTCACCACTCTCTCTGTAAAGAATTTCCCCCTAATATTGCCTATGTTGGGCCTGGGACACTCCCTGTGATTGCGTCTCTGACAGCAATGTGTGTGCAATGAAGGCTCTGTGATGAAGTTGCTTGATTTTTGAGGGCTTGATGCTGTGACCTTAACAATGTCCTTTCAGCAGAGCTTCTGCCTGTGTCATCCCTCTGGATGTGTGTGGGGCTGAAACTGTGTTTCCTTTGCCATGTGGAGAAGTGCCCTAACTTCCACTCTCTGTCTTACCCTTTTTATTAACGTTATCTTGCCGTGGGACAGGGGGTGAATGCAAGAAGAGCCGAGCGTGAGTTGAGTCTCCTGCTATCTCATTGTCTGCAGTACATAAATCTTGAAAAGTGTGCTTTGAATGGGAAAGGATACCAACTTAATGATACATTTACTCTAACTACGGCTGGGTGTGCGCCGCATCCTAATGCGTGCTGCAGACTCCTCGTTGTAACAGATGCTGCTCCCTGCTTATAAAGTAAGTTTATTGCATTAGCTGCCTGTAAGCAGTTTACTCTTCAGAAGATTCATAAAGTGAATTAAAATTATCTAATTATTTGTTATCTAATTTAATAGAGAGATGGTCTTGATCTTCAGCTATTACACATATATTATTATATTACAAGCTGGTGTGGCAGAGGTCCCTTTCTGAGCTCTGCACAGCTCCTGAATGTGAAGAGAAACCTCTGCTAGCACACAGAGACATCTGGAGATGGGCTGTAGAGCCTTACCAGGGAGAACTCTGACTATGGCTTTTATTTATAGCTGGTTTTCTGTGGATACCTGTCACTTTGCCCGTTAACCTGTCACCTAGCTGTGTCCTGCTGCTCTTGGCAACTTAGCAAGTTGCAGGTGAGAGCCCAGCTCTGCCTTGATGTCTCTGACGTGTCCCTTCTCACATGGTTCGTCTTCTGCCAGGTCCCTGCTGAGACATCCCAGTGTGGAGCAAACAGGAAGGCTCTAAGCACACCACAGCAGTTCTCAGCTTTCTTGCTAACATCTTTGCCCTCTGTCTCTCAGGCTCTTGAGTTGGGGTGGAAGAGGTTGTGTCCATCACCTGTGAATGCTCTGCAAACCATGGCATGGCCCATTGCCTCCTGCTTCGTGCTCAGCACAGGGTGAGAGGGGGGGTTGTGATTTGGAGCAGAAGGTCCCACTTTTTTGAAGGGGAGAAGACGCGAGCCCTCCTTTTATTGTAATGCTGATACATACATTTTATCCTGCAATTTTCTGTGTCATTATAACAAATTGCTCTTGCTGGTGTCACTCATTTCCCCATGGAGCTCTCAACTCCCAAGTCGGCACGTAGCAAGCTGCAAGTGGTATTTCAAAATGAAAAATCACAGGTGTCTTCTGGATGTCATCCAAAGGAAGGAGCGTGGATTTCAGGCAGAAATGAAAGCAGACCACATGGAAAGATCCCACCTGAACATCTCAGACAGCCCACAGATGGTTGTCGTGACATTAAGAGCCAGCCTTCGTACCTGGGAAATGCATGGCCATGAGCAGCAGAAGGGAAATTTAGATTGAGTCTTCAGTAAAAAGCTTTTTATAAGGAAGGGCTGAAATAGCCGTAATGCCACATGTCACTGCTTGGTGCTGGAGGAGGAAGGGAGGAAAGGACAGCCTTTGTGTCACACCATGTCCTGACTGGTAAGAGGAATGACAATACATGTCATCTTCAGAGAGCCACTCATTTTTTATATATATATATATATATATATATATATATACACACACACACGCACACTTGTGTATATTTATGTGTGTGTGTGTGTATATATATAAAAATAACATATATACATGTGCACAAAATATGTATATACACACAAGTATACATGTATGTATCCATGTGCATGAGTATATACACATATATCCACACACATACACAGATATATGTATATATACATATGTATGTACACATATACACATATAGAACACATGTATATATGTCTATACACGTACACACATACATACATGTATATATGTGTATACATGTATAAGAAGTATGTATGCATGTGCACATGTATATACTTATATACACATATATACACAAGTATATACACATATATACATATCTGTATATTTATGTGCACATACATACATACGTTTTGACATACACATATATGTGTATAAGTGTATATATATGTGTGTGTATATATATATATATATACAAAATCCATATATATATGTATACACACACGTGCACATGCATACATACATTTTGACACATACATATATTTGGCATCTTTCCATTTACTCTCTTTGCTTCAGGCAGGGGTGCTATACTATTGTCTAATGCTGGGTATGTCTGTGTGTGTGTGTGTGTGTGTGTGTGTGTGTGTCCTCTGTTATCAGACCACAGATCCTGGAAAGGATCTTTTGAGCCATTGTTAGTGCAGCCCAGATTAGCCATTTCTGGAAGAAGTTGCTTGGTGATACTGTTAGATGCTGTTGCAATTTAAGGGTTTTTAAATGATTTTGGGTTATGCAGGGTGCACTGTAATAAAGTAGCATCACCTTCATGTAGGTGGGGTTTGTATGGTCTTTACTGGTTTCTTCCAGCCTGCCCCTTGACTGCTCCAGATGTTGGGGAAGTCCTCTATCTTTTCCTTAGCCCTCTCTCCACCTGACAGCCACATTAATCCATGTCATTTAAAAAGAAGATACCAAACCCTTAGCAGAATTCCTTATGTCCTTGCTCAAGCCTGCTGGATAAATATAATTTATGTAGGCTTCACTGGCACTATTTCTGATAATGGAGAAATGAATAACACAGTTTTGAGCCTTACTCTTGGGTTAACCATAACTCTGAATACCCACATCAATGGTACCTTGAGTTGTACCTGTCAGGACTGACATAAACAAAATTAATTCCTGAAATTGAAGGTACCAATGTTTGGATACACGTTGGTTGATCATCCAGCCTCATCCTGTATATTTGGATATACAAAATTTGCATCACCAGTTGTAAAAGCACATAAAATTCCAAAATTTATGCAGAAGGGCAGAAATAAACCACAGGATGTCTTTATTAGGGGGGGAAAAAACCAAACCCCAACTATTTGAGTAAGATTTGGTTGATGTTGAGGTGCAGGATTTCCCCTTTGCTGTCCCTTTGTCTCTGCAGTGCTGGCAGTTGAACTGAAATACATTAGTTGTCAAAAGACTGTCACAAGGTGTCTCAGCTTTAATACTGCAAGAAATACAAATCCTACATCTTTAGAAGAATACTGTGTGTTTGGCTTGGCAAAAATAGCTGTAGGGAAGCTGTGGCACTGGGTTTTAATGTACCATGCTGTTAATGATGACTACTTAATATTTTACTGGGATGTTCCTTTGGGTTCATTTGAGCAGCAGCTCTCCCAAGCACTGCAGAAAGATGTAAAATGATGAATTAAGCTAGGTCAAAGAGGAAAAATTATTTTAAATGAATACAAACATCTAATTTGTCTGTACTTTTAATGAATTGAACCACCAAAGTTGCTGGAGTTCACAGCATTGTAAATCCTAGTTATCGCTGCTAAAATTTCCTGGGTTTTTCTCACTTCTCCTCATACATCAAGTCAATGTAGTGAGACTTGTTCTGCTAGGTGGAACCTGAATTTAAGGTTTCCAGTCCCAGGGTACCCATGGGGCCACCTTTGGGTGACGCCTGGCTGGTCCATACTGGGCTTGTGCAGAGCAAACGCACAAGAGGGTGCAGTGGAATCTGTGTATTGGGCACTTCCAGTTGCCAGGATATTTGCTGGATTTATTGATATCTATGTATGACTATTTTGAACTAGTGCTCATGGACTGTCTCTCAAAGGTTATGACTACGTGTAACCACATGCTATGCCATACAGTCACAACCCAATCTTTACTCCTGGAGTAAAGAAAGATAGATGAAGAATCATTTCTTGGTGGTTTTTTTTGTCATCACAGGATGATTTTTGCACAGTCCTGATAGGAACAGTTGACATATGTGACATATATGACTTCTGTGGTCTACCAATATATGGTAGAGGCTGCAGGTTTACCCTGTCATTGGATCCCATCGAATCATGGGATGGCACAAAAAACCCCATAGCAAATCAAATTTATTCATCCACTAAGAGATTAAAAATATTGTTAGTTTGTGACCATTTATTATGGGAATGATGAGTTTAATGAAGATTTAAACATCATCTTCACCGAACTGATGCTCCTCAGCTAAAGTATCTGTTAGGAAGATGAAATCACATGTCCATGTAATGACCATCAAGCATCTTTATTTTATTTAAAGAAAATAAAGTGTACTGATTTAAATTTAAATGAAATTGAAGTTAATTACACACTATTGCTGCATCTGATGAACTTTTGGTTCAGTGGCAGAGTCCGTGACTGGCTTCCCCCCCCCCCCAATCCATGACTGGATTCAATAAGGGATAAAAAAAAAGAAGTTTATTACTATAGAATCTTGCTGGGAACCATAAAGTATATCCTGATCTGGGGAAGGGTTGTAGTGGTGGTGTATTCTTCATCTTTTTTTTTTGTTGGAAAAGTGCCCCGGTCAGAGGAGCGCTGGGACCCCAGTGGGGTCCTGCACTCCTTCAGCGCCCAGCTCAGGACGCAGGGGACAGCTCGCTGCAGCCATGTGTTGCATGAAGCTGCCCAATGAATATTTCCCTCCTGACAGGGGAAGAGGACAGCGAACCCTTGGAGATGCCATACTCGCTTCACCCACCGTCTGCAAACCCGCAGCCCACACCACGCAGGGTGACCTGGGGCTCTTTTTGGCACTGAGTTTTCAGCAGTTTCACAGCACGTTCTTGACCAGCCCCGTGCAGGTGGGTGTAAATCTTCCCAGCTATCACTTGCCCATCGATCGCGAGGCGCTTGGCGGTGAGTCTGAACGGTTTTGTGAACAACGTGCACTACATCCCCAGCATCCATTAGCTGCCTCTCTCCTCATTCCTGCAACACCACAAATACATTATTTGCCCCTCGTGAGCATCTCCTTCCAGGCTTGCATTAACACTGTTGCCACCACAGCCCCAGATTTATTGGTCAGGGTGCGCTTTTTGGAAGTATTTACAGCCCACCTTAATAGTGTGTCTGCATTTTGTTTGCTGCAGATGATAATTCAGGGATTTGTTCCTCTGCCTTAAAGAAACACTTTGAAACAACTGCCACTGGGTTTGGTTTTATTGCTGGGAGGATTTATTTAAATGAATCACAGAGTCGTAGGCATTGGAAGGGACCTCAAGAGATCATTGGGTCCAACCCCCCAGTGAACACGAGACTTTAACATATTCTGTATCATCACTTGCTGTTTCCTGTAGACTCTATCAGCCTCCATCCTGATGATGTTTTGAAGGGAATTTTGACACAAACCTGGTTATAGCTACCAAAACCTGCTCCTTATCTTTTACTTTATCTTAGTCCATTTTACTGCATGCTGTGACCACTGGCGTCCATGCCAGGAGACTTCTTCCTGGTGCTGCCACATGCAAGACATTGCTCACGGTTGCTCATCAATGTGAGCCTGGCTATAAAAACATGACCAGTACCTTTTCCTGGTCTTTCCCAGGGGCTGCAGGTCCTGCAAAGTGGCTGCACTGCTGCAGCTCCCATCACATCCGGGAAACCGTGAGGGACCAGCAGTGTATTAAAAACAGCACCGTCCCTGCTGCCCTTATTCCTCCCTACACCTACCAAACCCATCCCTCTACTGTGTCCGCAAAACCGGTGGCTGGAGTGTTGTGCCACTTGCACGATGGTTATTACAACCGAACACTTAATTTCCCTGCTAACTTCCCAGTGTTGTCCCTTACTGATGCAAGAACAGGAGCTTTAGGGTGTTTATTGGAGCATCCTCAGCAGCCCAGGCTCCTGAGCCCTCGGGGCCTCTAACAGGAGAAAACAAACGGAGCTGCATTCATTGACCGTAACACAAATTTACTGCTACTCAGGCTGATGTTTTCAGCATAATTCACTGCGGCTCGAACAAGTTGACTATCTGCATAATTTCTCCTTGAATAGTTTTACTGCCATATGGGACAGCGCAGACCTTGAGCTGCTGGCTCTGCGTATAACCCCTCTGTGCAGTAACGAGGCTCGCTCAACGAGCGGTGTGCAGCGGGCTCCGCATCCCTGGGACTGAGCTCACAGTTTCTGCAGAGCCTTGGGTGCAGTATCGGCCAGCTGGTGAGGTTTGCTGAGCCCCATCCTGTTCTGGGAAGCACTCATGAGTGGCGATGGTCCTGCTGACGCAGCCACTCTGCACCCATGGGCTGCACCGCTTTGGGGATGGCAGGGCTCGGGGCAGAGCAGCCCATGTTGGTGTTGTGAGGTTTTAGGGTATGGAGAGGATTTTTTTTTTTAGCTTCCAAAGCTGTCATGTTGGGAGTTTTCATCAGCACTAATTCAAGCTTCTAAAGTGAAATAGCATTCAAGAAAAAAATGACCAGCTCAGCCTTGCTACGTGGCGAAAAAACATACAAAATTCCTCCAAAAAGCTCCTGTCCTTTACCATTTATCCTTAATGCAAAACATAACCTCTAGCAGTATGTGCTGCACTTAATATTGTTGACAAGCTAGGATGTCTTTCAGTGCACTCTTCGTGTCTTAATTAAATGGAATTTGTTTCAGCAAATAATGCTTGTCAAAAGTGGGGTGTTTTTTTTGCCTTAGGACTATTAGGAAGATGCTATTAGACATTTCGATAATCAGCCATCTGTGTCTCGGTGCTACAATAGCTCTGTCTGAAAACAGGCTAATTTTTCCTAGGCCAAAGTTATAATTACAAATTAAATACACAGACATGGCAGGCTAATCTTAAATGGAAAACCACAGTGCTGTAGTGCACATACCTGAGAACACTGGGAGCTCACCTATTCCAACCTTAGTGCTTTTAGGAGAAAGTCTGCCTCCAGAAAGCTAAAATAGACACTGCCAGCATGAGCTTTTGTCAGGTTTTATTGTAAAATTTGAAGAAAAAGAGCGTTTCTGGTATTTATAGTGAATGCTTGGTGAGATGCTTTTTTTTGCTTCTTCTCTTCTATACTGGGCGTTACTCAAATGCACCGTGTGAGCGGCACTGTACAGCACAGCAAGGGAAATACAGAGGGAGGGCAAATGTTACACAGTAACACTGTGTCTGTACAAATCTCTACTGAAGTTGATGTGTTAAAACCACTTTTATTTGTTTTATAAATGAAGGGGAAAATTCACATGTAGGGGCATTAGGAGAGGAGGGTTTGTTTCTTCCAGGTGAAGCGGATTTTTGGTTTTCCATTGCACGTTTTCCAGTGTATTAGACTGTTGTTTGTCTTGACAGGGATGTGCTGTAGCTGGGCATGTACAGGACAGTGCCCACTGAATGAGCCCATATACAGCCCCATATACATCCAGGGGAGAAGAAAACCCTCCCCAAACCAACAAACCTACTCAGGTTCCTGAGGATTTTTCAGCAGGATTCACTGGGTTGTTTCGAGGTGCCTGCCCCATAAGCTCTGGTCTGCAGTATGAAGTCTGCAGGATGGGGAAGAAAACTGGTGCAAAAACACTTAGTTTGGAAAAACAGCCTCTGAGCACCAAGTGGCAGGCTGCTTCAAACATTCATCTTCAGGCTTTGCCTGTTTGATTTATCTGGAGCTGTGCCGGATCGTCCCTTCAGCCACCCAACAAGGCTGCAGGTGTGCCCTGAGCTTCCCTTGCACACTTCAAACCCAGAGCAGTGAGGGTGAGAGGGAGGAAGGCTTCCCAGTGCCTTTGCCTCCATGAAGGCCCATTGCCACGGCCGGGTGGGAATTTGTGCTGTTGTGGTCCATACATGAGGGGAGAAAGGGCCGTGTCACATCAGGATGTTGTCTACAAGTGTGACTGCACCCTCTCCCTCCATTAAAAAAAGGCTATTGAGGATATGAAAATTACAAGAAGAAAAAACCCACATAATTCTCAGGCTTGAGAAAATGCCTTGCTTTGAGAGAGGAGAATCTGCTAAGAAATCATAAAGAAGCTGCTGCATCTGCCAGATTGAAATAATTTTACAGAGGGAAAACTACTGAGTAATTTTGGCTATGGGATGAAGATGGCATCCTGCGTGCCAGCAGCTGGATGCCAGAGCCAGCCAGCTTCAAAGCTGATGCTGTTTGGTGCAGAGCTGACTTGGTGCTGAGCGAGCCTGGGAAGTGGAAAACCGCCCTGAGAACAGGGCTTGCTGGTGCTCGCTCTTGTGTGGGTCTGTGGTGTCTTCCTGGAGGAGTTTGGCCAAGCATAGCACAGCACAGCATTTCATTTGCACTAGGACTAGAAATACTGCAGAGCAGGATGAAGAGAGCAACCCAGGGCTTAGCCACCAGCCAGGATGCACACCGGTTCAGATCCACCACTTGAAAGAAAGTGATGCTAGAGAGGGTAATTAATGAGCTGGTAGTTAGCCTCTGGCTGTGGGCTGCCATTATTTTTGATGCTGTATTTAACGTCATTGTCTGGGGTTCCAGGTACAAATAAGACTCGGTGCAACACTCCAAACGCAGACATATAAATACAATAGAGCTGCTCATAATGAGTCACCTGCACAGGAGGGTGTTTGGGGCTGTGGTAGGGAAAGGCTGCCTTCCCAGTGCTCAAAAACTGGTAGGTGCAGTGGGCATCAGCAGCCAGACAGAGGAGGCGGGGTGAGAGGTGGGAAAAAAAGCAGTTGTTGTTGGGAAAAAAGTTTAAAAATGACTGGCAGATGCCTTATTGCTCTGTTCTGGCTTAGCTGGACCCAGCTAAAGAAAGGGCAGGTGGGTCAGGCCAGCCTGGTCTCCCTGCCTGACCCCACACAGGGCAGGGTTTGCAAATCCACTGCAGAGATTACACACTTTGCTATGCAGAAACGTCCCTCCAGTTTCTGGGAGTCGATTAGCATGGATATCTCTCTGTGGCCTTAAATAAAAACATCAAAGAAATCCAAACCCTCTGCCTCTGCAAGACCCCTTGCAGTAAAAAAAAAAAAACAACTCTCCTGAGGTGACACTGCGCTCTGGCTGAACTGCCAGTTGCACCCACCTGTCAGAGGTTAAACTGGAAAGCCTGTGGCTCTTGGGTTGGGCATCTGATGGAGCAGAGCAGGATGTGGCCATTGAACCATGCACAGCATCATGAGAAACCGCCACTAATCTGGGAATTTGTGTTTTACTCCTGGAAATGCCAGTGCTCTGACCAGTGTAAATTGGGATGAGCTTCTTGTTTAGATTAGTGCTTGTCTTGTTTGCTAGACACAGTTGGCTTTCTGCTGGCTGCTGCGCTTAGCGCCTTTATCTGATGGCTTTGGACAAGTGTCAAAGACTCCACAGACTGCCAAGGGTTGGATGTTGAAGTGCTTAATTAAACAAGCCTCCAGGCAGTGGCAATTTGCATGGTAGAAGCACCAGAGCAGGGACGATGTTTATTTTTTTTTTTAAAGTTAGTAGTGGGAACTGGTTAAAAAATTAATTACTTTTTCCCTTTGGTCTTGCTTTTTGTCTTGGAACTACAAGCATATGGAAAATACAACCCATACCCCCCTGCCCCATGCTTTCCAAACTTGAGATATGACCCACAAGACCCTTTAGTGTCACTATCATGAGTTTCATCCTTTTTTTTTCTTTAACGGGATTTTGTTTTTTCTTACCATGAGGAACAAATAAATTTAAAAAAAGCCCCAAACCCAAAAGGAAAATGGAGCTTCTTTACTAACCAGCCACATCTGTGAGGACTGTAAGTTGCCTGAGCATCCTGAGCCAAGGTGCTGAGGGTCATTACCAGCAGTGTGCAGGGTGCTTCTTCCTAGCCAATCTTCAGTGCCGTACACAGCAGCAGACAGGCACGGAGAGCAGACTGGACTGGGAATGTCACAAGTCACACTGGTCATGCTCAAACCATCCTGCTCCACGTGTGCAGGTTGTAAATCCCACCTCATTGTACTGGGCAGCATCATACTGAGATTTCCCACTGTACTGGGACTTCAGCATCTTAAGGTATTTTGGGAAATGGACTACACTGGGCTGCCACAGCCAGCTTGTGTTGTGTGTGGTTAAAAAATAAAACAAAATAAAATGAAACAGGGCATCTCTGTACATACAGCCCCAGCCCAGGCTGCAGCTCAGTCCCATGCTTGGGCACAAGCCCTGAGCCAGCCTTTGCCTTCCTGAATTTTACCAGCTGTGAGCAGAGGTGAGATTCCTGTCTCGTTTCTTTGCAGGGTCATTAAAAGAAAAAGAAACCCTCACAGCCTTGCTGTTTTGTTCTTTATTTTGAGAGATCAGGGTTAAAACACAATGAACCTTCCTGCGGAGGAGGGTTAAAGAGAAAGGTGACATCTCAGGTGTCTTTTTTCCTTCCTGTAGCAAGAGGAGTGCTCTCTGGCTCACTGGGCTGGGAGTCTGACCTGTCCTAAACACCAAATGCCACCTCTTCTTAAATAGAAACACACACATTTCCCTGCCTTTTACTGTTGTCTGCTGCAAAAATTATCAAGGGAGGAAAAAAAACCCCTAAAAATCACTTGCTCTGGGGTCAGACGGGTGAAGATGCTGCTGGGGGATGGACACACACAGCATGTCGCAGGAGCTCTGCCCTCATCCAGAAAGGTGTTCAGATCTTTTGGGGCACGGCATCTGGTGGTACCCATTGGGAAAGGACAGGGTGGGCTTGGGAGATGGATGCGAGGGAGGGTGGAGAGGATGCTTGTCGGGCTGGGGATGGGGGATGAGCTCTTAGGAGCAGCCAGTGCCTGGTTTCTGTCCCAGATTACAACTCCCACTCTGCCTCCCCGTGTGGGATGCACCTCATTGGAACAAGCAGGAT
Organism: Zapornia atra; assembly: GCA_013400835.1. NCBI lineage: Eukaryota > Metazoa > Chordata > Aves > Gruiformes > Rallidae > Zapornia > Zapornia atra. Next base: position 382,002 of record VZTU01028860.1, on the reverse strand, counting down.
TTACCCCCCAGCTCTTCTAAGGAAGAAACCATCCGAGCACAAGGTGACAAGTCAGTGGGTATGCAGTGCCCAGGGAAATCCCTGGGGTTAAGCATCTCATTCCCAAGGGCTCCATGGAGACACAACAGCTAGAGAACATTTGCTTAAAGTAAAGCCCTGGGTGGGAAGGGACAAAGAGGATCTTAGGGAAAAGATCTACTGGCATCGTGGTATGGCCATACCTTGGATGAATAACCAGGTTATTGCACTCACTCCAACTCTTGGGTACCCCCACCTCAGTCCCTGCTTACCTGCTCACTTTGTTGATCACCTGTAAGGTCATATGGGGAATTAGCCGTTATCTCCTTACAGAATTGGGATCTTGGCCTTTTCAGCTGTTGGACACAGTGCCTAGTGCACTACCAGGCACTCTGGTAATTAGGACATAATCACAGTATAAATCAAGTAAATACTTGTCAACGGGTCATCAGGACTCCTGTATCTCTTGGTCAACTCACCCCAACAGCAACAGTCCTTCAAGACAGGTGGAATGTTTTTTCAATAGCCCCATCCCCCTCTGCTAAACCCCTCTTGCAGCCCTGCGAGGTTCCCATCTCCCACCCACCCTGCAGACATGCCCATCCCAAGTCTTTTGTGACTTTCATCATTACCTTAAAAAAAAAAAGAAATAAAAGTATTAAATGGTAATAGTATGTTAATTATCATCACAGACTCCAACTTAAGGCACTCCTGAGTTTTCTCTCCAATTTAAGTTTCAAAACGGTGATTGAACTGCATAGTTAAAGATCTTAAGGAAAAACTCTCACTCAGAAAGTGAAAATAATGAGGGAAATACTAAGACAAAGCAAGATTTCCATCATACTGCTGCCTAACCTCAGCGACGAATGGCAAATGCATCTGATCTTTGGACTAGAGTCTTATTGTCAACCAGGGACTATTTTTACCCTGTGATTCTAGTGTACGAGTGCCCAACCAATGTATGAGTGACACAGGGATAACTGAATGGCCGTTAATTCAATTTAAATTCATTCCAATTGATCACTGTGATTAATTAATTTATTAGCCAGGAATTTGTAGTGAGTTGATGGAGAACACTAAGAGAGTGGGAAGGAAACTGCAAACAAGGAAATGTCTCTTTTTGACAAGGGTTGAAAGGCAAAAACGAGTTGAAACATTTTTTTTTTTGAGCATATATAAAATTTCTGTGTCATAATAAAAATTAAAATCAGAGTAACAAATGTGCAGCACTTTAATGTCAGATTTGACTGTCATTGGAACTGTTCACAAGTCGTGTGGACAATCTAAGTTGTACTCCATTTTCTAAGTATGATATATAACCATTAGGATAATTTAGAAAACACATCACCAGAACTTGGGCTGAAGAGGGAAGAAAGGGAACATCTTTGGAAGGTCCAAGTGGGAGTTTTCAAGTGAACGCTATTCCAATATTTTGCAACAAACAGGAAGAAGTGAGGTCTGTTACACATCTTTCACAGCCTATATATAAACCAGCCTTAAGGATATTTACCTGAACAGATATATACAGGGTTGTTTTTGTTGGGTTTTTTTAAAATATTCTTAAAAAAGTAATATTTGCTTGATCTATGACACAATGAACGCCTCTACTGGGAAACTCACCATAGGCATAATAAAATATTCAAGAAGTCATAAAAGAGAACACGAGAGCAGTGTTTGGCCTTCATAAAACACATTGAGGATGATTGCAATGTATGGATACAGCTTTGTTCAAGAAAGGAGTTGTGCATATTTGAAGGTACTTACAAAGCTGGTCTTCTCCTTTCCTTGACACGGGTATGTTTCCTAACCAGATGAGTGGAAAATCATGGACACCATGCATTGCTAAAGGAAGGCTACGCCAATCTGGTTTGTATATGGGTGTTGCAACGATGGGATAGTCTCTTCTAACCCCTATGGCTCGTAAGTGACAAGAGATGGAGGTTTCAGCCGATGTGGGTGTTGAAGGGCAATTTCAAGGACTCCATGTTTAATGAATTCATAGGATTCAGCTCCCCTTCTTCGTCTGTCTGAGCAGATATTTTTATGTATTTTCTATAGAACTGAAATGGTTTAAATTACCTCAGGTCTACAGCCATGCTAAAATGCTACTCTTTCTTTTGAACATTTAAAGCAAAGATTGCCAGTGTTAGCCTGCATCCTCCTCATTGAAAATCCTGCTGTGAAATGGGTGACTTGAAGCATCCATGGAGGAGAACACTCACCGCCCCACTGTGTATCACTGGCTGCGTTTGCTGAGCAGCTGCTTCTATACAAACTCTGGGCCCTTCCAAAGGGCACTCCAATATTTGCCTACAGAGAGGCTTCTCACTCTCCTCAGGACCACATTTTTGAAGTGGCTCCTGGCATACAACCACTTGGATGTGCCCATTCACAGTGGAAGCGGCGCTCACCTGGTTTGCAACAGCTTTGCAAGCCATAGCTGTTCTCGCCCTGATGACTTCACAGCAACAGCTAGAGAAAGTTACAAAAGAAACACAACTAGAAAAAGTTTTTATATCTTCCAAATGTGCAAAATGGATCTATATTTTTATGGGAACTCAACTGAAATTTCTCAATGCCAGCTGTTGCGTTCTAGGGTAATCCAGCTGGTTTTGCATCAATCCCTTTGCTCATAACTAAAAGATAATTGACTATAAACAAGTGTACTATAAATGGGAAGGAAAAAAAAAGAAATCATGAAGAAAAACTGTTTCCCAGGATGTCTGAAAAGAAATAGGCAAATTAAGGCTGTGCCTAGAAAATGAGTGAGTTTTCTATTAAAAATACCCTCTGTCGTTGTAGCTATTATTTTACAAAGAACCAAGTGACTTCAGTGCTATTAAATATTTAATGAGAAACCAACAGTTTCTAGAAGGGTTGCTGCCTCCTATGGGAATAAGTGTAACTAATTCTCTGCCCCCAAAGAGCAGGTTTTGCATATTGTGCCCAAGAGCTGACCGCACTCACAAGCTGCTGAAAGACAATGTCCTCTTTCCAGCAGAATCTGTCTACAACTCTGACACCCCCCGAACCACACACACACACACCCTTGGTGTTTCCTGGCTTCTACCCACTCTAATGGCCTGGATATTTCATGCCAAATCTCTCAAATACAATCACACAAATATGTGTTAGAAGAGGGGGGGTGGGATGGACTTATAACATTGCCTTCAGTAGTACCAAGAGCAAAATTAAGCACAGAAGAAAGTGAGCTGACAGTTCCTATTTCTGCAACCCCTTCTCCTGAAATCACATTTGTGAATCCTCCCATAAGCCATCCTGCAGAGAAAAACTGATCAGTTTTCATTTCAATCGCTCTCCTAGGTATCTGTGGCTGGAAAACTGCTCTCTGATGCTTAGTTTCCCTCATCACCCAAAGGTGATTTTTTTCACCGTGGTCATTGCTTCTCTGTAGTCCTTCTGTGTTGGGGTGGGGTAGTCAGCACAGATAACGGGCAAGGTAGACAGGAAAGAAAACCGATGGCTCAAACATTACATAAAAGCTCCTCAGTATGGAAACTCAAGATCTGTTTTGCTCTAGGGAATCACTAGGTTTCGTGGCTTATACAGTATCTCAGTGGAGATATTAGTCGCTTCCCAGCATTCTTCTCACAACCCCAAATAAAAAAACACCCCTCCAAAACCACTTCCTATTTGCAGAGCATACCTTAGATTAGAAAACTTGCAAGTAGACCAGTGTTGTACCATGAAGCCTATACAGGGTTTGTTTTTTTTTTCTTTTCTTTTTTTTTTTCTTCTTTTTTTTTCTTTTTTCCCCAGTGTAAAAATATACAACGCCACCGCTCGTTTGTTGCAGCGTAAAGGTCCAACCGGTACTTGCCTGCCAAAGGCTCTACTCCTATTGCCCCTTCAAACCTCTCCAACCCAGACCACTGTGTTACCCCTCCTTATACCTGAAACCTCACAGCGTAACGTATTTTGCCTCCCATTTATAACAAACAATGAATCTTTAGCTGGTGTGATGAGATACTGTCCAAATAATCCACTGTCTTTCATAATTCTGTTGTAGCTGCTCCAGGGCCAGTCTTTGGATGTGATAGGGTCCTTTAAGTTCTTCAGTACATTCATTTTCCCCGTTGACAACTCTACAAAAAGCACATCTGTTTGCAAATGTGAAGTAGCATATATATAGTACTGATTGCCTTCAGTGAAAGAGGGTTGAAATGTCAGATCAGATACATGTATGTTTGTTTGTAAGTCATAAATCAACTTGATTTCCCCTCGGACAGATAGAGTCTGGACTTTGATCCTGCCACTGTCTTCATCTGCACTGACCAAATAGCGTCCGTCCGGTGAGATGTAGGGTGTGCCTGACACGTCGCTGTTGGGGCCGATGACGGCATCAGTCACACTGTCAATAATGAGCTGTGGTGACACAGCCACCGACCTATTCCTCCTACACTGGACAAAGAAGTAACCGCCCAGGTGGGTATAAGCCATGGTCTGTGGTACGCAGCTCTGGTTTTTGAAGCTGATAGTCTTGATGTGGGTCACAGTCTCCAGGTCAATTTTGTGAACTGCGGATTTCGATTTGTTGAAGATGAAGCCAAACCTGAAATAGAAAACATGACACTGAAGCCACCTCTGGAGACACAGCAATATGCTTGAGGAAAGACCAAAGTCAGCAAAACCAGGAAACTCTACCCTGTTGGGTTTGGAAGCGTGTGCAATAATGCTGGCTCTTTTCTGTAAGAAATCTCTCATTTTAGTGCTTCTGAAACGTGCTAAGAGGAGGTATGTATTTCAGTTAAAATGAGCAACCTGAACCTGGAAGCTTGAGCATGTTGGATATCTGAATAACATCTTCAGGACCTTTTATTGGGAAGAGCAGTTTACAGTAGGAATACTATCAAGGCTTGGGGGTTTTTCAGGCTAGTATCGACCAGTTTTGTATTTAATCTGTTTCAGGTCTAAAGAGACATAATTCAATGTGTACTGAAGACTATTTCAACCTGAAAATAGAAAACTCTTCAAGATAAAGCATACCCCTGCCAGGGATGGGGCCTGAGACCAACTTTGAGCTATAGAACTACTGAGTGAAGATCATGTCCAACCTCATCTATTCTGTGGCATCAGAGGGCAGCTGGGAGATGTGTTTGCTACCTGTGGTGCCTGGGGACCACAGCAGGAGCTGGCAAGGCTGAGGTACAGAGCAGAGCATGTTAAACACCATCCCCATTAGCCCAGGGAAGGTGTAAAACATTTCTCGAGGAACATAAGCAGCCAAGGCGCATGGAAGAAAAGGGGGTCTTGCTTTGTGTCTCAAGAGAGGGCAGACAGCAGTGAGCAGAGAATAAATGTTCTGTAAAAGATATATGCTGCAGGACATGTGACCTTTGCTGAAGACAAGAAAAGGTCAAGAGTAGCCAAGAAAGGTTTCTGCTTAATTTGAGAGGGAGACTGTAGCAACAGCCTGTTTGTGCTCTCCTGGATTCACAGGTCACTGATACTGCCTTACAAAAACTAATTTTACATCCAGTATCTTTTCATCCATTCAATGCAGACAGAAGGAAATGAAGGGAGCGCTTAGTTTCGCATCTCTTCCCCGAAAGGTGTAAAATCGCTTTGTGAAATGCAGAGGACAGCGTGCTTGCACACAGATAACATATATTTTGCTTAAAACACTGGGTTTATTTCTTTATTCTTAATCCACCTGTCAATGAGACACTCAGCAGTGATTTCACTCCTAAAGAACGAGCCAACGTAGTGTATGATCCCATGAAAATCACCGGGCTAAGCCCTTCATTTTCCCATTATACACTCATCCATTAGAGACTTCAGGAAATATCCGCAGTGGAGATTTGTAGTGCACTGTGTGTGGGGAAATTGGATATGACACTTGTATTTCTCCTGGATGAATGCATTTAAAGTACTTTAAAAAAAAAATGCCTTCCCTTCCAGCATTTTTTTTTTCCCCAAGACTTCCTTAATACTTGGCCAAATGCCCAAAGAAGTTAAAAAATGGTTCTTATCATAAACTTTAATTTAAACAAGTAGGTCAGAATGTGTTTTATGCACACCCAGCTGCAGAAGCGGAGCAGCGCTTGCATGAAATCTGTGATCTGGAATCTCAAAGAAAACCTTGCCCTTAGAGAGTTTTTAATAGACAACAATCTACCCTGGAACTAATAAAAATGGATACATTCCTAGATATCCATCTGAAATAACAGGCAGCTGAAATACATATGCAGGACATTTGCATATATATATATATATTTTTTTTTGGCTCGTGGAAGAGATTGCTTAAATATTCACCTTCCTGGGAAAAGCTGGTATTGCCATTTATTGTTTCTGAGTGGAGAATTTAGAACATGATCTCAGTAAGTCTCATTAGACTGGGAGCAATTATTTTCCTGTGCTGAGAGAGAACGGACAAAGCCCTGGCCTTGAACAAATGGAATAGGAAATTAGGCACAGCGTTCTCTGCTTTGCACCTGGAAAAAAACCTAAAGACAATTATCTACATTTAATATTTCTTAAGGAACATCACCTGTACACAGCCAATTAATCACACCGAGGCAAAAAGACAGTGAAACAACAGAAAAAGTCTAATCGTTCCACCCTCCTGTCTTTGAACCCAGACCGCACCTCCTCATCTCAGGCTGTAACGTTCAGCAGAGCCCTTTACCTCCTGGCACTACTATTAGTCATAAAGGTATTTTGAAAGCAAACTGGAAAAATGAGGTAGGGAAAAATTAAGAATGACAGCCATGAACCCAGTCTCATTATTCTGTGATTCAGGAATCAAAGTTATTTATTTTGGCTCAGATTCAACCCATAACCACTTAAGTGTGACCCCACCTGTCCCTGGTGTTCACTGCAGGGAACCTCAGATGAATGTAAAGAGTTACAATATGATTTTTCAGAGTGTTTAACTTAGTTAATCTATACTGGAGACAGATGATGGCTAAACAGTTGTTATGTTATAACATGGTAAGAATAGTGTAAGTTGCTGTGCAGTTATCATCAATTTTGATAATGTTAATGGGAGGATTCCTGTGCCTGCTGGGAAGCAGCCAGTATCACTCCAAGTTATTAGCATGTTAGTTATACAATCTCATTAACCTGCTACATCACATTAACATTCAAAACGGATGGTTCATAGAGGGTTTTTTTAAAACATGCAGTGCAATTTTTCTGGTCAGAACATACACCTGAATAAACTCGAAACATGTGGAAGAACCAAGCTTTACGCCTCAGGCAGAATAAACTATTACCACTTCAGGCAATAAATCTTTGACTTTGGTTTCTGCCCAGATCCACAAAGCAGTTTTGAGGCAGAGAAGTCAACTTTCTGGCCATCAAATTCCTGGCACAAACAAGCCAGGGCAACATGTCCTACTTTGCTGCAAGGAGGCACAGCTGAGCAAGCTGGGCTTTGAATGCCCGGGCACAGTCTAAGGGAAATGCAGGTTCCTATCCTGCTGTTTCACCAATCCACTGGATACTGGTAATTTGCTCAATCATTTCTCCATTTCACAGCAAAAACGGGGCTAAGAGCAGTTAATCGTGAGTTAGCTCATTCGTTCACATTGTAAAGTGCTGTGAGATCATTAGAAGGATGCTCACTAGAACAGAGCAGCATGGTCACTGTTGCTATTTATTAAGATCATTCCTTACCTAACGTGATTAATAATGAGATTTGTAGGTGGTATAAAAAAATCCTCTACTCCTTCAAAGGGCGTTCGGATAACATGCTGATCCTCCCCTGCGCTCGCCTCTGGGATTACCTACAACAAATACACACAAGGTTGAGTACAGGGAAAACAAGGAGTAAGGCAGAAAGGTAAATACAGATTACACGCTCATTCCCGGTACAGGAGTGGCTTTTCCTTGGGATGCAGCAGACTCAAACTGATTAATGACTTCGCAGGATTGTTTGGTGTAGCTGTCTTGAAAAAGGTGTGCTAATAAATAGTATTTGAAGCATGACATTTGTGAGGTAAGTACATGACTCTGCGTTCGTAAGATGCTTAGATCTCAAGAAAGAGCAGTCATGCAGAAGCTGAAGTAGTACGACAGCACTAAGGCCACAGCAAGTTATTCCTCACTGTCTAAAATAAACATTTATTTCATGGTCACATTTATTAATCTCACTTAAATGCACAGTGATAATTTACCAGCTTGAAGGATCAAACATCAACCCACAGCAGTTAATCATCACTTCCAAGGAGAAGAACTGTTCACCCATGGACCGCACCGTACGAAATTCAGGGGGGAGCAGAGAAAGGCCCTTTAGCTATTCTCCCCCAAGCTGTCCTCCAGCACAGCACACACCTCCCTGGCCACGGGAACTCAGCTCCTCCACCATGCCAGGAGAGGGCAAGTAGAAGTTTTCATTGGTTAAAACCTTAAACACTCAAATTGTTTGCTCAGTTCAAGAGGACTTTGGTCCATTCATTAGGAACTTCTGCTGCAACAGTAGTTGCTTGGAATTGATAGCTACATAATTCATTAAGGAAATGCTAAAACACTACAAGGTTTAGTTCAGAGAGCTGTTCTGGTGGTGCTGTTTAGATTTCTTCCAATTAGATTGCTCAAGAAAGATGCCCACTCTTGCACAGCGCTTTCAGGAGGCCAGACGTTTGCTTCCCAGAAGCCAGTAATGGCTAAACAACAGCATCCCATTAGTCGGCTGCACAGACTGCTTGATAAATCCCTGACTTCCAAAGAAGGAGTGGAAATTTAGATCAACCTCTGTGGTGGCATCTTTGAGAGAGAAAAACCCCCCAAAAAATAAAAAAAAAGCAAACTAAAAAAAGGTATTTTATTGCAAGTTTGCAATCACTGCAGGTTTGAAGTATGAACTTTGCTAGATTGGTCACTGCCCACCTTTTGGGAAAGAAGGTTGGAAAAAAAGAAAAGATCTGCTGATGCTGATGCTAATCTCACTCTCCACATGTGTAACTGCACTTCATAAAGATAACAGAAAGGACTATCTGAGAGCTGGAGCCTTATAACAAGTTTCCAACTGTGCAGATGGTGTGTTGTGCTTAATAATCACATGCTTGTGCCATCTCTCCTTTAATTACAGAAACCTCTCACAGCTGGATGGAAGAAATTAAGTCAGAAAGGGTAAAGAGAGCCCATTTTGCATCCTTATACCCTGTACAGGAAGCTGCTCATCCCCAGGTGAGACAAGCCAGTGGCATTGCCTCAGAAACCTTCATTTATTTGCCCCCGTTTGCCTATTTGTTTCTGGTGTCTTCTCCTGAAGATGCCCACGTTGAGTTGCCAGTCTATTCGTTACTATGGGAAGTCCCCAGGCTGCAGCCATTGTCTGAGGTGGAGCATGTGGCTGGTGGAAATGGCTCATCCTACCTTCACAAGGCAGCATCTCCAGCAAAGCCACGACTAATGTTGACTCCAGATTTGCTGTTTTTTTGGTGACAAATCACAGCCACCCTTCTCTGTCTGTTGGGGAATCCTTTAATGTAGACTAAGAAGCAAACATTTCTGGTAGGAGTATTTGTGTGACACCTACGTTTCCAGAAAGGTTGGGTGGCAAGGGCCAGACAATAACTACTAGAGAAGGGTCTGTCTGGATGGATCAAATCAGCTCTGTGTCAACTCTGTCATATGACACAGAGCAGCAGGGAAATGCCCAATTAGATGCCTACACTTAGTGTTTCTGTACTGCCAAGAGAAAAGGGGATGCTCAGGGGCGATTCAGAAACAGAATTTAGCTGTCCAAACCTATGTACGTTACTGTGCCCCAATATCACGGTGGGTCTGAAGGTGCTGAGCATGGAGGAGCCCCAGGGACCTCGGTGGCACCCCTCCTCCTGGGAGTCACTGACACCCAGTAACAGAATTTGTCCCTGAGGTTTTACTTTTGCCATTAATGGGGTTTTTTTTTTCCATATCTTGGTGAGCTCCTTTTTGTGTTTTACTGTGAGAGGAACAATTCTGCCACATTGTCCTTCCCCACCACCCAAAAGGAGGCTGAAGGCTTGTGAGAGCCAAGTGACCAAATGAGTTTAAAGAGAGTAGCAATTTAGTGTTGGGGAATGGCTTGAGGATCAAGGCCATGGTTCTATGGAGCCATTGGTCAAGCAGTCGCCTGTATAACTTAGTGTATAATTTAGTTTCAAGTTTCTTAGGTAACTTAGCAAGGATAGGCCCCACACCATCTGGACACAAGTGATAGTGAAGGACAGCATTCCTGTCTGTGCTACACAGTATCAAGGTGGAGAAAGCTGTATTGTTCTTGAGGGTGAGAAAGGAACACAGTCCCCAGGCCTCAAGATGGGTGGAGAATGTATATGTAATCTGTAACCAAGAACCAATCCAGTTGTAATAATTATGCTTTGGCAATAGTACAAAAGAGAGCCTTTAACCATAATGAAACGAAGCTTGCTTCACCATTCATATTGAATCGACTGCTTGTTTCCCTGCGCTGACCAGTTGGTTTCCCTGCAATTTAGTGCACTGGCAGAAAACCTTCACTTCTCCTAAGATAAGATGATGTAAAGACTTTTACCAAGCTGGAGTACAGGGTGTTTGTCCTCAATGCATACTGAGGGTGATAGGCTAGTAATCCTGAAAGAGGTATGACTCTTGAGGCACTCAAGGGATTCGCCTTTTAATGCTCCTTTTTACAAGCAGTGCCCCCAAACTCTGCAGACAGAAGGATTTGCAGGTGGTCGTAAGCCCTGATAAGGGAGCGCTGCACCTCTGCAGTGAACACACCGAGTCCCTACCTCAGGCTTATCCCTGGATGTGCTGCTCAGCCTGACTTACATCTCTGATGTGAAGAGGAACAGCTTTCTATGCAGAAAGTATGTTCTTTGTGGCTTCCTGGTACCCACAGCTTTTAGACCAGAATCGAGTTAAAAGGAAGCTCCACTCACGTGGGCTGCACAAATGACTTGGGGCATCGCAGGCTCGCACTGTGCGCAGTCAGCTGCCAGCCCTTGCTGCACCACTTTACGGCACTTGGCTCTGTCACCAGCCTTAAAACAAAGCAGACCTTGGTGACAAAGCAGCCCTGCTGCCAGCCTGTGGCACAGGCATCGCTCAAAAACAAATTAAACAGCAGGAAAAATATGTGAGGATGGATGGAGGAGGGGTGAATAAAACACACTGGATATGCAAATGAAAGAGCAGCTTTATATCTGGACCATTAAATGCCATTAATTACCTGCAACCAACCAGCCACCAGCTTGCTACTGATGATGCCAAGCCAAGGAAGGGTGAAGGCTCAGATGATATGGACTCACCTGCAGCGTTGGTGAGGACTTCCACATGTCACCCCAGCTGAGCACCCACACCTGGTCGTGGGACTTGTCGTAATGTAATTTGGTTGGTAAGGGGTCAACATCCAAGGACTTAAAAAATAACAGAGAGACAGGTATTTACACAGTGTCCCAAACACACATGACAAATACAGCATTACCGCAGGCATTCCCACATTCCCCTGTTACACCCCTTTGTGCAGCTCTGCACGATCAACTGGGGGATCACCCTTCAAAACCAACCAGGGGATCAGCAGCCAGCAAGGTTACAGTGTGACCCCATGGGCGAAGGAACACAGGCCCAACCTTTTAGTAATGTAAGCAGATCCACTGGGAACATATCTACTTTTTTGGTCCCATATCAAAGTCTTTATCCATCACTGAATTAAGCATTCCCCTTGGAAGTACCTGCACGGCTTTCTGAGTCTGGATATCAATTATCACCACTCTGTTCTGCTTAGGCTGCGTCACATAAATGTACTTGTCTCTGACATTGACCGCTGAAGCCCAGAGGCAGGACTGAGTGTCTTCACCTTCCACTCTAGGACAGATCTCTTCCTGAGGGGGGAAAAAATAAAAAAAGAGGAGGAGAAAAGGTTTAATTTCTACAGGTTCAGGGCCTGGAGGAGCAAGAAGCTTAGCCCTGAAAATCACAGAAAAAAATTCCACGGGGATTCCATTAAGATAACTTTTTTCCCCTTTCTTTCCTGGAAAACATGAAGTAATTATTTTCTCAGGTAGTACTCTGCAGCCTGGCTCTACCCAGTGACATTAAACGGCTGGACCTCCTGCAAATTCACATTGAATTTAAATAACCACACAGTCTGTGGATCTATCTTTTGAAGTAGACGGTGGTTCGTCAAGACTTGCAGTGCTGTCAGCATTTATTAGCAATAGAAATATCACTCTGTGCTTTGAAAAAAACAGAGTTTTACATTAATTGAATCACAGCTTAATATTTTTCATAAAATCTTCATTTTCAGTTCAGGAGAGCGTGCTCTGAGATGCTTGTGCTCAGGGAAACAGAAGCAAAACCAAGTAGGGTCCTGCAGTCTATTCCTCCAACACAGAGCCATCCCCAGTCCCAAAGGAACCAAATTCCATTGCTTTGGACCAAATCCTGTTCCCAACTGCCCGATGCTGTAATTTTCTCTCTGATCTTCCACTCAGTGAGTCCTGTGCAAAACTGGTGCTAGCTATAGTGGGAGCTCACTGGTGCTTAAGTTTGAAGTCACACGGGATCTCACCATCAAGATCTGCACGCTGACTGCTCTTCATCGCTTTTCCGTCTGTTGAGCTGCTTTATGTGAAAGAGCACTGGAGCAAGATCAGGCTGGGGTGTGGAAATGAGGGTAAAACTAAATGTATACATACATATTTCAGTGAGCACAACTGTTTGTTTTAAACTTTGTCAATACAGCAGCTGGGTCACTTTAAATAACAGCACAACATCCTGACAGGGAAGGCAATCAGAGCAGCAGAGCTTGTTGGGGAAAGAGGAAGCACAACCAAAAGCAATACCAGCACCAGCAATGCCAGGTCTGTATCAGAATGATGGTTATGGATAAAAAGATGTCGCCTCTAAGCAGCCCACTTCTGTCAGCTCAGCGCCTTGATGGAGACAACATGTAAGGGCTGAAGATACAAGATACAAGATTCAACTTGGCTGTGTTTTCCTTTCCCCAGGCTGGGGATGTACACTGCTGCAAACTAAAACAGGCTACAAAGGCCCAGATTTGGGCTTCCTGCAGCTGATCACACAGCCAAGCACCTGACAGCCTCCAAACTGCCTTCCTCATCCTTGGCTTGGGCTCTCACAACACAGCATCCACCCAAACCAAGAGGAGCGGGGAAAGGTCAGTGGCCTTTCTGCTGTAGCTGCTCCATCTTCTTTTGTGCCCTCTAACAGCAAATGAAGAAACCTTTGTTGTAGAAACCCTCCTAAAGTTGCAGGCTGGTGCCACTGTCTATGTGGCAAATGCTCAACATACTGAAAGGGAAAAGGGAGGGGAAAAAAAGAAGTCAATCCTCCCTGTCCAAAGGCAAAAGGCCCTGTGATATCTGTAGGAAACTCTCAGAGGTCTCTCTGAAAGGCAGCCAAGTAATGACGTGAAAAATCCCTTTCATGCCCACCACTGTGCTGACATTATTTCCTTAAGTGCCCTCTCTCCTTTGTTCTTTTCAAGCTGTTTCTTCCAGAACCACCTCTTCAATATTTACAGCTCTTTGGAAAAGAAACACAAGAACTCTGAGTAGCAACAGCTCAAGTGTGGCTTAACAATATCAAGCCCATGCTAAGGACCAGTCTTGGCGTAAGCATCCATCTAGATTTCTACCACGGTATATTAAAATTAAGTGGAAAAAAACCCAGCATCAACCACAAATTTATTGAGATTTAAAGACCACAGCAATGGAGACCCACAAGAAGATCCTGACCCATGGCCTGCAGAGCCCACAGATTCTCCCCTTTTATTCCTCCCATAACTGGAAGCAAGGCTGAGCCCTTTTCTTCAGAAGGGAGCCGCATTCTTGGCTTCCCCTGTAAATTGAGTCTTTAAAAGAAACCCCAGCCCTGAATAAAGGAGTGACTAAGAAAGCGCTTCTGGATGTATTTCAGCACCTGTTTTTTATGACATTTGATAGTTCCATGAGCTTATATATGATACGTGTTACTACGGAAGAGTACACAACACGGGTCACTGAAAACTTCGACCTCACAAGGCCTCCAGGCACGTGTTATCCCACTTGCCATGCTGAACTCCACTGTGCACGAGCCAGTGCTTGATGTTCACTGACACCTGAACAAATTCTGTTCTTGATTTCATAGAACAAGGGTTAGGTAAACTCGGTGCTGGCAGAAAATGCCAGACAGCAAAGAAGGACAGCGTGGGTCTCTGAAGATACAGAGGACCAGCATGGCACAACTATCTTTGGTGCATTCTTACTCAATTCCCTGTTGTGGTTTAACCAGGGGAATGATTCCTGAAGGGCAGAAACAGTAGCTCACTCCTCTGCCTACAGAGTCACCAGTAAAAAAGCCACCAATTACCACCAGTGAATGATGTGTGTGTCTCTCTCCTACTGACTTTTGGACTTTCCCCACAGCCTGGTTACAACTTTTGTGCATGGATATGTAAACAGCCAGACGGGACAAGGGAAAGTCTTTGCCTACATTTTTTCAGTGCAACTAGTCAAACTCTCTGCAGTGTGTCAGTAATCCCCTGTGTCAGTCATACAACACACGTTTTCAAGAGGAGAAGATGATATACACCTCAGGGATGCCACACGAAGCCCACCAAGCCCCAGCACCACTGTGTCAAACAGGTCCTTTAGCAATAACCACCTTTGAAGAGATTAAGAGGCACTTTCCTGATTGTTGGCTGTAGCTGCTGGTTTAGGACTTACATAACTTGTGAAAATCCTCTCTTCGGGCCTGATGTGTCTCCGGATTTCACATTCGTTTGGCTGAAGGACCGTGATCCCATCATCAGAAAAGACATAGAACATATTCCCAACACTCAGGCCTTGAAGGGGGATAAAGCAAAAGAAGGAGGATTATATTTTTTTTTGTATCCATAGCTGTCAGGATGGTTTTTTAAGAACTCTCCCTCCTCCCCACAACCAACGAAATCTGCCTTACATAAATAAGTTGGTCATTTGGATGCAGTTGGTGCATTCACAAAATCAAACTTCATGTCACAACGAGGGCTTCAAGGAGTGAAGAGGTACAGACACATTCAAAAATGCATTGCCTTGGTGGTGGCAGTTGTTGTACCAAGGGACTATGGTCAAGTCTTGTGCATATGTACCAAAACGGGATTTGATTTACAAGAAGCCCCTGTATTACATCATAACTCCCTCAGATTTTGGCTTTTTAAAAATGATTTAATTAAAGATAGCTTGCTAATAATTTGAGTACTGAGAGAGGAGCCTCAGTTAAAATTAATCTGAAGGTTGCCCAGTTGCAGGTAACTTGACTTGTAACTGTGATGCAAAATGGAAGTCCTTAACTGTTCCATCTGTTACATGAATGGAAATACAGACTCTGTTTCCTTAAACTATCTGGATGAACTAATTACAGCCACCAAAACAAATACATTTTTGAAATCTTGCAAACTGTAATTCACAAATGTGTAGTTCAGCATCGCAATAGCACTCATTTATCCAACTGGGGCATTCCAGATTTGGAAAACTCTCTGGCTGTCATTGCTCTGCTGTTAGGAGACTGAATTTTATCATTTCTGTCATGCAGAAATGCCTTAAAACGCTGATAATTTAGTTGTTCTTCAGCTACATGCAATTGCAGTAACGAGCATCTTTAAGAAATGTCCAGGATCTTTTCAAACACTCTAGTTCGAAAGATCCAAGTGTCATTTCATCTTCTCCATACCACCACCAGTAAGTGCTTGCAATGACCACTGCCTCCCCCGTTAGCGTTGATAGTGTACTTCTCTGCCAACGATATTGTAATGTGACAATTTGCAATTTCTGATTGATGAGGTTTTACCCATGGAGAAGTAAGGTCCTGGTTCTACAAATCTCAACAACGTTCAGCGTTGCGATCCCCTTGGCTGGTCCTGTGGTGGCAGCTCTAATCACTAATCACCTCTACAGAGTTTCTCACATCTCCTAAGTGTTTGGAGGACTGAGATCTAAATCGTCATAGGAAAACTTCACCATAAAAACACATATAATTTGGAAATAAATGCATTTTTTAAAAATTTCATAGGACATATAATATTGAGTAAGGCTAGGATGGGGTTTTTTGGTGCTAAAAAACCCTCTTCTTGTGCCAAATAAGAGGCTTTAGAGTACAACTTCTCAGCACATGGTGTTAGCTGTACTGACAATGTTCAAGTTGAGTCTCTCTAAACCATATGACAGAAATACCCCAGTTAGGGCATCAGGCATGTACAGGAGCTGTGATCCTTAAATGTGATGCCACAGTGAGGGACCATGCACATAGGAAAAAAAAAAGCTACTGGACTTCCATGAAGAATTAAGTTATCTTTATTGACTAAGGGCTAATTCTTTTGGGGTACATTGTTAAAACACTTCATTTGGGCCCTTTGGACCAAAATCCACGCTCACAGCATGCACACAACTCCCACCTGCTTCAATGGGATTTGAGTGAATACATCAGAGGGCAGAATTTGACCCTGGCTGGAATGAGTGCACGTATTTTCATGAGGAAAGGATTTTAATCCTAAGAAGTGGAAACAGGCAGGCAACAAATTATGACCATTGTGAAGATGTTTATTATTATTTTCATGCACTATAATAGCGTGATTTTGTCTGATGATCCTATTAAAATGAAGGTTTCTTTCAGAATCAAGGCCTTAATTAGTCACAAAAATACTTTGATCACAATTTTCCCCCAATAGGTTTAGAGTTAGTGGCTTGGCAAGTCTCACCGCTTATTTTACAGTGAAACAAGTGCACAATTTTCTGCTGACTGGTTAAAATATGATATAAATTCCTAAGAGCATTCAGGTAGCCTCCTTTTTTTTTAATAAAAAAGAGAGCAATTTAAATCAAAATACTTTTTCAGAGAGTAATCTTCCCTCTGGTTTTTAGACAAAGCAGGTATTTTACTAGACAAACGTGGTGGTTTATTGTGACTTATGACATATTGCCAAGTTTTGATTTGTGTACATCTCTAAACAATCTCATAGGCATCAGTAAAACAGACTCCACACTTGATTATACTACTACTTCGAGTTACTTGGTCTGGGGAGTTATTTCAGCAGCAAAGTGGGCAATGGAGGATGTTCTCAGTTGTGCTATTTAGACTAGTGAGGCAGGGATTGGGGTGACTAAAGAGGAGGGGGGTTCTTTTTTCCCCTTTCTAATCATAGACATTTAAGGTTGGATGATTAGTTAAAAATCTAAAGGCTTTATAAAAGGCAACATACCTCAGCTATGTAAGAAAAAGCCCTAATAAAACAAACCCCCTGTTAAGAATGCGGAGTGACTCCTAAACATAAGAGTTCTTATTTTAAGCATTCCAGATGAAGCTGACCCTCAAATCTTTATTTCTTATTTTTTAATCAGCAGAAGAAATAAAGCAGAGACACTTGCTGGTTCAAGAGTGAAATTCTGAAGGCCACCTAATGACAACAAGAGTTTTCTTTATTTAAGGAATATAGTCTCCACCTGACTGTACATTTATAATTCCCTCCTTTGAGATCAAGGGGCAAATTGGCCACTGTGGAATACTTTCTTCTGATCTGATACTTGAATAATCATCCTCAATTTAATCTAAAAGCTTGCAAGTATTTTAGAACTAAAATTTGGTAACAAAAAGGCTTTTAGCTTTTTAAACACATAGGTTCCTGTTGCTGATGGTTGCCTACTGGTGTGATATGCTCCCTTTATCCAGGTATAAAGCAAGCAATGCTCCCTGCAAAAAGGAACACTGTCTGAAAACAAGCCTCTACCTTTCATTTGTGTCTACTTGCAGTTTTCTCTGCATACAATTAAAAATTAGTTTGTACATTGAGTAAATTCACAGAATCACAGGGGTTGGCAGGGACCTCCAGAGCTCATCGGGTCCAACTCCCTGCCAAAGCAGGGTCCCTAGGACAGATCGCACAGGTTGGCATTCAGAAGGGTCTTGAATATCTCCAGAGAAGGAGATTCCACAACCCCCAGGGCAGCCTGTCCCAGGGCTCTGTCACCCTCACCATGAAAAAGTTCTTAAAAAATATTGCATGTGCTTCCAGTTCCATGTCTAACTGGCTGGTCATGCTATGTGCACTCATTTCTTGAGGTTTTCCTTGGGTCTGTGAAAGGTTCTGAGAACAGACCCATAAACTGACTTTTAAGATGACCAACTACTTGAGTTAAAACTTCTGACCCGCAGCAAAAGCTTGCTCTATGCAATGTTCTGTCTAGGCAACCACCAGCTTTAGTTACTGCAGACCTCGTGGCCATGAGGATGCTCAAGTGTACCAATCCCTTTGTCAATATTGCTTCTTCCAGGTAAGTTTTAACAGATTTGAAAAAAATATATTCAGATGTAAACCCCAAAATACCATTCCTCTCTTCCAGCTTTTTCTCTGCCAAGATTTCCTATGCTAAAAAATCTGTCTAGAATGAATGTGCCGGTCAAATACTACAGAATGCAGGCTGGGGAATAAACCTGCTCTAAAGAGACTGAATTGTTTAGGAACATCAAGAGTAGATCAGCTCTTACTGCCCATGTTTTCCCCTGTACATCGCTCATATTTTTATTTAAAACATGCCAGGTTGACAGGCAGCAAGTCCATACTGTTTAGCAAAATTATAATAAGACTTTCTGCAACCAGCTGCTTGATTGTTCTTTAAATATTACCATGCTTCTACATCTGGTAGGATTATCCAACTTTCTTTCAACAAGAGCGTAAGGGATGCAGTAAATCAACAGCCATGGAACATCACACAGATGATGCTGGACTGATGAGGTGCACTAGAGATTTCACTTCTGAGCAGAAGGGAAATAGCAATTTTTAGAGCCCAAAATGCCATTCACAAGGAACACCAGCAGCAAAGAGACTCTCTTCACTGCCATGCACCAAGGATTTGTGGGTGGTGTATTTGGGAGTAACTGCTGAAGAGCTGTCTTAGGTGGCTGATCCACACCTGAGGACCTCCAGCTAGATGCATTAGCTGTGTCTGCAGCCCACAGCAGGACAGCAAACATGCACGGGGAGTTCACAAACCTGACTGAGGTAGAGATGGTCACTTAAAGGCTGGCACTTTCCTTCTGACCCTAAGATCCTCTGGGCCAAGCCACAGCAATCCACAAGGCTCCACGCCAAGGGCATGAAGCACAACCATCGCTTTGGGTATCCAGAGGCACTACTTATGGAAGGGCCTTTACACCCTCCAAACACAGAGTGGGCGTGCAGCCCTTCCCAAAGGAACAATGGGAGGGATGGGGGTTTGCAGTGGGCAGGGGGATGCGGTGGAGAGCAGTTTGAATGTACAGAGAGACCTCTGGAAGGACACTAAGGTCCAAGCTTCCTCATAGGCAACTGGCAGATGTAAGAATTGGCTTATGCCTGAATGTCAGTCCTAGAACCTTCCTCTGGTGAGCAGAAACCCTGCACAGCCCCCCAGAGCCTGAGGCCAGGGGAGTCCCCATCCATGCATCCAGGAACGGTACCTACAGAGGGAGATGGGCGAGCTGCTTGAGAGCTCCTTGGGTCTTTCTGTGATGCGTCTCACTGTGCATTTTGGAAATTATGACAGCACAAACACATGCAAAATCAAATAAATTTTCACTTCAAGCACCTCCATAATACCTTTGAGTCAATTAGCTGCTTAGGACATTGGGGTTTTTGTTCTAATTTGGCTTCCAAGATACACAGATGTTGACCTCGTGCAGGACACACTATAAATTTGATCAAACTAGAGATCTTAACTGCCAATTAAAACAAGGAGAAATGGAGCAACCTTTACCTTGCATTGATTTAAAGGATAGAAGGAAGCAAAACTTGGGAGGTTTTTGGTTTGGAGGGGTTTTTTTTTACCTTACAGTCAAGAACACAATTTTTGTTGCTCACCTCACTATGTGCTACTGGAGGAGGACCTTGAATTGCTTGCTTAAAAACGCAGTATATTGAATTTATGTCTTACTTGTTCAATTATGGTAATTTGGGAGCACTTCTGACACTTGTGCAATTGTTAACGCAGCTTGAGGACTGCAGGCTGCTCGCACCAGTGGCAGTTTATATAAAATTCACATTTTTATATATTTTATGGTCATTTATTATTTCGTAGTGGGAAAAGGTAAGAAGTTATAGGTACGATTTATATTACGAGAGTGACATCTCTTATTTGAATAGTCTAGCTTTTAAATGTCTGGTCTGTACTTAATCTGGTAACTGTGAAAGTTGATAGAGTTAGTGGCACGTCAGTGGAGAATGGCCCATCATGGAATTATTAAAGCAGACAAGCACATTATCACTACGACAAAAGAACTTTACTGCAGTACCTTCCTCTCGCCACAGTATGTTTGCAACTGCAGCATCAGAAAATTGGGAAAGCCAGAAAATAATCAGGAAAAGAAAAAAAAAAACAACAAAAAACAAACAAAACAATGTCAAAATTTTCATTGCAGCAAGTAACTGAATTAATACTCATCTTTACATGAACTGTTCCACTGGCGGAAACATCTGTAACATTCATTCAAATAAAATATCAGGAACGACAGATATTTCTAAATACAAATAAATTGTCTAGAGGTAATTCTGAAACTTTGACGTGGGACAAACCCTCATTGAGACGAAGCCAACTTTGGCCTGTGCAAAGATCAAAGTCTTACTTCAAGAGAAGATGCTATCTTCAAATGTAATTGGAGGTATGGGACAGGCTGTGATTTTCTGTACAGGTTCAGTAAGCAAACATGACATCTTTCAGAAGCCTGAGACTGGCAGTTGCAGCAGCTAAGCACTTTGCTGCTTTTCTTCTTCGAGTTTCATGCAGCCACATTCTCTTTTAGGATTCAAATACTCTTTGAAAATACATCTGCATTTGAATTTCTATTTAAGATACATCCAATTATTTCACAACAGACTGTAATTTCCCTTGCTCAACTATTCAAGGGAAAACGACCAATGTTAACAAGAGTACATAAATCTATTTAATGAGGAATAGAATATATTTCCCAAAGAATCACCATGAGAGCACATATTTATGGCTAACTTTGTTTTCAATTCTTGCTCTCTATTAACAGCCAGAAAAGTAGCAAAACCCCTATTTGCACCTTGCCTTTTAGTATCCCCATGAACCCAGGCAATCCCCCAAGTAGTTAAGACAGCAAAATTAGGAAGGATCAGGCCTCTTGGAGCTTGTCCACTAGGTCAACTAATCACTTCATTAATTGTGTTTTGGGACAGTGCAGTCAAGATAACAGTGCCGCACTCCTACGGGAGACATGCACTACAAGTGGCTGGGAGAATATTTGTCTTTGAAGTGGAAGATAATTTCACACCAAGGAAAAGCTATTTTTCTGGTTGGTGATGTGAATACAGGTAAAATAAAGAGCAGTTTTGAGAACTTAAGCTTGTGACCAGCTTCAGAAGAAGCCTTGTACAGAAATAGAAGAAATTTACGTTCTGAAGCCACATATAATTCGACAAAACATTAAGTTTTGGATTCTTTTATATTGAAAAGTATTGCCAATTGGTTCCTGCAGTGGAGACATTACCCATACTGCACCCAGTACACATCTGGCATGTGAAAGGCATCATCATTCTGGATGAGGAGGTTTTACTTTCCTCCCGTGATTCCTTCCCAAGAGAGTATCCAATCCTCATGCAGACAAGACTGTCATTATCTGAAGAGTAAGAGTCCAACACACTGCACGCAACAGACTGAGCTACTTAACTGCATGTACACACAGCTACATTTAAATATGCTTTAAAAAAAATACATGTGTGAAAAATTAAACTTACGGGTCTTTCTTGCCGAGTCTTCTATGAAAAGTGAAGATATGTCCTCGTCCACTCCCACCTCATTTTTAGCAATGCAGGTGTAGGCACCAGTGTCTTCATATCGAACGCTACTGATATGAAGTTCACTCCCGTTTGCTGTAAGAAAGACACCCATAAACAGTGTTCCTCACTCCTGCTAATTGCTTTTACTGCCCTTAATTGCTTTCCACTGCTGCAGCCACCCGGTGACGGCTTGACATTCTCTGCACAATGTTTCCCCGCACGTAAATAGAGGTATTTGGGGGATTCTCATGAGAGCTGATGTTTTGCTTCTTTCCATTAGCACATACACAGGCTGTGCCCAAAACGAACAAACAACAATCCCAAGTGCAAACGATAAATTACTTTTCATTTATTTCTTCTTGTTTAAAAAAAAATAACGAAATAAAGCTTTGGCTTTAGTGGAGGAAAATTAACTTCTGTTTTCGCAAGCTGTTTTTCATCAGATCACCAACACTTGGGTTTGGGAGGGGTCTCCCTACAGTTCCCCGTGTTGTTTTTCTTTTCAGAATGGGACTGTTGCCTAAAACCTTTGGAAGATTCCGAGATATCGCACCCAACCATGTCAGGATATCCCTGTTGCCAAACACTGGTTGAGAGCTGCAACGCTCCACAGCCAGACTGGAGGTGTGTGGAGAGGTTGTAAGCATTTCCACACAGAAAAATGACAAATAAGCATTTCTGCCCCTCGTTGTGCTTTCACTTGAACACGGCCCAAGAGAAGTCAAGAGCCCAATTCCCTTGGGGGTGTAAGAAGAGCGGTGGGTGAGCTGCGGCCTGGTTCGCCGCTGCGGCCTGGTTTGCTGCCAAGGCCTGGTTCGCCACTGACTCGCAGCCAGTGTAGTGCTTACGCTGAATGATTCAGTGCTTTCCTCTGCTGATTCACACACAAAGGACAAGGCAGCAGAGAACCAGGCACACGGTCTCCTAACAGAACACTGCTACCGCTTATCTCAATCAATACTGTGTTTCCCGAGAAATTCACAGGAGGAAAAGATAAAAAGAATGAACGGGGGTTTCGTAACACGATTTCCAACGACTGTGGCTTAGCGAAAGTACAAGAACTTCTAGTTTAAAGTGCAAAATAATCCTCCTTAATCCCCGTCTACAATACTTTAATTAATCAAAATTCTGTTCTTACCTAGGAGCGTTAGTTGTTTGGATAGTTTTGGCATGATATCAATGCCGTTCTTGAGCCACGTAATTCGGGGATTAGGGATGCCTTCGGCATGACATTTCAGGCTTGCCGACACGCCAGGCTCCTGCGCCTGCGTTTCAGGGTAGACACGAATCACCGGTGGCACTGTGGGAAAGAAACAATCCGTGACTTTAAACTCACCTGCCGGGTGCCAGCCCTTGTCGGTGGCTCAAATGGTGACACAGAAGATCTCTGACCTGAGCACTGGGGAAATAAGCAGTGTCCTGGCTTTCAGTGCAAGCCACAGTAATGATTTTTCTACAGCTCAACGTCAGGGGCAGCAAATATAATAATGATAATAAACTAATGAACCAACACCAGGGAGCAGCCTCGATACCTGATTTTATATTTAGACCATACTTCTTCTTACTGTCTTTCATTAAGTGACTGCACAACTTTAGTACAGCTGGATTAAAAACAAAGGAGGGTGCTCACATACTTAAAAATTGAAGTATAAACTCCAAACTTTGGCTGAATCTAGTAAGGAACTGGAGTTCTTGCCTATTAGAAGTAGCATATTATTCAACACTTCAACTAAATATCCATCAGGAAACAGCCCATGCATTCACTACCTGTAATACTGAACATATAAAGTATTTCTAAATTGCTTTGCTTTTTTTCTGAGGCTTCCAAAATGTGATTTACCTTGTTTCAGGAAGGCGCCTCTGAACTATTTAATATACTCAACTGGCAGGACTACTAATTATATAACAATTTCAAACAAGTTCATTGATTTTCAATCATGTTGCCTTCGTTGCTCAAATCAACAAGGCTTAATATCCCCCATTAACTATTTCCTAATGATTTACCCAGATTTAAAGAGAGTTTGCAATATTGCAGTATCAGTGAAAACTATCAGTGAGGCCCTCCTTCCTGTCACCTCAAGGGACACAGGGAAAGGAATCGTGAGGATGTGCTGTATCATGGCTGATGGTATTTTAAGGGGTGGTCACGGACTGCTGTGTTTCACCATCAAGTGCTCAACTTTTCTACCAGATTAGGAGCTCTTTGGGACCCACGATGCAACTGTTGAAAGGTGTAAAGTTTGGTAAAACCACGGTCAAAGATGCATGCAAAAGGTGGGGGCCCAAGTTCTTCCTCCAGGACAATGAGTAACCTCTGCTAGTGCTAGTGGAGGACCGAGAAAAATTTGAGAATCAATAACACACTTCCACTGGAAATCATGGGTTCAAGGTACCCAGCTCACTGCAGTGTTTTTATATAGTCCATCATTAGGCTCCAGGACTGGCAAAATTAAAATTACTTAAAAGCTGCTTTAGAATAAAATGAAATCTGTGTTTGCAGCTTGCTATGTGTCTCCATATCCATATGGGGATAGTTCAAATAATTACATTCACTAGCATATACTTTCCACCTTTCTATTCCTATTTTTTATGGGCCGTACCAGAGAGAGATGTATTTTACTTCTGCCTTACCTACCAGCTGCCAAGTATTAACCAGAGCTGAGTCATCAGCTTGGAAGAAAATCAGCCAGGACAGAAAGGCCTGAAGTCTACTTGTTTTTTATAGCTTTAAAAGCAAGAGATTGCTCAAGTGTAATCTGAGAGGAAATGCCCAGGGGCAAAATTGGAATCACAGAATCCTAGGGGTTGGAAGTGACCTCAAGAGATCATCCGGTCTAACCCCCCTGCCAAAGCAGGGTCTGACCACGACAGAGTAGAGGAAGAGGATGGAGAGACCAAGTAAAAATGGGTACTTCTAGCAAAGGGATGGCTTTAAACTCCACCTGGGTGCACGGATTTACTTCCTTGCCTTGTCCAATTTACTTGAGAAGAAAAGAAAACTGGCTTAAGATGCAGGGCAGCGAATAAAACACCATGTAAGGGCTTTGTAAGCAGGGGTTTACAACAAAGAGACGAGGTTTGGTTTATTAAACTGAGTTTGCAAATTCTGAATGGAAGCCTTGGCTAGCTTTCTACCTTCTCTTCCTCCCATCACTGCCAGGGTTACAGCTTCAGGAGGCAGCTGGTCAAGCGGAAGGAGAGCAAAGGAAGCGATGCGCTGCTGGAAACGGCTGGCAGCTGTCAGAGCCGCCCCGTGTTTATTTAAGGGACAGTGCCCAAGCAATTCAGGGGAATAAGACTGAGAGTCAGGAGCTTCTGATTCTGCCTGTACTTTGCAAAATTAATTTAAATTTCTACGAATCACTGTCTCCAGGCATGATAGGATAAAGATAGTAATTTCTGTCCACTTTGACAGAATTTTATGAAGGTCCTGCACTCAATGCTTGTCTCACCTATGATTTGCTCGCTACCAGCAGCATTTTTAGAATGAAATGATTCAGGAGCTGAGGTCCCACTGAAAGCCTATGTGATTTATTCAGACTTATGGATGAGAGGCGCTTCGAGTCCTACAAATGCATCAGAAAAAGCTTGGTTAGATGCCCAAATCCTGGTGAAGTCAAGGGGCAGTTGGTACTTAACTTCCCCAGGTACTTTCCTAATTCTCCAGACAGCACAACCTGCCTCTTCCAGCGCACAAGCACCGCTGGCCCTCTCTCTCTGGGGGTCTGCCTGTCCCAGGCTCTTGCAGACAGACTCACATGTCTGTGCTCGCAGCTAGCTACATGAAAGCCAGCTCCAGAGCAAAGCCTGTGAGGTCTTGTGCTCCATGCAGAGCGGTTTTGCTCCAAGCCTAGTTGTGCCTTCTCACCCACCAGCTCTTAATGGAGGTGATGCCCATCCCAGACATCGCTTGTGCAATGCTCCTGAAACCAGCCTGGGCTGATCAGGCTTTCTTATAGGGTTTGGCTTTAGGCTCTCCTCTTCATACAGACTACAGTCAGGTCAGCAGTCGCAATGACTGCTGCAAGGATCATGCTCCCTACAAACAGGACACTCCTGCACAACGCAGAGTTTACTTGCACCTCAATCTCTTGCCTCATACCATGTTTGTCTGCGTGTGAGTAATCCACACATCTTACCTACAGAGCTGAAAACACAACAGATTTATATGGAAAAAAGTAGCTCAGGGGTCCTGGACACTGAATCAACATTCTGCATGAAAATTAGCTTAACTTGAAATTATAGCAAGGTGTCTTTTCAAGATTGATTAACAAGGAAACTGCTTGTTTTCAGCTACAGAAATACGAGTTGCACCTCTGTTCCTGCTCTCTTATCATTCTCCTGCTCCTTCCATTTTTAAACTTTTTATTTCTTCTCCCTTGTCTTACATAATTCATTGCACAGGTAAATTATGGCATGCAACTGCCTTGTGATAACAGCAAACTGCAGAATGCATTTTTATTGTCCTTGCTACAAATTAATACATTCCAAGTAAGCACATTTCACTTTAAACTTGCAAAGATTTCAGCTCCAGACTTCGGAATATATGGATTATCCTTTGCTATTTCCCCTGGTGAATATATATCATTGCTAACCATTACTGTGTCTGCAGCCAAAGGCAATATAAAAATGCTATTATCTTAAGCAAAGTAGAAGAAAAGAGGCATTCAAACAAGTAAGAGAATGGGTAGATTGCCTACTACTGCATACTGAACAGTACCTTACTTGCAAGCAGACCAATTCATTAGAATAAAACAGCTCAGGTGATAAAGCACACGATGAGCACAGATGGCGGTACCATGCCCCAAAGACACACATTGCTGCTAGAGGACCTGGATACTCCAGGGCTTAATAATAATTACCAGATTAATCATTTCCTTGAGATATTTTAATCTTTCCATTTACGATTCGAAAGGAGTTTGCAGCATTATGTGTTTTCTCCTGAAAAGCCACATTAACAAAACATCCATGTTTAAAACATCTGCTACTGGAAAATTTGTCCTGTTGGACTCTTCTAACTGGGCTGAAGATCGAACGGCACCTTAAAGCTGTTCTCAAGAAACACAATATTCTGATTTATGCTGATGTTTTCCAGAGTGCAAGGACCAAGGAAAATGATGCCCTACGCTCAGCAGTCTCTTGATTTGCAAACTATCAATTTTCATAGTTGATTACAATTTTATGAGATTCTTTATCCTCAGCAACTCTTTTTCCTCCTGAAAATGATAAATTGCTTTTCCTCCCTACAGTTAGTGTATGCTGTACAAACTTCCCAAGCAATATCCATACGGAGGAGAGAAGATAATTTCCCTACTGTTCTTGGCTTCTCCGGATCAAAGATACCAGCACTTGGGATGAATTTTTCATTCTTAAACTTTGCGTAGCCTTTCAGTGCGTTCTTTTCTTCCAAAGACATCAAAAACCAGCTGTATACATACAATGGCTTCAATTTTCCTACTGCTGTGGATCCTAAGATGGATGGGCTCAGCCCAAACATACTGCATCAAACATGGGCTGCACTGCACATGTGGGCTCGATGCTCCTCACCTGGGTGTCAGCCAGCAGTTTGAGGTATTCAGCTGGTGGTCTTCACATGTTCTGCCCAACAGGATTCTCACCTCTATATACTCCATGCACTGGGATGAGAGCAAGGCTTCCGATGGGTAAACTTTTGATAAACTTGGTTAGTCCGTAACACATTCAACTACAGCCCTGAATCCCAGAAACTTCTTATTTTGTCAAAATTGGGCTCCAAGCTTTCTGTTTAAGCTTGTATTTCCTAATTTGACACATGGCCTAAACAGTGAGCTGATACAAGCCGGTGTAACAGAGGAGAAAGTAAGATAATGTGGACGTGTTGGATAAAAGCATATGAAGAGGGTGAGCATAACTAGGATCAGATTATTTTAAGGAGAAAAAGGTAATAAAAGGAAAATATTTGGTAATATGGACTGATGGCCCAGGTAGTTAAAAAAAGGATCAAAGGACATTGGAGGAGTGACTGCAGCTTTGAATAACACTGAATTAACTGAAACGCTGTCTAAGAGTTGGGACCTGTCTGTAGAGTCAGGCTTGGGAAGGGTTGGTGATAAACCCTTTTACTTCCAGTCAGTTCTCCTTTCTCTTCTCTTTTCCAACAAAGTTAAAACCCCCCAAAACCTATTACAAAGAAAAAAATAAAGAATCTTGATGGTTTCCACAGAGTATCTTCCCCTGTGTTTTTGATGTCTGGAGTGTATCAGTCCCTCCCTGAAGGAGACAGGCGAGCAGATACACCTGTGTTCTGGCTGACTTGGTTCTGTCACATTTTCTTAGAGCTTTAGTCCAATACAGAAAAGCAACAAAAAAACCCTCCAGTGTTGAAGATGGAGTTTTTAGTTTGATACAGACAGAGACAATCCCCAGCGCTGAACAGAGCCCATCAACTATACTTAGGTTCTCGGCACCTTCACTCAATTCAGCTTGTCTCAGTTTCCTCCCTCTACTCCTGTCAATAGAAATTCCTCAATTTGTCCTTTAAGTTACTAAAAACCAAGAAGGATTTCCTGAGCAGAGCTCTGCCTTGGGAACTCTACCATGCATCTGAAGGCAAGCAAGGTGCTGTTGCCCCAACAGCAGTTGTTGGGGGAAAACATGACACAGGCAAAATTTAGAGGGGAATTTAGTGATGTGGGCAGGCAGCCAGCCGTATCAGAAACTGAAGAAAAATCCAGCTCTGCAAAGCCTAACGGTTCATATGGGAATATCAGATGCTGTAAGATTTCTAGACCCTGCAGTGTTTTCCAGCAAGCTGGTACCAGAACGTGTGGCATTTTTTCCAGTATTTAGTGATTACAGAGCAACATTAAAAAGTCAACATTGATGGTGTGGGGCTTTATTTTTGTGTAAGAGTGTTCTCTTATTAATAGGAAACCCTACATACAGCTGTGGTCCAAAACTTCCACGTCAAAAACAAAGGGGATCTTTCAACAAGAAGTTAAATCTAAGTGGCAGGTGTGAGTACGAACAAATCAACCCCTCCCCACGCTCCATCTAGCTCTCCTCTCATTCTGGTTTTAGTTTCAAAGCCTTTGGGCCTTGTATTCTCAGCAATGATAAAGTCTACGTTGTTGTCTGCCAACTAAACTCCATTCAGGCCTCGTAATACATCACATAATATACACGGGATTAAGCTGTTAGCTCGCGTTTCGTTCAACTGCCATTCATCAAACAAATAGCACTTTGAGGAAGGAAACCTATTTTCCCAGCTGCAGTACGCACAATCTAGTTACCCACATTGCTGAGGCTTTCCAGATTACTGTCTCAAAAGATGACAAATTATTATGTAGAAACATTGAGTCAGTTTTCATTCAAATCAGCCGGATGCTTCGTGCTCTCCTCTAGGTACTCACTGTGGGTGGGGAGCACTTACCCACGTCCAGAAGACCTGAGCTGCAGTCAAACCTAAACCCCATGAACACCACAGTGCTTCCTGAAGTGCATAAATATCACTTTTTATCATTTGTCTCAGTGTCAGCTTCTCTAGTAACCTGTGCGTAGCTGCCTGCTCGGTTGACAGCTCTCCTTTGCAGAGGTATGTGCACATCTAGAGAAACAATTAACTCTGAATTCTCCTTATAATCTATCCCTGTAATAAAGTTATGCAAATTTCCTGCAAAACTAAATACTTTGATACCAGAGTAAGTATAAATCTACCCATATTGAGTAACAGGTTACCCTGTCTCCTACTCTGGGGATACTAGTGGTCATACTAGCACGCATAAATATGGGTTTAAAGTTGGATAATGATTTTGCTGATGGGGGAGGGTGGATAGTCCACCCTCAATGAAATGCTGGTTTAAGATAATGTAATTTTAAAATAAATCCCACCAACCATGTCTGAGGTCAGCAGAAAGATGGCAAATGCCTGAATCTAAGTTCCACCAGACACAAAGGTGGTCCAGGGGACTGGGGTGAGTGAGAACACTGGAATATGACCCATGTGATTCTCTCACCCATAAAATGGTTTGCCATCCTTCTGCAACCCCATGGGCCATACCTTTAGCCAACACAAAGAGCCCTCAGCAAACCAAGCTGACCACGACCAGGCAATGAACCTGATATACAGCTGGGTGTTCGACATCTAGCTTTGGAAACACCACTCTCCATTTCTTTAAGTATCTGGGGCTGTTTGATGCAATGGAAATGACTTTCTGAAAGAAGAAATTGCTGAATCAATGCTTCTTTTGACAAGAATAGTCATTAGTCTAAGAGATGCTTTGAAACACGGCTCTTCTCTCTATGGAGATGTTACTGAGCGGTCTCTCCAGAGGTAGGATACCTGCTGAAGCCCAAGTAGTTCTACATATCCTCCTCAGCACCTTTCTTTTGGGTTGCCTGTGTGATAGCACAAGTGAGCAAACCCCGAGCTGCACTCACTCTCATGCACAGACAGTTTGGCACGTGGCTTTGCGCATCTCTGAGTGAGATTAACACACAACTTTGCTTACAGGAAACGTTTTGGTGGATTGTCATACATGCCATTTACTAACCATTCACCTGAAGGATGTGGGTCTGATACAGCTCTTCGTAGCCGTAGGCATGGCAGGTGTAATTGCCCATGTGAATGGTTGTTATCTTGGTGATGTAGAGGGAATCGTCTTCTCCAAAATCCTGTGTATGGAACAAAAGACAGGAAAAAGTGCCTTATTATTTAGCAAAAAATATCTGAAACACCACATGAAGGGAGAGGACCTGTTCGGTGGTTTTGATAGCATCACAGCTTGGGAACACAGCTTGAACTCCGAACAGTAAGTTTTAAAGTTCATAAATCAACATGCAGGGAGAAAATGAGCAGCAATTTAAGAGTAAGGCAAAGTAACTCGTCTGAGAACGTGAACTTTTGTGCTGGTTGCTAACAAGGTGCTCTTTGCACCATAAAAAAGATGGCAATCTCCAGCTGTTTAATTTATGGGGGGAATTTAATATCTACCGATTAACCTCAGATGCACAAAATGCTAACTTCTGGGTGGGTTGAGGTTTCCTTTATCTATGTTGCCTCTTAGAAAATGCACTGTAACCTTGAGCCTGGATGGGGAAGAACTGAAACTGTTTGTCACTTTTTTCAGACAATATCCTAGGCAGGAGACAAGGGGGAAGACAAAAAGCAACTTCTCAAAGAAACTTGTTTTTGATCCATAGCTGCTGGTTAACTACCTTTCTTTATCCCCTTTATCTTCCTAGATTTGCTCTTACATTGCTTCAATTTTTGATTATAGATGGGGAGAATATGAGTCATAGGGAGGTTTTGGCATTTGAATATGTTTTACCAGTGCCCTGCTTAGGAATTGATTTCAGATTATAGTTAAGAGAAACCCAGCACTGGTGGGGATGTGAAGCAGCTTCTCTCGTTACTCTGGTAACATTCAGACTTCTGAAGCTCCAGAATATCTTAGTTCTACACAAAACCTGAAGAAAACATTAAAAACCCCAATTTGTGAGCTTAAAGAATGATTTTTCCTTAATAAGCTCCATGTGTGAAGTACACTTAAGTAAACTCTGCAGAGTTTATTTAGTACAATTCAACCAAGAACCAGGGTGGCACAGAACCACAGGGTGAGTGTTGAGTGGTTTTGCTCGTGAAAAACTAAGGAGTTTTTATTCAAATTCCCATTGTGTAGGTGGGAATCCAGCCTGCAGCCACAGGGTGTATGGGCAAAGACCCACACAAAGTCATGCCTGCTGCCACCCTTGTCCAGCACGGCCACCACAAGTGAGATGGAAGGTGAGGAGGTGCAAACCCACAGCCAAGGTCTTCCAACATGACTTCATTGAACCTACCCAGGCAGACAGCACAGAACAGGGAGGGAAATTTGCTCTGTTCACTGGGAGTCAAGAACTTGAGTCCCAGTTTCTTTGTGATGGAGAAAGGGAATCCATGCTGAAGATGCTCCCTTTCCCTGCTGCTCCCACGGTAGGTCCAATGCTACAAGAAGCCATCCTCACCCGTGCTGCTACTGCCAACCCCCTGCCAGGTGCTCAGGAATTATGAGCAAGAGCTGCTTGGGCTGGGCTGCTTTCTCAACCAAAATCAACTGGGGCTCCTTAGATTTCACATTTTCTGAAGCTTTCCTTTCCAGCCATGACACTTTGAGCATTTTTTGAAGGAAGCAGTGATCCTGATGCAGACTTGCAATGCCAGCTGGCTCCCTGAAAGAAAAGTACAAAGTAGCCCATCTCTTGCAGTATGGGATTAATCTGGTGCTACTTCTGCTGACTATCCACTCTTCTCCAGTAACCTGAGCCTGGCATAGGAATAACATCTTCATTCCACTCTTCTCAGTGTCAGGGCAGCACTGGCAGGGAAGTTTTGGAACTTGCCTGGTTTTTAGACATGCTAACAACGCAGACTGAGAGTGAGCACATAGTAATGCAGAACTTGCAGGCAGGACAGCAACCTTCCCTATTCACAGACCTTGACCAGCCACCCTGGTTCTGCTGTCTGTCACCCTAAGGCAAGTGCTACCCCAACGTGCAAAAGCACAACCAATTATAATGAGTAAGAATAAATCCATAGATGTTCCTGAAATTCATTTTCTGCCATCAAAAGCAGGTATTAACACCACCTTGGGGTGTCAGGCAGATTTGGCATCTACATGATAGGACAAGCTGGTTAAGCCACCCAACACCTTATTCCAAATATCTACTCAAAAATTCCCACTTTCAATCATTTGCCTCTTTTCTGGTCAGCTGGATCTTCCCTGTCAGAAAGCAAAGATGCATGAGTGACTGCAAATAGAAAAGATATCAACCTTGTTCAAATGATATTTGCATGAGATAGAGAAAATACTGGTGGTAGAGGGAGCTTAACAGTTTTTAAAGTTAATCCCAAAGCAACTCAAATTGAGTTTAGATCAATAAAAGCAGGATGGCTACTTTTATAGAATGATTTATAAGGAGCTGTGGAAAAAACAGGACAATAAAATCTTCTCCCTTTTAAGAATGTTGCTTCCTTTAAGATATCTCAGAAAAAAATATTATGAACGCTTGGTTTGTGCTCTGTAATTGTCTTTTTATGGACGATCTGTTTTTTTCCAATGCATACAAATGTATTAATAGAAGTAAAGACCCCTGCAAAAAAAACCCTGATGCGACACTATGGTATTATTCTCTTCCTCTCTGAATGCATTTTTCTTGTAAAGAGAAGCTGGTATTGGTAAAAATGTGGTTTATGACTTTAAAAAAATATTTTCTGACTTGTAGCACGTGAAGAAAGTTATCAAAGATGATTTAGGTTAATGCTGTATCATTTATGTCAGGCACAGAAGGAAATGATCTGCCCTGTATTAGAACTTGCACACAGAGAGTAAATTCACATAGGAGAACAACACTATTTGGAATGACCAGCATTAGATGTGGGAAGGAAAATGTGATTATGGAATTTAGGCTCACTACTGAAAGTCTTGTTGCTTCAAAAAGAATACTGAATTCTGTAACAAATCAGTGAGACTTTCTGTGTATTTATTCATTGCAGCTCACAGTTTCTCCTTACATTTCCCTGTGGATGTAATTAGTACGTAAGGATTTCACAGTTACATTTTATATATATGCAAGCATCTTTATGCACAAACACTTTCCACATATATTTTATAAAGGTGTATTTGGAAGGGCTGTAAAAACCCAAGCCCTAGAGCCTTAGGAAATGATGATTCTTTGATTCCCTAACAGCCCTTAACCCTGCATCTTACACCCATCCCAGCCAGCAGTCCTGCAGTGCACTCCCAGGCTGCCTTGGCGAGCTTGTACGAGCCGCTCCAGAGCATCTCCTGCTGCTGCCACCGAATTAACAGGGTGTAAATTAACACCAACAGTGCTGAGCTGCTCTTTTCCTTGCTGGGAAGTGGTCCTCAACAGAGTGTAACATCTCAGTGCTGCACACCATTTTATCGAGCTGACAAGGACTGGGTGTCAAGAAGGACTTCTTGCCTCTCCAAATACGTGTAGGAGGCAAGTGGGAGCCCTTTGGACAAAAGTTCTCAGAAAGTCTTGAGGGCAAAGCATTCTGAGAGACTCAAGTTCTGAGCTCCATCCAAGCAGGCCCTGGTAAGCTTGCTGGGAGAATTGGGGAAAGGAATCAGGACAAATTCATGCTGGAAAAAGGCAGAGGAAACATTTCATGTATTTTGACTTTTTTTCCCTGATGGTTTTTGTCAGGTTTCCAAGTCACCACAAGCCTGAAAGCAAAGGGAACTATAAACAGCTATAAAAATGATGTAACTGAATTCTTATCTCCCTAAAACAACCCCACCTTTAAAGCAGAGTCCCTCAGGGCTGTGCAGGAGCCTTTGGTGAGTGCTGCAACCCCAGGAGCTGGGACTGCTATACTCCTACCCCAACAGTGAAGTGCAAAGGCACTTTTATGTATTGTCCCATGAAAAAGCCTATGCATCCAGGAGAAAGGCAAAAGAGTAACTTGCAGGACATGGATTTCTGCTTTTACCTCTGAAGGTGAATTTTCTTGTTAAGAGGAAGATCCAGAAATGATGAAAATGTAGGAACAAAAGGCAGAAATCATTCTAACCCCACAATGAGCCTTGCATCAAAGATAAGGATAAGGTGTTCATCACTTCTTTTTTATGAATTTCATTATAAAATAATGTTACACGTTCTGGTAAGAAAAAAATAACTCAGCAAGGTATGCTTATAATTTCTCATAATTGATAAGGTCGACTAGCAGCAGATGATAAATTGGCTCCTTGAACAGTTTGTCTTGTTTCCTCTCCTGTTTTTGGAATAAAAAGTTCTCTGCCCTTCATGAGTTTCTTGTATGTCTTGCAGTTACCCATCAAATAAAGGACTGATTAAGTGACTTCAGAATATACTTTAACTTCTCAGGATTAAAACCCCCCACACCACTCTGCATTTTAAATTGATAAGAGCTCAGTAATCTAAAAAAAACAACAGAAAAAGAGGAAAAAATGTTGCTACTGCACACAGTCAATCTCAAAAAATCACAAAGCAGATCCTAGAAATGGATAAGTATTTTTTTTTTTCCTTGGTATTGTATTTCC
Organism: Zapornia atra; assembly: GCA_013400835.1. Lineage (NCBI taxonomy): Eukaryota > Metazoa > Chordata > Aves > Gruiformes > Rallidae > Zapornia > Zapornia atra. The sequence goes on along the minus strand of VZTU01028860.1, from coordinate 347,193 downwards.
CTTCCATCACTACTGATTACCCAAGGCATCGGTCTCTCCAAAGAGAAGATTTTTCATATTTATTTATCCCATTCCTCCCTTGTGATGCATTCCCCAGTCACGCAATCTGCCGCGGCTCCGAGACGCCACGCTTCAAAATGTGTAAAACATTGTGTATGGCTTGTAAATCTCACTCACAGGCTGGCTCAAGTGAAACCCAAGATGTGATTGTAACGTCACAAATCTCCTGCTCTGACACCCTCAGCCCACATTAACCCGGCGCCACCGAGCCGGTACCGAGGCAATGCCGGAGGGTGCTGGGCACCAGCCACCCAACTTTTTTGCCCATTTAGATGCTTCTTTATGCACCATGTTCCAGAATGGAAACATATTTAGAACCCTCTAAATTTCTGGCAAAGAGGGTTTCTTGTTTTCCAGGAAGTCGCAGTCTGAAGAGGAATTTACACCAAGTAGATTCAGGGTTGTTAGTTTGTAGGATAAATTCCAGTTACTGTGGAAAAAACAAGACTTGCCATAGAGGTATAAATAGGAAGAAGGAACAGAAAAACAAACCCCCAATATTCTTTGGGGTGAGCCCTGAGGATGGGCGATGCCTCACACCTTGCTGATTTAAATGTGTCCATAGCAGAAGTAAGGACAGAGGGAATGGAGCTCCCCGAGTGGTTCCTTGGGAGAATCCCACCAAGTGGTTCCTTGGGAGAATCCCACCAGTTGATGGGATTTCTTGCTAAAGAGTAATAGTAGCAGTAGTAGCATTATTACTATTATTATTATTATTATTATTCACTTTTAGACCAGCACTGGGGCTTGCTGGTGCCACTGGTTTTCCAGTAGATGAAGAGAAAGGCCATCACAATTTCAGAGTAACTAACACAGCAACAAAACACTGCGAACTGGTTCCCATTAAAAAAAGCTTGCCTGATCTTCAGAGTCCTGGAATTGTCTCTCTGATAATGTTTACAGGACTTTAAAACAAAATGTACCCAAGCGTTTAATGAGATTATTATTATGCAAAATCTACAACAATGGCTATCACTTTGAAAATGATTTCTCCTCACTAATCAAATGTCTCTGATCTTTTTCACAATAGATTCATGAGTGATTCATATAAAAATAATAAAAACTAAATTAGTCATGGGCTCTTAAATCACTTTCTTTGGTGCTTTTAATAATTCATTTCCAGAGACAAGCCGAGAACTTATGCTTCATTAATATTATTTGTTCTTGGTTTTACACATGCTATCACTTTAGTAATTTACATGGAGAGAAACTCAGCCTTAAGCAAACGCCAGAGAACTATTGCAAACACAGCCTGACGGGGTATTAATTTATCTTTTCTTGTTTTTCTGCTCAAAGAATTCAGCACAACGTAAGACACTGCTGGTGAGCCAAACAAGTTTTTGGCTTGAACATATGGAAATGAGCTTTTTAGATAGTTGTGCAATTAAAATATAGATAAAAAGCAGATGACTTTCCTATCCTGAAAAACTCACAGAGATGATGAGGAAAATCAATGGTAGGTCATCCTGCTGGAGCTGTTGGAAGGGAGGAGTTAGCATACCAGACATTCAGTGAAATGCTTCTATTAATTTGATCTACTGTTTCAGAGCCAGCTAAGTTCTCATCTTGGGAGGAAATTATACTCATCAAGTCCAACTACAGTGCAGAGGCAGGTACCTGGGATTCATGGATTTGGGTCCATAATTCGATGAGCAGTCCCAACAGTTGGAGCTGGTATGGGAGAGAATGACTGATTTCAGAGAGCCCCAATTAATCTCATTCTGAAATATGCTCTAATGCATTTTTTTTGAGCGCACCGGGTGGGCTACCTTAATACTTCACAGCAGATGGGCTCACTCCTTTCTTCCTTTTCATTTTTAGATGATTCCCTCCACACCCATAGTTCTGCTTTTCCGTTGTATCACCCAGACCAAGTACACACAGTTCACCTTGAGGAGAGTTGCATCTAACAACTCAGGTTTCTCAACCATTTCACAAGGTAGGTGCCCTATACCTTTCTTAAAAATGCAACCAAACCAAAAGGGGTAGCACCTGCCTCCACAAAAATGGGATATTTAGGAAACTGAAGCCTTTTATTACGCCAGTCATTTAGGACCAAGTGAACAACTCTATTGTCTCCATGAAGGTATTTCTGCATTTGCAATGATCACTTTCAAACTTTGGTCTGTGACCCACTGAAGGCACAAGAGGATATTAATATTAGTTCTGTGATCTTCATTATAGTAAATGAATAGACATTTTAAATATATATTTATATATATTCTGAAAATACCATAAGCATTAATTTTCCCCTTAACCTCCATTTTGGAGCCTGTGAAGACCCAAGGTGCTATAAGCACCACAAGATTTCTTAAACTTTGATTGCAAAGAGAAAAAACTTGGCTCTAAACATGGAACTTCCTGTAATTTACTCTCATCACTCTATTGCTGCAGCACCTGGGCTGACACAGGGTTTGATCGCTTTAACAGCCCGATTTCTATTAGCAGGGTATTAAGTGGGGTTATTCACACACGATCTTTGTATTATTTAATGGTGAAACTACATTAAAAAGATGAACAGGAATATATCGCCTTCCTGCAGCCTGTTTTAATGAGAAAACTAATCCAAGGGACTGGAGCTTTAAAGGTTGACCATTTGCTTTGGGTTTCAAACATCGGGCATGGAAAAGGGACATTTAAATGAACGTGCAGGAAATCTGTATCAAAGGTAGGCAGGGATTTTGTAAGAGCCATGAGTTATGGATATATGTGGAGGGGAATATTCCCTGGTAAGTGTGGAATATGAGAAATGAATGATTTAGAAAGCGGTCTGTGTGCTCCCCCAGATTCACTTCTGCCACTTCCACGTGCCCTTTGCAATGTGGACCTGGCAGAGGTTTGTTTTGCAGGGATGGAGGCAGGCTTGGACTGAGCTGGAGTAAGGTACACAGATTTCACAGAATCACTAGGTTGGAAAAGACCTTTAAGATCATCAAGTCCAACCATTCCTGTCCAGTGCTAAACCATATTCCTGAGCACCTCATCTCCCCGTCTGTTAAACACACCCAGGGGTGGGGACTCAACCTCCTCCCTGGGCAGCCTGTTCCAGTACCCGATAACCCTTTTGGGGAAGAACTTTTTCCTAATGTCTCATCTGAACCTGACCTAGTGCAGCTTGAGGCAATCCCCAGCCCCCCCATCCTATCACCTGCTGCTTGGATGGGAAGAGGAGAACCTACTCGGAGAAGAGAATCACCGCTGTTCCTCCAAGGTGGAACTTACACCTCCAAGCTCAGCCTAGGTATCTTAGGTGTCTCTGGGGTCCTGCATGATGACAGATACCCCATCAGCAAACCCCAGATGTTCTTCCCATGGCTGTAACAAAGGCACAAACAGCTGAAGGAGAGCACAGTGGTCTCTCCAGCCAAGATCCTTTCCCCTGAGAAGAGACAATGGCAGAGGAGAACATGGGAACTGGGCAAACCTCAGTAGGACACATTGCAGGCTCTCCCATCAGCTGCTGCTCAGACAAGTCCCGAACCAGGGACTTGGTCCTCATGATGAGCAGCTTCTCCCCTGACCCTGGACTTGTCTCATCACAGCTCATTTTTGATTAATATTAAATCAATCACAAAGACACTAATAAATATATGTTACAGCTCCCTGCCTCATACTTGGTAATTCACCAAATCCTTATCTACCTGCATCCTGTAACACTTGCTCTCTATGGTAATGCTCTCTGTGTATGCTTTTGCCATGCTTCTGGAGGATAAACTTTTGTTTACAAATTATGTTTATAAATGTATAAGTGTTCTATATGTTTCTCTGGGGATAACATCGAATCATGTGAAACAATATCCTATAAATACCACATAAATACTCATGACTCCATGAGGAGTTTATTTTATTTCCAAATTGAGCAATGTTTTCATAATCACATATTTGGGAAAACACACAGCTTGTCTGGGGGAAAAAAAGTATATTATTTTGAAAGATGACACGTTTTAACCACTTCACTATTTAGAGTCAGAAATCAATTTACACCTATCACAACCTTATCAGTTTCAGCTACGTTATAGCTACTTTCTGCATGAGAAAAGTTGATGTGACTTTTCTGAAGTATAGCTGCAAAGGGACTTTTAATGGATAAATAATATGGATGGGTAATTTATGGATAAATAATATTTTTATGCTAAAAGCAATCTTAAATGTTTGCAAGAAAAATGGTTTAATTACATGTACCATTAAGATGGCTCTTTTGCAATAGCTATGTGACAGCTCATTAACAAGAGTTCTTCACAGACAGGACAAGACAAATTATTAATATGTTGATTATGAAAGCTTCTGATTAAGAGAGAGATGAAAAGTTATTAATATTTTGTTGCCAATCAAGATATCACATAAAAATGATTTAAGCAACGCACTTAAACAACTAGGCTTTATAGTAATCTTCAACCTTTCAGTTACGTGTAAATTTAGGATTATCTAGGTTTTTGTTGACCATCTTTGTCACTTTTAGTATTAATTTGGAACACAGTTAACTTTCTTTTATCACATTTGTCATGCATCTGGAGAGAATAAAGCCACAAAGGACTTTAGAGCTGTGCCTCTCCTGTGCTGCTCTCACACCTCACCACAAAGATCCTGTTTTCTCCAGACTCAGGCTTCTATTTTCATCTGATTTCTCAAATTAGCATTTAGAGGAGAAAGAGTTTAATTGAAATATAATACGAGGATTTTTCCAAGCCTGTGACTATCCTGTAGATTTGTATGTGATTACCACTGTGCCGGGAGCAGGGAGGATTTTCTTGAAGTTAAAAAGGTACAATTAATCTCCTGTTGCACTTCCAATTAGCCAAATTGCTAACCTTATTGTGAAAAGCAGCAACGCAATCGAGTTTCTGCTGGAGGCGTGCGGAAAGAAAACTGAAGTAATTTAATTAACTGACTTCAAGTATATTAAGAAGCACACAGCCCTTACCTCCTCACTGTCAATGCCTTTCAGTAGATCATTGTTGAATGGGAGTTTCTGAACCCACGAGGGGATGAAACTCTGAAGCAGCTGCTGCCACCCACCCCGACCCGCGGTGTTGAGTGTCACGTGTTGCAAACCTCAAACTGAATGTTGATGCAACTTCCCTGCTACACACAAGGATCAACCCTAAACACAAGCGTGTTGACCACACGTTGGAGTGGTGAGGGGCTGGGAACAGGCTGCCCAGAGAGGTGGTGGGTGCCCTTGGGAACACCTGGAGGTGTTCAAGGCCAGGTTGGATGGGGCCCTGGGCAACCTTGTGTAGATCCAGGCCTGAGGTTGGTGGCCCTGCCTGTGGCAGGGGGTTGGAACTCTGTGACCCTTGGGGTCCCTTCCAACCCAGACCAGTCTGGGATTCTATGATTCTATGACACCATAGATGAATTTAACTTACCACAAGTATCTAATTTTTTTAACTTGTGATTAATCTGAATGAAAAGATGGGATTTACCAGCTGAAGGAATGAGTCAGGCTGTCCATTAATTGTTGCAACTTTTGCACTAGGATGAACAGTAAATGAGTCGTCTCTCAGTGGAAATAATGGCTGTACACTAGTTTTCAAAGGACCATCTCTTCATCCCTGCTCTGAACAAGTGCTTCAGGGGACACCCCTGAGCTCAAGAGTCCTACAGACTGCCCACAGCAAACAGAGAAAGTTAAAAGGTGGCAATCCCCAAATGGCATCACCTCAACTAACCAGCCCAGAATACAGATGGCAGTGATATACTCAGAACTTAAAACACTCTACAGTTTAATTAAAGATGAAAAAGGTATGGAGATGTTTATTAGATAAAAAACCCCAACATGACGCACACTGGTAGCAGGTGTGAGATGACAAGCTCATAGAGGTCATAAACTGACACATGAAATGTTAAAATTGAGACGTAAATCCTGTTTCTCCTCCTAGTAAGAATGTCGGAGTGCTCCTTTGATGTAGTTTCTCAGTGACACCAGTTCAAACAGATCAAAAAGTGATTTTTTTTTTTTTCTTTCTTTCACTCTACTGCATGATCCTGTCCTAGGGGATGCTGAAACCACTCAGGAACCAGTCAAGGTGCAAGGATGTAATTCTTCCTCTTAACATTTAATAACCGATGAGAAAGAGAATTACTTATAAGTAAATCAGAAATACACTTAGGCCAGCACTAAATTAGAGAGGAACTGGCATTTCAGCCTGAAAATTTACTCTTCACAATTCTATTTAAAACAGTATGAGCTGCAAGTCAAGCCCCCAAGCCACATGTTATCTGTCCTTCAAGGATCTCTTTGTACCCCAATTCCTGAACTGACATTTTTGTGTCCAATTCACCCACAAACTTCTGATCTTTTAAGATTCATGTGATCATAATAAAAATTTAATAACGGTAAGATAAATAGCTGAATTTTCAGTATTTTTGGCTGAAAGATTATAAAACTGCTTTTCAGCCTCCTGAGAAGGGGAGGGATATAAGTTTCTAGAACAGCCGAACCTTACTTTTATCTCCAGCTCAATCAAACTTCAGCAACAAAACTGAGCCTAAAACCACAACATCCTTGATCTATCCAGTGACTGTAACAGCCGAAACAAAAGGCTCTTTTCAGACTCTGACTACACAAAGTTGTTGAATTTGCTCACTACAGATTAAACTAAAAGCACGTTGTCAGTGTGTGTTATCTTTTCTAAGCTTAATAAATAATTAATTGAACACCCCCAGGGATGGTGCACCCACCCCCTCTCTGAGCAGCCTGTTCCAGCCCCTCACCACTCTCTCTGTAAAGAGCTTTCCCCCTAATATCTAATCTAAACCTTCCCTCCTTCAGCTTCACTCCATCCCCCTTGTCCTGCCAGTCTCTGCCCTTTAACAAGCTGATTCCCCTCCTGTTTCTCTGCTCCCTTCAGGGACTGGCAGGCTGCAATGAGGTCCCCCCACAGCCTTCTCTTCTCCAGGCTGAACCAGCCCAGCTCCCTCAGCCGAGGGAGCAATGTCATGCTCCTAATGGTGACAAGAAACGCACTTTAAAAGGGTAATACTTGCTTTCATGAAATAAAAGAACGTTTAGATGACTCAGTTGCCAAGTTTGTGCGCACAGTGGTCACCTATACATAGTGCACACAACTTTCCTGCTAAGGTAGAGTCAACAAACACTGTACAGAGTTGCAAGGCTTATTTCTGTCCTGTATGCTGCACTCTTCATGCATTAATGCAGAAGAGTAAAACAAAGATTTGCCACATTCCAGCACTCCTGGATACCTGGCAATTTAGGGAGCTGCAGTACTGACTGTAACAACTCCAAACTGAGTGGTTATCAAATTAACAAGAGCTGAACAAAAATATAAATCAACTCCTGCTGTGGTGTAATTAAAATAAAACCTGATTTACTGTGTACTTTAATGCAAAGAGAAATGAAATACAGATCATATTTTCTGTACACTACTTCCCACTCTCTCCGTAATTAAATGTTATTAAATAAACGTGTAAGGTTATACCATTATTCAGGTATTGTCTTCACTACAAACTCTGACTCACACATCAGGCCAACGCTGTGAGTTAAGAGAGATTCATGTTCTTTCCTTCGAGGGCTTTGCCACACCCTGATGAAGGCTCCTGTATTTTCTAATGCTCATCAACGATGGCTGCAGAGGAATGAGATACGAGACAGGGCCGAAAGGGAAGAGGAACAGGAGGAGCAGAGATAAAAACATATGACTTGATTTAGACAGAGGGGATATTTCCTTGCCAACCGTAATCATATTGTTTCCTGCTCCTGATGATCCTGTTTCGTTGCACTGGGAAAGAGATCCCTGAGGACTTAACAGTCTGCAGAGCTGCTTGAGTCCTGCCTTCCCGCGGCTGCTGCCTGCAGCCTGCACCCAAACTGTGCTAAGTAAGCGCTGGGTTACTGCAGTGCTGAGTTGTAACTTCATAATGATGTATTCCAAATACACCTACCCTCGGCTGCATGTGTGCTGTTTCACTTTTATTCCTGAGACACATCCACATAAAAGCACAATATCAGGGCAGCCTCCAGTTTTCCTTAATAATAACAAGATAAAACTGGGTCCTTAAAACTATCATCTGGCAAATGAAGTCATATTCGATGCCCTAAAACCGAAACGACAGGAGTAATTCAGGACTTACATTGATATCCTCCAAATCGAGGAAGTTGAGGATGACACCGTTGCGTTTCCAGATGATGGGGGGCCGCAGCGCCCCGCGGATGCCGCACGTCAGCACGGTGCTCAGGCCAACGGTGATGGTGGTAACACTGATCTTCTGGTCCTCTGGCAGGCTCAGCCGGACCACCTCTGCAAAATGCAACAAACCAGGAATGATACCAAATACTACAAAGGGAAGCTGTTCCACTTCTCCCACCTCTGCCTTCCTTCTTCCACCTCTGCCTTCCTTCTTCCATGCTCCAGGAATAATCTTTAAGGACTTTGGCAAAGAGATGGATATCTATCTTGTAAAAAACCATTTTATTTATTATTTTACTGAAATAAAAAATGAACTGGGCATGTTCCCAGCTCCTTCGGTGTTACAGCTCAAACCTGCATCACCTGCTCCTGGCCCACTCCCTCTACATGTCCACCGGAATAAACTGTGGGAAACGGGGATCAGAGAGACGGATGCTTTGGGAGAAACTCCTTCGAGCAATGCCATCGCTATAAAATGACAAGACAGGGTCTGGTTCCTCAAATCAGCTGGTAAAACTGCCATCCTCCTTGCTTGCTTCTCATCTCATCATCGTTACGACCCACACAAGACCTGTGTCTCACATGCAGTGTATCTGTTCTGGTCAGATCTAGATGCTATCTGCACTTTCTTCGAGCCCTCTGAAGAAGCACTGGTTGTCCCTCAGTGATTCCAAACATGTGGTTTTATCCCGTCAGTTTACAGCCTAAGATGTGATTTTGCCTTAAGAGCTTTGGTGGGAAAACCGTGCACTCCTTTATGGGGCTTACACCATAGAAATGCATGGAAATAAAAACAAAAGAACCTTTTTCAGGTATCTTTTTCCACCCCTTTATACCCACTAAAGGGTATGCTTTAGCATCTCTTTAGTAGTTAATCTGTTACATCTGCCCACTAAAACATCCAATCCATTCCAGTAGCCTTGGGAAGCCTGGAAGGACTCACTTCAGGTCCAGCAGCTGATGGTGAACACAGTGAAAACCTGCTCATGCAACAGTACCCAAAGCTCTGCATCCTTTCTCCTCCTGCTTTTTCCACCTCAGGAGCAGTTCATAGAACATGCCAGAGATCGTGTTAACCACCGTGGACCTGATGCTGACTTACAGCTGCAAAGATCAAGGCTGCCCACACGTGTCTGCCAGCAGCGAGCCCATCTGCCACTGACTATGCCCACTGTTACTCTGGAAGAGCATGAAGAGCAGCTGAAAAGAAACAGTCACTGAAGCTTCGACAGACAGTTGAGCAAAAGCAGGGATGTTTGCCGGGTTACTGCTGTCGTTTGGGGTGGCTGGCTCCCACAGGTGCTACAGGAGAAGAGAACATCAGTTTCTAGACCTGAAACCTTAAAATCCAAGTGGGGAGACGGAAGAGGGTTGGGGAAGGAAGGAGACATTACCCACCCCAGGTCAGCAAGCAGGTTTGCGGCACAGCCAGGGACAGATGACACATCATGACATCATATCACTCTTGGCAGCTGTGGGAGGAGAGTGGCCGCAGGAGGGACAATACCCCAGCCCATGACCCACGTCCAGCTGCCCAGGGCACCCTGACAGCATGTTGCACAGGGGCTGGCGACGTCAGTATTTGCTGCATGAGAGAGAGAGCTCCTTTTTATGAATAAAATATTTGGAGTGCACTTGACAGGATAAAGAACTGATAATTACAATAATTTGCAGCATGGAGTAGGGCTAATGAGGACATCTTTTCATGAGGAAAAATGAAATAGAGGGTCATTCATTTACAAGAGAATTGTTTTTTCATCTCACTGCTGTTTTCCTTAATTCCTTCTGCTGCTTCTCATGCTGCCTTGAGTTCCCTGGCTCAGGCCGTGCTCCCATCAGCTCCCTCTTCAGCAACTTGTGTTGAGTGTTTTGTTGCAGGCTCCCTGCCTGTCTTCCAAATGACAGCTAAAAAGGCTTTGGTTTTACATTTTAGAGGCACAGTAATGAAAAAAACATTAACTTTTAATTAAGAAGACACCTTACGTGGCTGCCATTCTTGGATGAACCCTATCAGGCCAAGAGATGACTTCTTATGTTAAAGCATGTAATTAGTACAGACCACTTTAACAACACACACTCCTTCTTTGAGTATTTCTATAGAGTATGTTTGAGGTACGTTTGAGGGCATCACATTAACATCTAAAAGCCTTTCTACTACCATGGGATTATTGTGTGTGGCTTTAGTCATTGTTTTATTGTTATCAGTAGGAAAGACCTATACTGTTATCAGTAGGAAAGGTATCTGTTTCATTTCCACGTATATTGGAGGAGGAAACAGAGATTTCCTAAGAGGAGGTGAAGGCTGGGCTTTTAAAAAAGTCTTTCTAAAACTTAGAACCTTGTATTTAAATTACAGAGCTTAAACACACGGCTGCTGGTTGGATTATGCATGCAAATTATTCAACTCGCCATAACGATTTTGTGTAGAGTCTCTAGATTAAGGATTGAACACTGCTGGGTTTGGTTTTAAAAACCTTTAGGAGATAAAAGGATTTTTACCACGTGTATAAAACTGAACAGAACTAATGGGTAATATTCAAAGCGCACTGGCTTGCAGAACACAGGCTGGAACGGAATTTGGTCCCTAAAATTGAGCAATTTTATGTTCATTTGGAAATTCTGCAAGATGATGCATGCAAACCAGCTTTCTGCATTGAACAGAATCAACCAGCAGCAGTCCCGGCTGATCGTGTTCATCAAGTCATGTCAAACCTGATACTCTTCTTGGGGATTTCAGCTGAAACAACTTCTCTGTCTGTTCCAGCTGGAAATAAAAAAGGGTTCCTGTCAACTACTCTGCCATCAGAGAGAGATGCCGTCACCAGAGAATGGGATGCTATCACCTTTGCCTCAACTCTTCTTGGTTGAAGACAGGCACAAAGCCTTCACAACCATCCCTGTGAAGAAGGAATGAGTATGACCATGTCTATCTCTATCCAAGGCCCAGGAGCCACCTGTCATAAGGTATTGTGCCAAGCCTAGCATGAAATCAAGGTCAGTAAGAGGCGGCTGGGACACGGCAGACTCTCCTGTGGTGATGGCAGCAGCTCCGTGCCTGGAAGCGGTGCAGCTCCAGGAACTGGATCTGCATCCTGCACTCAGGAGGGTGAGGGATCACCACCTGCATGCTGGTGGTCAGTGCCACGGAGTTATTTGGGGGAAGGATCACTCTGCCCTGCCTCTCACACCTCTCCACCATTACATTCAGCCCCAGAGAGGCTGCGAAGTGCTGCGCATCCTTTGCTGACCCAGGCGTAGCCATCCTGATGCCCTCACCCTAAATTCCTTCCAATCCCAGGTCCCGTGGTGACCCACAAGAACATCTGACTAACCCTTCTGCTCGTTAAAAAATGCCAAGACACTGTCGAACACTCTCCTCAGCCCCAGCTTTATTTCTTAGGGTACTAAGCCGGAGTTTGCAAGCCGTGCATACTAATGTGAGCAGGTAGCACTTGTTGTGCTGTTTTATCATGGAAATCTTTTCCTCCGCTGTCATTTGCAGCCCGCCAAAGGCAATCATAATTTCACAATGAAGACATGTATAATTGAGGTCATTATAGGGAGCAACCCAGAATGAGCATCTATGGAGAAAAACTCATTGATTTAGCGCAGCGTGGAGATAATTTACATAGTAAATGTCGTTTGCCTGATTTTGCTCAGGCTGCACTATATACAGAAACAGATTTCACACTTTAAAAAGTGCTTAATATCATTAATTAGATCTTTTCCCTTAAATCTAAAGAAAATATACTTTTTAATATGGTATTGCCACCTTTAATCATTGTTACATTTGTTCATGGGTATCTTGCCTTGCTAAAAGAGAATATGGAGCAACTGACTCTGTTGCTGAGATTCTGCTCAGGGGACAAGGCAGTATTTTTTAAGCCTTTATCTTGCTCTCAGAGGGGAGACAACAAACCCAAATGTAGGAATCAATGGGAGGATGACTTTCTTTGAAAGTCTCCAGCACAGATGCCTGGCCCCAAAACTAATGCTCCTGCGTGGGGAATGCAGCCCTAAAACTACATCATGTTTCTCCAGCAATGGGTCCAGGACTGAAGTAATGGGGTGAAACGGGGTGATGTCACAGGATTTAGCCTCCACTCAATTCCCCAAGTTCTGCAGCTCTCTTTATGCCCTGCGTTGCATTAGTAAAACCTCTTTATTGCCTCGTGGCCCAACGTTGCAGCACGAAGGTCAACAGAGATTTTAGCATTTGTTCCAACAGGCGGGAGTCTTCCCTAGCTGAATGCATTCGCTGGTGAGGAGCTAACTGAATCAATAAAATCCCAACAACTAATGGATCAGAGGATAAAAAACCAGGATGAACCTTTTATAATTCTTTCCCCCCCTCAGTATTTTCGATGAGATGCCTTTGGCTGGGCCTGGAGAGGGGAGAGCAACTGTAGACCCTCTTAAATCTGAGCCAACTGCTGCTCATTCATTTTAAAATGACCACATTAAACATGAGATGTATTTATAAACACTCAGTTGATCCCAAAATTTGGCCAGCCACAGAGTGACTCTGGTGACACCGTTTGGGAGACCTGGGATGAGATGCACCCGCCTAATGAGTCGCTGCAGAGAGAGATTAAAGGATACGAAGGGCAGTTCACAGTGGGTCTGAATCCATAAAGCGCTGTGTAATATGCTTATAAATTACTTGTATTAGCATGTGATTTAGTTTCTGCCCTACTCTATAGGCCAAATAAATGAATTAATAAAGCCCTCAGTACACAAATCACCCCGGGGTTGCGTGCCTTTGCCAAGCCATCACACCAGCTGCTTTTAGTACTATCTCCAGAAGAAACGTTGCCATGCTATCACAATTAGCTGGTTATTGAGGTTCTACAAGCCAGTCTTACCTAGATGTATCTGCTGCTTTCTGACCCATCTGGAGTCAGGTGGAAGTGCTGTCCATCACCCAGCCCCAAAAGGAAACTCCATTTTCTGAACACCAGCTCAGAATGACAGGAAAGGCAGTCATGCTACTAAAAAATGTTTATGTTATTAATTAACAACATTAGAGCTGTTAATGAACATGATTAAAGTTGTTCACAATTAATTAAACCAGAGAATTCCTACAGCTCCCGCGTCGGTTCAGAACAGGTGATGGGGAGGAGGCTTCTGGCTTTATAACCTGTGAAAAACACCATCAATAGCTGGCTCTGCCTCTGGCCACCTTTTGTGTGACCCACCCCTGCCCACCACCATCTCTGTGGGACATCCATGGGACATCTGAGAAATCTGGGGCCCCTCAAGAAGAGGTACCACAGTCCAGCATTTCTCTAAGGCTTGCAAGCTTAATTAATGTGAATAATAAAATTATTTTAAAGCTAAGTAGCAATGTTCATACCTCAGCTTTATTTTGTACCCATAATAATTCAAGTTCTCAATATAATTTATATATCCTCAGGACCTTGGGTGTGCTACTTCAGGAAGCATTTTATTGTAAATTCTCTCCTAAATTAGTAATGCTGTTTTCTAAGTCATAAAAAGGCACAATCATATTTCTAGTGGTACAAAAGAATTCTCCTGCTGTCGCTCTTGAAGGCCACAGGCTACAACTCCCTGAGGTAGGTCCCAACCTTGTGCTGAAAGCTACAACCTGTCTTGTTGTGGAAACCAGAATAAACGTGTGCACACCCCTCAGAGCCTCAGCTCTGGTGTGATGCTGGAGGACAAGACCCCGTCTCTCATCCCTGTCAAGCTGAACAGCTCTTCTGGTCTGTGTGACCGTGACTTTTAGATTAAGTGTAAGAGAACAGCAGTTATTAAAACAATTACATTTTGTGATGCCTTTTGCTTGCCTTCAGCACCCACGTCCACAATATCACTGACACATCACAGGCCGGTTTGGGTTGGAAGGGACCCTCAAAGCTCACCTAGTCCAACACCTGCCGCAGGCAAGGGCATTTTCACTGGGTTAGGTTGCTTGAATTAGTTGATTATTTGGGTATCAAGAACATGCCAAGTAAAACAAAGCTTAACTTGAAGAATAAAAGAATCTTACATCAGAGTCTTCTCAGATGGTCCAGCTTCAAAGAGGGATCAGGGCTTCACATGCAGCCCAAGCTGCCCTTACTCCTAAGAAATAACTAAATATTCCCCAGAACCCCCTGGAAGAGTGGAGTAGTGCTCCAGGAGAGGATAACTATCAATTTCAGTTGGATTTGAGAGCAACTGAGGACATTTCTTGACTGGCTCTGCAAGGATGGATTCAGATCTCTTGAACTTGAGGTCTGGAGGCCGGTACCAGCTCCAAGCCTGTTTCTCACTCCCTGTGCAGGGCCCTGGGTCACACTGGACTTAGCCATGCTATGGGATGGGGTGATCTCCTCCCAGTGAAGGCCTATTTCTTGCACCAACTACAGAGACACTTTGAGGTGTGTACCTCCAGTAGAGCCACCTGCACTGGAAACATCTGTGGCTGGAGAGGCAAACTGTTCCAAGAGCTGCTGAGACATTGGCCTAAATGAGATACAGGCTCCTTCAAAAAAATCCCACACATTCAAGGAACAGCTCTCCCATATGAATTAGTATCAAGCAGACTCACAGCCTTAATAAATCTACTAAAAATCATTCGTATTGACTTTTAACCAAACACAGCTTTGTTATCTACTGTATTCTAAAGATCAATTTCTTTTTTTTAAAAAGAAAACAAGCAACACACTTTCCATCATAAAAATCCCATCACTGCCCTGTTCCTAATCAGAGGGAGAACATTTAGTCTGTGCAGAAAGGGATAATTCATTCATTCTTGAAAGTACATGAATAAATATAAGTTGTTCAGTGCTTAATTATCCAATCTCCTGAGGGTGATAAGTGATGGATTCATTATGTAAATAGGCATAAGTAGTCTATTTTAGAGAATAGTTTACATAAATGCATTTGTTTTTATTTTAAATTCCTATTTCCTACAGATTGAGAGCAATGTTGATATGATTAATTTTTGATAAAATATTCCCATGTTGTGTCAACAGTGTCCTGCCTCAATTGTAACAGCCACGTGTTTCCCCAGTCAATTTATTCATTTGAAAAGTAAAATTGCTAATGGCCTAATAGGTTCTCCTAATTGCTTCTGGTAGTCACACCAGTTACACACTTGACTCAAAAGATTTGTCTCTTTCTTAAGCAGAGTCAAGATCAGCCTGTAGTATATTTTTTATATATATACACACCATATATATATACACACAAGATATATATATACACTATATATAAATATATACTATATATACTACAGCATACATATGCTCTGAGTAACTACAGGAAAGCAATATTGACATTTCTCATTGAACCCACAGAAAAAAGTAATATTCTGGGTTTTTGGACAGATGTGAGGCTTTTACAGCTGCTCTCTGTGTTTTCCCACTCTCCATCCTATTGGAATTGAAAGAAGTAATTAGTTGTTTCAATGCCACAAAAGCAACAGTTCCCCAGTGTAGAAGGTTTATTTCAGCATTTCTAGGAGCTTAAAAGTTTTCCTGGTCTTTCAGCAATTCTTTAGCTTTGAAATGGAGAAGACTATAGCATGGGCAGATTCAAAGCAAGGATGCTTTTAAGCACAGCCACCATCTGTATTTAAACTATGGTGTTTCAGAGGACCAAGAGCCAGATGAAAGCACTAAGCATATTTGTGTGTGTATGTTACAGCAACTGAACTGATTTATTCCTGATTTAGGGCAGAAAAAGATAGCTTCTGGTGGAGGATGTGGCATGCCAAGTTTCTCCCTGGAGTGAATTTTTATGGCTGCTCTATAAACCCCCAGGGTTTATCATGGAAATACTGTCAGACCATTAAGTCCAGGATGACTTGTGAGAACTGCCGTAACATATAGGTAAATTACTTCGAAAATAGAGACAAGGCAGGCCACAGGGTGTTTGGGGTTCAAGAAGCATTCACATATAGTTTAAAACCACTGAGACATCACAAATGGCTCCATTGAACTGCTCCAATTGCTCGCTCCCTGTTCATTTTACTCCGAGTTCTTGGCCAGCATTATGCCACGAACACGATGCACTGAAAAATGCATGAACCAGGAAACAAGGAGCCTAGAAAAAGGCCCCACACCACTTCTAAACCCTGTGTTAAAGGTTCCTAAAAGCAATAATGAGCATTTAAAATCTATCTTTCTTTCATATTCCCACTTTTCCTGCGTTCATAAACAACCAAATCAGCAGCAGCCTACCTTACTAGTTGTAAATAGGTATCAGAAATACTCTTTATGGAGCTTTCACTGCTCTTTCTATGGGTGACTGCAAATTCAGCTGTGTTGATTATAGGGATTTTGCATCTTTTCTGACTGTAGTAACACTCAGGATGCTCAATGAATATGCAAGGACACTGCTTGCCTGCGCTCACACTGTCCCAAGCCAGAACCTCAGCGCTCCATCCCCCTCCTTCACCTCCCATCCCACATCCATTGCCCACAGGGGTTTTGCCTCATTAAAGTCAGAGTTCAGCCTCTCTCTGAGGTTTTTGGTGATTTTCCTTGCAAACAGCTCTCCAGGTCCCAGGCCAACAGTATAAAATCAGAGCATATTTCATGTGTAAATTATAGTTACATAAGCAGGGGGAAAAACAACGCAATAAAAAGCAGGTGGCTACAAGGCATACCCAGATATTTATGCTGCACGCCCCTGGCTGGATGTGGGACTTGCATAGTATCACTCAGAAATGCTGCCAACAGGGCTGCAGAGCAGGACTGGGGATGTAAAGACTCTGCCTGTGCCAGGGTTCAGCTCAACGTGCGCCCCGAGGATGCTTTTCTCCTCATCCCACCATCGATGCTGCCAGCTCTGCCTTGGAGGGTGAGGCTTCCGACTGATTTGATGCGTGCTGCAGTGATGCACAGAGCCAGAGCTGGCACGAGCGGTGTAAATTTGGCTGGGGGACACCATGCAAGGTTGCAGCAAGGTTGCTCTGCAGCAACGTTTATCCAGATAACATCTTGTATTTTAAAAAATACATTAGTTGATAAAAGCTTCTGCATCAGCACTCTCATCTCCACGTCCTTCCATATTCAAAAGCACCTACCTGAAGTTTAGGAGAAAGTCAGAAATGCGCCAGCAACAGCAATTCACAAAGAAACAGGTAATGAAGTAACATTTCCTTCTGGAGAGGAAGGTGAAGGGAAACCAGAGACCAACAAACAGCACCTAAAGAAATCTCAGCAGCTCCAGAAACAGGGATGAGTGGCGGTGGTGGCAGGAAAAGTAGATTTAAGTCCTTGCCCAGACAGACAGTGACCTCTACTCTGCCTCAGTTTCCCCCCATGGGAAAGACCTTTCCAGGCCATTCTAGGATAACACATTTACCAAGATTTCTCAGCAACTGTAGTAATAGGGGCCACACAAATACCCACAAGCATGTTGAGTCTGTGGATTTCTCATTAAAACCCCCTCAGAGGTTCACAGATAAAATCCACATATAAAACTGACATTTAATTACACAAAAATACTTTTGAAGCAGAGATTTGCAGCAACTGCTGGGAGAAACTTAAATTCCAGTAATAGAAGAATGATAAATGCTGCATCCTTGAAAGTAACAGGAAAAACAAATCACCCAGACTATCATATTAAAAGGCATATTGAAAAGCCAGATACACTGGCAACACTGAACGTGGCCAGGCAGACTTTGCGTACCAGCTGACATTAGGGTCTTGAAACTTTTAAATCTGCAGGGCAAAATGATTTATAGAAGCTGTTCTTTATCATTCAGGCTTATAAGTCTCATGTCACACAACCCCCACCCCGGTATTAGCAGAACATTTAGATGGCTAAAGGGAAGGAACTGCAGGAAAGGGGAGCAGAGGCATCCCGCATCACTCAGGGCGCACAGTGATGTGCCCTTAATTCCATCCACGTGCACTATTTTTGCACAGGACTGGGTTTATTTAGGGAGCAGCTACTCATATTTTTGTTTTGTTTTTCTTGCCTTATATCCTCAATCTTATTTTCAACTAGTCAAATGCAGCTTTGAAGGCAGAAATGATTCATTTCTCCCAGGGTTTTTCCTCTAACAGCCTTCACAGTTAAATCCGCTCCAGAAACACTTGTGAGCACCTCTGACATGTTTGCTCTGAGTTGCATGGCCTCAGAGAGGGATTACTTGGCACAAAGCAATTTGTAGCCCCTCTGCCTCATTTCTGCTGAGCTCCAGCCTGCTCCAGCTCTGACCTGGCCGAGCCCTCCCATCACACCATGGAGGGCTGGTCCCCGTCTTCCTTCCCCACTATCACAGGCACAGCTCTTCCCATCACCTCCCAATTTGACATCTGACATCTTCATGCTTCCTGGGTCCAGCAAAGGCTGATGGGGACAAACGATGGCACTGTCCCACAGTCCTGCTCCTGGCTATGCAGGGATACACCATCTCTGCCAAAACCCAAGAAGTCTGTGCAAACTGCACCTCATTTTGCAGCTTAAAGCTCAGACTTGAGATGCTTCTACCCCTGCAGCTCTCAGCCCAGCTCGGCTCTGCTGCCATGCCAACTTCTGCAACATGTATCCATCCATCCACATTTAAAATAACGGGCACATTTCCATCCCTTCTTCCTATGAAAATGGTCCTTTCCCCCCCTATTTTTCTGTTAATTGTTCCCATCTCAGTTCCCACCACTGCATCTCATTATTGCTTTGTAGGTGTATTAATTGGCTCAGTGCTGCCCACCCCCTCCCTTCTCCCTCAACAGGCAACTGCAGACCACAACACAGAGATTCCTCTTGTACTCTCAGAAT
This sequence comes from Zapornia atra, assembly GCA_013400835.1. Classification (NCBI taxonomy): domain Eukaryota; kingdom Metazoa; phylum Chordata; class Aves; order Gruiformes; family Rallidae; genus Zapornia; species Zapornia atra. The sequence continues at coordinate 328,240 of VZTU01028860.1, read as the reverse complement.
ACAACCTTAGACATCACCATTTTGGTAAGGGCTGTTAAATATCGACTTTTTAAGGCTGGCTGCCTTAGGTACATGCCTTATTTACGTTTAATGATCACAAATTAAAATCAGCTCGATACAGTGAACATCTGAGGAATGTGAGTTATTGCTGGTTAAGTCTATAACTTAAATACAAACAGAACCTTTAAATGTATACCTAATTTACAACAGCCCAGAAATCAAGCAGGCCAAATGAAAGCTTGTTTAATGCTAAATTATTTGCCAGCCCAGCCACCATATGCCATGTGCCACAAAGAACAATATTCAGCACATCAAGAGTCTGGGGATAGTTTCTTTTTAGGATCTTCAGCGCAGCACTCATCACAAACATTATCAACCAGATGCTCTGTTTTTCCAAGAAACAATTCACTCCTAATGTGAGATACAACCCAGGAATCCTCCCCTTTTGCAAGTCCACAACAGTCTCTACTCTGCGTTGGTCAGGCCCCACCTGGAGTACTGTGTCCAGTTCTGGGCGCCCTGGTATAAAAAAGACAGGGATCTCCTGGAGAGAGTCCAGAGAAGGGTGACAAAGTTGATTAGGGGTCTGGAACATCTGCCCTATGAGGAAAGGCTGAGTGAGCTGGGGCTGTTCAGCCTGGAAAAAAGAAGACTTAGGGGGGACCTAATTAGTGTTTATAAATATCTTAGACATGGGATGCAGGGGGAATTGGCCAGCCCCTTTTCAGTGGTCTGTGGGGACAGGACTAGGGGCAATGGCTGCAAGCTGGAGCACAGGAAGTTCTGCACCAACATGGGGAAGAACTTTTCCCCAGTGAGGGTGACGGAGCACTGGAATAGGCTGCCCAGGGAGGTGGTGGAGTATCCTTCTCTGGAGATATTCAAGTCTTGTCTGGATGCCTATCTATGTAATATGAGCTAGGGAGCTGCTTTGGCAGGGGGGTTGGACCCGATGATCTCTTGAGGTCCCTTCCAACCCCTAAGATTCTGTGATTCTGTAACAACAACAACAGCAGCTAGAAGTGGTTAAAGCAGCGTCCCTCCTCACAGCCAGCTCCTCCCTTGGCTCGAGCCTTCCTTACCTTCCCTAGCCAGACCTTCTTCCCCCTCTATTTTATGTCACTGTGCCAAGACAACATCCAAATCCTATTCATTCATTCATCAAAGATCAAATACAAATTAGCACATCGGAAAGAACCGCTGTGTTGAGCAGGACATGAGCACCGATGGCTCAATGGCTTTTGCTAACGTCCTACCTAAATAGCACACCCATGATAGGGAAGCCACAGAAAGCAGTACCAAGGTGTAGCCACGGCTCACGATGGCGATGCCAAAGCTAAACATCCCCCAGGTAAACCCTGCAGCCAACACAAGCATTAATAGGATCAGTGGTTGGCTTGTACAAGCCAGTGTACATTATCCACTGCACAACTCATGGCTTTGATAATGAAATGATTTCCACAAACGTAACATGACATTCATTCACTGAGATAGAACACATACCTGCAGGGCATCCAGCGACAGCCTTCTGCAGTGCTTTAATTGATGTACAGTCCCTTGTGACTTACACCCGCTCCAAGGAAGCTCAAACCCTACGTTTTGAATTGGCTCAACTGTGTTATTCATTTGAGTAAACAATCCATGGTAAATTATGGAACTATTATTTAGTTAGTCCCTACCCTGTTGCAGTGCTAGACACGATGCCTGATGAGGTTTGGTTTGGATTTGATACAAATCCACAGCACACAAAAAGGGCCCAACCACCATCAGGGATTCACCATGCAGAGCTTTGCTCAAACATACACTAAAAAACCCCCAAATAGGTCCATGCTCTGGAGAGCTGCAATGGGAGCATGCAAGAAGATGGCATGGCAAACCCAAGGCATGGATAGATAACATGACTTGTGTGGAGCAGAGCAAGCCTTGTCTCCCCACTTGTGAGCAGTACTGCTGACCACCCCCCCTCCAAAAAAAAGTCATACATTATCATGGGAAGAATTGTTTGTGTCTTCTCCCTGAATTTTGCTTTCAGAGGTTTTGACTATGGTGACCAACTCAGCTACGAGTATTTGAGATGCCTCTGTCCCTGGCAAGACCCCAGGTGCATGAGTGCATGTCTCTGGCAGCGATTAATCCTAGGTGGAAGAGATTTAATAATCATTAGCTAAAGTACGCTATTTGAACCAGGTGATATGAACAGGCTCTCATTTATCTGGCAGTTATGCCTCATTCTTTGCCACATCTCTAATTTCTCTCCTTTTCTTCCTCTCACCAAGGCGACATTGAGCAAGGCAGCGAAATGCCAACATGCAGCACTGAGAAGATTGCCTCTGATCCTATAAAAAGGGCAGCCCACAAATGAAAGTGCCTCCAACTAGCGCTGCAAGCTGCGAGACATACTCTTCCAGCCAGGTCAGATCAAGGAGGACTATAATCCTCCAGCCCAGTCTCATTAAGAGCAGAGGATGGCAGCTCACCTCCAACTGCAGGCAATACCAATGTCTCAGGAAAAGTCCTTCAGACCCTCCCCAAAGCAGAAGCACCTGAAAACAGAGAACATCCATGGTGCCTCAAGGTGTACACCATGGACTGACTCGCATCAGCATCTCCATCCTTCGCCCCAAGTCAAAGTTATGCCTGAAGTTTTAAATCCCCCTCCCTGAAGATATGGCTATCTCATTATACCTCATGCACTGCAAATCATTAACTTTCAGTATAAATCAAGAGCAATGCTTACATAGGAAACGTCAAGGATGAAGTACTGAAGTCAGGGACATACAGTGAATAAAGGCTCTTAATGATTCAGCGTAATATATTTCAGATGTTTGAGCAAACAAAGCGTTCATAAACCATGGCAGAACTGCTCCTTTCAGACTGAATGGAGCCTTTATTCCCCAGTTACAGATAACAGTGATTGAAGGAAAGAGAAAAACCAAGGACACTGAACCAGGCAAATCAGTGCTCCCCAATATTTTCAAGAAGGAGGCACGGAAATAATTCCCGTTGACCTTCTGTAGCACTGCCTACTACGCTGTGGAACCTTGCTTAAACTATTTCCTCCTAGCTTCCTCACTTAGCGTTACCCAGGGGGATTAACTACTCACTAAAATTTAGGCTACGTGTTTAGGGAAAAAGCATCCCACAGAGACACACATGTTGGAAGGTAAAAGTCCAGAGAGGCGTCTGTCCCAGTGTCCCATGAACACATGTCATGAGGGCTCCACACACCAGCCATGTACATCCCTGAAGATCACGCCAAGGAGAAGCCTGACCATCACACAGGCCAGAACATTGAAGAAGAAATGGGTATGGGTTGTTCTCCTGTGAATGCAGTCTTGGGAAGACTTTATATCTAAAGTGGCCTCACTCCAGGTCTATGTGGACCACACCACCAAAACTTGCTGTAGAGGCAGTGGGAGAGTAAACTTGCGCTTGCTCTTGAGGCATGAAGCGCAGCTCACATCCAAGAACTCAAAAGCATGCTTCATGACAGAAGAGGATGTGAGTAGTTGCTGTTTGATGGCTAATACAGAGTGGGAGAAGCTGGCAGTTGTCCAGGATGTCAAGGTTAACAACCCCTCTATTAAAAAAAAAAAATGTTGTGGGTGAATCTTAAATGACTACAGATGGTCAGGTGTTGATTTTGCATGTCCTTTGAAAGACAGTACTGTCAGCAAAACAGTGCCTTCTAACCAAATTTTGAAGTTCAATACTCTGTCAGCAGGAAGAGTGTTGGCTCTTTAACTGACTCATCAAAACACTGTTCTTCAGTTTCCTCTAGTGACTTTCCATTCAAGTGCTGCTCTGTGGCCAGCTCTCCAGGACAAGCCTATCTGTGCAATTCATGGTGGGGTTGTTTTTTTCCTCTCCCCAGCAATATTCCTTTATGGAAAGAACGTAAAACCCCTTGCTTTACAGATGGTGAGCTGAAGCACAGACAGACGCTATTTAGCTGCAGTTACACCTCATATCTGAACCAGTACCAGACACATGCCTTATTTCCCAAGGTTACTCTTCCAGCCTCTCCGAGATTACTTTATAATCCCATTAAGGGTGGAATAGCTACATACACACAGCTGCCTTCTTGCAGTTCTTGCCTTAAAATGCGAGCAAGGTTCGAGTTTTCAGTGGTTGTCATGCCTTGGTTTGACCTTGGCTTCTGCAACCGTTTGCAGAAGGGCTGAGGACAGTGCCCAGGAGGCACTGGGGGCAGGATTAAAATATATGACCGCTGAACTAACAGCCTAACACTGCAAGAAATGTCATCAGGAGACTTTCTGCACCTTCGTGTTGTTACATGATGCTCTAAGTCATCTGAGCCAGTATTGCTGGAGTCCTTTGATCCTTGCTCAATCTTTGCATGTGCCCTGGAGACCTACACCAGCTACTGCTCCCAAAACCAAACCAGGGCACGCTACCTCATGACAACAGAGCCTAAGACAAGAAGACACTTCCTTGGCTGTACTGGCACTTTCTATGCCTCTTCCCTACTTCAGCTGTGAGCTGTCCTTCATCCCCCATTTTGGATGGAGAAGGTGGCCCCGTGTCCTAGGCTGTTTGGGGGACCTGGCAGTGCGGCCATGGGGCCCTCCACTCCTCCCAGGCTCCCTCCTGGCCTCATCACTGTCACATTTATCATCGGGCGATGGACACAAACAGAAAATACAACAGACTAATTCATTTATCTCTGCTTGTTATTGATGAACTTTCATGACTTTCATAACTCCACCTCGCTCCATCACTCAAGAGTTATGAGGTCATCTGTAACTCAGGGAAATAAATGAAGTTTCCCATCAGCCTATTGTATATCCTCATTTATTACCTTTTTATTACCAACCTTTAAAGTTTTATCCCCTAGTATCTTGTTTTACAGTGGCAGAGCGTTCAGATGCAGGCATGGATATGGATCAGACCAAAACGGTTCAGTTTGGCTGGGTTTCACCAGAGGAAGAGCTAAACCGACCCACAGACACCAGTGACATTTTTCCTAAGCCATCAGACCACGTCTGAGCCTGTAGAACCAAGTTACACCCGTGCTCAGGGTCTTGGGTTTGTACTGAACGAGTAACAGAGTGTTCTTCTAACTAATTCATGATAAGGTCATTTTTGGAGCAAGGTTTGCTGCAGAAATGACAAGACATATCATACAAATCACAGGTTCAAAGGTGCAGAGAAAGGGCTTTGAGGGCTTGATGCTAGAGGGTATGATGGCTGTAGAGCACTGCATACAACAGGTTGAATAATGATCCTTTAAAATGCTTCAGCTGCAGCATTTTTGTGCAAGCCTCTAACAGAATCACTTTTGTCTTTGACCTGTCAGTAAAATGCCAGAAGAATTAAATCAGGCTGTACAGTGATCCTCAAGGTAATACTTAAATGCTTTGGCTGTATTTATTGCAGGAGCTCCTGTGCTCCAGATGCTCTGACAATGGGTTTTGCAGGACACGGCAGCTTGTGCATACACCTTCACAGCCATGCAGCTTCCCGTGAAGATGCTGTGGATCCCTGGGGGTCCTTCAGCTTCACAAAGCATGAAATGAGCCATGGCTAGTGCTGGCCAGGGGAGAGACCTCCCTGGGAGGAGAAGGCAGGATGGGGGAAAGTGTCTGCCAGCTAAAGGCAAAGTTCTTTGGAAATGTGGGGCTACAAACTCCCTGCTGAGTTTGGGCAAGGGTGGTTCCTTCTCCATGCAAAGGTTCTGAGGCTTCCCTAAGCCTGCAAGCAGAGCAAACCCTGAGGAAGGCTACAGCTGTCTTCCAAAGGTTTTATGAGACACAAGGAACTGGAGCTGCAGAAATCTGCTGCTGATTAGTGCAGACAAACGTGAAATAATCAGGCCACGAGCAGAGAACCTATTGAGGGAGCAACTGCTAATGCTCAGCTGGACTTGAGCATTAATTCATTTGATTTTAACAGAAACCTTCAAGGCCATCATTCAGAACTCAGCAAGAAGATCAAAGTAAAGCTATAATGGCACAAGAGAGCAAGCAAAACATTGTGATTTCTCTCCCTGCTTACTGCACCAAGGTGGCAGCGGTGAGGAGCACAGCATCACCGCCCTGTCAAACCCATACTGCAGCCCCAGCACTGGTCCAAGACCTGGAAGGACAAAGGGAGGTCATAAAGTCCTCACTAATCTAAGAGAAAAATATTTGGATTACCCACTGAAGCTTTCAAAACGTGCAAGAGTTGGAGACCTGATAATGCTGATATATTGCCACACTTGCCAAGAGTTAGAGAGTGTTATAATAAGGAAATATGGGCAGCCTGGAGAACTCAGGGCAGCTTCATAAAATAAAACAAATAGATCTTCAAAAATATTTTTTTTCAGGCAATTAAGTGAAGTCAAGAACATGAAGGGAGCACAGGCTTGTTTCCAAAGGGAAGGCTAGAAAATAAATTGAAAGGACAAGAAAATTGTCTCTGAATCAGGACCAAATTCTGTAGCTCATGGGATTGTCTCTATTGACTTTGTGGAAAGTCAGTTTGCTCTAAAAATACAAATGCACAAAGGCCCTTGTCTGGACCTGCCCAAAGGTTACCCTGACCTGGAGAGTGGTGAGCCCCCCAGCCCAAGGACTGACTCCCCTCAGCTCAGAGGAGGGGATGAGGCAGGGGACTTGTGCCAACCTTGAACCATGGCTGGTCTCAGAAAAAGAACAGCAGAGTCACGGTCCCCTTCCTGAGAGGATGCTCAAACCCACATAAACTTCTTCTGGAAAGGGAATACTAAGTGCCCACTTAGTATTACTAGTATTATTAGTATAACTATTAGTATATACCCACTGCTCTTGGGAGCAGAAATGAAGAGTATGACCCTCTGCTCTTCAGTTTCCCACTGGAGATCACCCTGGTTTTATTTGTAACAGGAACCACCTTTCCTTAAGCATCCCTTCTTTCCACATCTCTTCCTCGTCCTGGGAACAGCACCTTCTCAAGTAGCACTCCCCTGCAAGCCAGGGTAAGAAGGTGGGTCTGGAGGAGCTGAGCAGCAGAGTCTATAGCCTGCAGTAGACTATTGGCAGGAGGGTAGAAGTCTTTTACAATCCTTTACAGGTGAATGGGGAAAACTCAGTAACGTTCACTCTCATTCCTGAGTGTGGTTATTAGCTGTGAGCGTTTTGTAAAATAAGCCTGTCATTAAGACAAACGTCTTGTTAATGGTAGGAATTTCCCAACTGAAGCATTAAAAACCCTGCAGTGCCTGCATCATTAGCTGCCTCAGAAAGCTACTCCGCTGTCCACAGCTCCATGTCACAATGGCCAGCACCACCTTCTGCTCTACTCACCTGCACCACTTCCACCCCGGAGCCTTTCCCACCACGATGCTTATTCTGCAAAGACTGTCATGTGCTGATCCTTTCTGCCTGCATCTGCAGTAACCTGGAGAAGAACATTAGAAAACTGGAAGGTGTCCCACCATGAGGTGACCTACAGCACATTCAGCTGCCTGTCGTATGGGGTGAAAATAATAGAGCACCCACAACTGTGCAATATGGACACCCATATCTGTGCAATATGAGCTAGGGAGCCTGCTTTGGCAGGGGTGTTGGGACTCCATGATCTCTCAAGGTCCCTTCCAACCCCTATGATTCTGTGAACTGCAGCTCTGTGTATGGGAAAGTCAATCAGAAAAAAATTGGCAAACTGATGCTCTTCTGAAAATACATCCCCAATCACCTGCCAGATCTCATCCAAGTCTGCTCCCATCCTCTGGGATAGCTGGTCCCTCAGGACCTTCTCTCATCTCAGGTCTGTCCTCCAGCCCTGCTGCAGCAGCTTCTCATCCTGCCCATAACACTGTCCTCATGTCACAGCTCACTCTGCCTTTGTATGTTATTTCTTGTAACGCACCAAGATGACACTATCCAAACCACCTGAGTAGATGCCTCCCCATTCATGCAGTCTACTGGTTAGGACTTGAAAATGGAAATCCCCTCTATACTTAACAGGGAGAAAGTCAAAGGTACCTGTCTGACCAGTGAAGGAAGTTAAAGCCCAAAGTAACCAAGGAACTTATTTAAGCCCTTCAGTTATATGTCCTGCATCAGGTAGGATGAAGAACAGATGCCCTGGCCCACACTTGCATCACCTTTCTGTAAATAAAACTCATGTTTCCCATTACAAAATGCAATAAAAGAAGATAAATATTTTGTAAGCCTGAGGGAGCCTCATATTTTTCTTTCTCTCCCTGCTAGGTTGAAGGTAGCTTCAGCCAGCTTTGTGCTCCCTCTTTCAGTACAACAGTAGTTCATGTTTCAGTATGAACATCTGCTATTCCATAGGTTCATCCCAAGTGGGTACCTGTATGTGTCATGGGAAGGGTCATTGTTGGGCACAGACTACTATGATTTATTTCAGTGTTTATCATCTTGGGATCCTAAGTCCCAATTCCTGCCTTCCAAAGCCCAATTTTTAATCTTACCTTGATAATGCTGATTTGAATTGTGACAGAGGTATCTGTGAGACTCCCCTCCGATAACAGCATCTGGAGCCAGCGAAAAGCACCTTGCACTTGAAATGACCTTGGCAAAGTGACTGCTACTGAAATAACTGAGCTTCCCCAGGTCCTTCTCCAAATAATAGAAATACATCTTCTGTAATGTAATTTAAGAACTAGCTACCAGGCTGAGGGCAGTTTTGATTTTATTGATATTAGTTTAGTGAACACTGTATATTGTAAAACTGATAGAGTGGGAAAATGACTTCACTAGATATCAAATTTGATGGAGCTGGTAGCTGACTGCAAGCCTAAGTATGGGCACCATCACCTAAGGAGGCACTCAGTATTTCACTGTGGATTTTTTTTTAATGCTTCATATTCAGAATAACCTAAAACAGTGGCCCTGAAAACAATAAAATATGCTCGTGTAATACCAGCATTTATGTGCAGTTACACTTCATTATCCCTGTAATCTAACATGGTGGCTCAAAAAGGAGAACACGAACATTTTCTGAGTGATTTAGCAGGATGCTTTAATGATGTATTGAAAATGAACATTGACCCCATGTAATAGGTGCTAAACTGACACTCTTAAAGCACGCCATCCGTTTCACTCAGACCGACCATCCTTCCTAAATCATCGGCGTGTCACTTTTATGATGCAGATCCATCTATTGAGACTACAGGACTGTGAAATGTCATAAAAAAAAGGCAATAAGGAAAAAAAAATAAAATTAAGTTGCAGGTGGCAAGTATTAGCACTTCAAAAATGTTCTGTTGCATTACACTATTATTGCATCTCTGTCAAGGGGCAACTAAATCCAATTCTCACCTTAAACAGCCTGTGTCATCCGTTGCGTTGGCTGAGGGCACGAGGAACTCTTGGGCCAGCTGAAGGGCATTTCACAATAAAGGCAAAATATATTTAGGACTAAATTTGATAGGACACAAAGGGTCAGCATCCCCCTTGGAAGATAAAGCCGCGATCGCTTCTTTTCTCCCCTGTTGTATTCCTTCACTCCCAGGCTTCTCACAAATTAAAGCCTTGAAAATTTCTGCCTGCTGGAACAGCCAAAATAAAAGGCAGGGTGATGAGGGAGCTAACCCTAAAGGGTCAGGCTCTCTACCTGGCTGAGTGCTTATGCAAAGGAGACCGAGAACATTTTGTTATGGAAACCAGCAGGAAAGTGGTTCCCCATCAGCTTCCTTCTCGCTCTCCAGCTTTAAGCTGAAGGCAAATTATAAAATTAGTTAAATCCCCTGAAACTGCCACCAGGCAGAGAAAACATCTCGTGCAGGATGTCAAGGATGTTTCGCGCCGTTTAAGGGCCTACGCGAGGCTGAGTGGAGCTCTAATTAAAAAGCATAATTATTCCTAATGATTTCCTAGAGAGGCGCAGGCTGGCGTGTCGGGGGTAGGATGCCATCAGCCTGCCCTGCCTGAAGGATTCCCTCAGCCAAAACCTGCACCACCACCAGTGGATCTTTACCCAAGGAGACAAAAGTGAGGTAATTCAGTAAATCTGACTGTTTCCAGCAGAACCTAGAAAGTTCCTTGCACTGTAATACACAACCCCCTAAGAACCATGCCATCTACTTATTGTACGCTGGGAAGGGGGAGGAAGGGGATCTCAGCAGCAACCCTGACCGGCTCAGCACAGGTATTCCCCCAGAGCATCCCAAAGGATGGCTCAACCCCAATATCCCGGTCCCACGACCCGAACATTGTGACCAATCCCAAATAGACTGTGATCCTCTGCTCCCTGAGAAAATAAACCTGAAATAAACCCAAAACCTTGTGAAGCATTTGCAGGTGGTGCAGAAATCCTCTTGATCGTTCCAAAGCTGCAGTTTGAAACCCCAACACCTCTGTACAACCAAAGGCTGTGAGCATTTTATTTCTCCACATCGAAGTGATTATCTTTCACAGAAGTTGCACCACGCTAATGAGACGTAAATGATTTTTACTTGATGCCTCCTGCTCTGCCAGGTGGGAATTTATTATCAGTGTAATTCTGGGTGGAAAATGAAAAAAAAAAAATAAAAAAAGAAGAAGAAAATTTGGGAGGGGAAAGAAACATCGTTGTTTATTGACTGCTTTATAAAATTTGATGATGTGATTTTCCCCAGAAGTCACTAAACAGCGATGCAGATTACAGGATAATGGGCAGCCAGGATACATCCCTGCCAGGTTGTCTCTCACTGCTGACCACCTTGCTCCACACATGCAGAGCAGCATTGGCCAGGGCTCATAATTTTCTTGGATTTTAATTTTTTTTTTTTATATTTATCTTGAATTCAGAAAAAAATTCCTGACTCCAAGTGCCAGATTTAAACTCAATACTGCAAAATATCCTGAGCTTCACACTGTAGCAGCGATAAGACCTTTTTTTCCTGTAGCATGGCCTAAACAGTGGACATTTCTTTAATCTTGTTACCAAAAGCAGCTGAGCAATCCTCACTGCAGCTTCCAGAAAGCAAATAAAAGAGGCAAATTCATTTTCAGCAGGTTCCTGGCATGGAACATTTAAGCTCAAGCAGATTCAGGTTGGCAGAGGTGTAAGAACTGAAAATAAAACCTCTCCATGGAAGTGTAGACCAGAGGCTGCTCCCAGACAGGCCATCCCCAACACCACAGGCAACGTTGGCACCCGCACCCCCTCACAGGGTGGGCAGGGGCAGAAACCTCCATCTTTTCCCTAAACTCTGCTTTTCTTGCCTTGTCCGCCCTCTCTTAGCTCCATCTGAAGCCATGCTGTTATGTCAACCCACAACCCACCTCCTACAAAGTCTTCTCTCTCTCCAGCCCTGCATCCCCACCCCTCTCCCCATCCCACCAGACCCATCATCAAGCTGGAGGCCGGACCACGCTCCCCACCATTACCTAAGACATCCTCCTGCAGCTTCCACACCAGCAACCTGTTTCAGCAACCAAACCTGAGGTTTCAAAGTCTGCTGAGGACCAACCAGGGCATCGGGGTTGTTACTATTGCCCACAGTCCAATTTATCTGAACTCCTCCTGGCACAGGATAATTTCCAACTTCTTGGACTGGCACTATATGTGTGAACTCCTGTGTGTATATATATATATATGACAGATACACACACAGTTATGCACCCCTAAAGCTCACCCCAGCACAGGCGCTTCCCCCTAAGCCCATTTAATTCCAAAATGGGAATGCACAGCAAACCCTTTTTCCCTGACAGGCCTTGTATTTGTGCAGTAAGTGAACTGGGAGTGATTCACCCCCCACGGTACGGAGTTTGCAAAACATATTCTAACTGTTTACTGTATCAAACAGTTTAAATTATGACTGCATTTTATCTGCCTGTTCACAGAAGGCTGGCTTGTTCTTTATGGGCATTCATCTAATGGGATGCTGTCGGCGCTGTTTTCCCCTGCGACTGGTAGCAGGAGTCTTCAGTCAGCAGTTTCCTTCCTGGAATAGGTTTTTATTTCAATGGGTTTTGGATTACGTGTTGCCCTGTAATAAATAAGTCCTAACTGAGACGGGCTGATTAAAGATCAATTAAAGCGTAATAAATTTTGTAATACGTTGTGGCAACAGAAGGTTGTGCTGCTCAGCTCAAGGGCTGCACCGTACGGCACTGGGGGAGGCTGAGGGACAGTTTTCCTGTGTTAATCGGTGGAGGTTGGTCTGTTTGGATATGGGATGGAGGGCAAAAGGAGAGAGGAAAGGTGGAGGGTGGGGACGGGCTGGGATACACCGTGCCGTGCTGCATATTGTCCTCATGCTGCCTAAGGGATGCAGTTAACAAAGCTTTGTTCCTATTGAAGCCAAGCAGGGAAGGCCATTTCAGGACTGATATAAATATAAAATATTATACATTATATATATAAAAATGTATATATTTTATATGCATTTGACTCCCAGGCTGTTGCATCTCTGCTAACCAGAAGTGAGCTGACAAGGTGACGAACACAAACCAGCCCAGTATTTCTCCTACCTGCAGCTGCCACATTAACATGTCAGTAATTAACAGGACGGGCAGTGGAATTGCCTGGGTGACACAGAAGCGTAGGGTGGGTTTGTTTAAGTGATTCATCAAATCTCCAGGGCCAAGAAACATGCACATCACACTGGAGTCAATCCCTAACTACTCATCCTGTGCTGGCTTCGTGGCATTTAGGTACCTCACCCAGGGAGAGTCACCAGCCCTAAACGCATGTAAACAAGTTTAACTAATCCACCAGCACTGACAGAAACCCTCTCTCTTGCTCCTGAGGGTTTCAGCTCTAATGCTGTGGACCCAATCCTCTCCCAAAGGAAATGGGAAAGGCACTATGCTTTTTCCACACAACCATTACCTACGCACTCTGCCCCATGTATGCAAAAAAAATATATATAAGGTATATATATACACACATAAGGGTAGATAGATACACACACACCCCTATGTAAATACACACACCTCATGCATATATGTAAGTGTATATATATATACACACACACATACGGTATATATTATACCTTATGTCTGTGCTTAAGGTAGCCCCCAGTACTGCCACCTTTGTGAGGAAATGTTTAGAATCAACAACACACAGACTTCAAGCACACATCAGAGAGAAACTTTATGACTCCTCAGAGCCAAACACCACCAAATTACCTGCCCAGCATTGAGACTCATTGAGAGAAATACCCATCACCTGCCTTCTCCCCAGTGCTGGATCTCACATTTCGGTTGGCTCAGGTTTTAAATATATTTTAATAATCCTAATATTCTTATTATTGTAATATATTACTGGGGTATTAGATTGCAATTAAATTAAGAAGTATCATCTGCAGATAATTTATTCCATGCTCATTATTAATGGATTAGTGCAGCCTTGTTGACATTTTCCTATACCAGTGTAACTCACCGTGCGACTCCAGAAAAATATAAATGATATTTTATCCCTTAACAGCCACTGGCAGAGCCAGGTGTGTCTCTGCATCTTCTCCAACCTCCACCCAGTGTACATTTCAAAAAGGTTTTTTGGCTTATTCTGTGAAACCCATTGCCTATGAGCACCTGGGACCAGCATTGGGTGGGGGGGGGCAGGAAGCAGAGTGGTTTGTCATCAACCTGAATCCATAAAGACTCCAGGGAACAGCAGTATGTGTAGGCGATAATAAGACTATTAGGTCGATTAAAAGGTATTTAAATATTAAATGCTGGCTAAAAGGCCTTCAGCAAGCTATCCCCAGATTTTCAGAAGTCCTATGGGTACATGGTGCGCTCAGGGACAAAGTCTAAATTGAAGATAGGTGCCTGCCAGGAAAAGCCCACTGATAGTGGCCTGGCAGTGATAAGCTGCACCAGCAAATCTGCCTGGTCTGCTTGCCATTTATAGGGCATAAAATGAGCTTTGCTGCTACAGCTTATACCAGCCCCTGACAAAATACCTATCCCAGCAAAACACTGATGTGCTGAGTCCAGCGCATCCACCCCAGGGTCATTCCAGGTATAAAAATATTACAGAAACCCCTCCGCCCTGCCCAGCATGGTTCCACTAATGACCTTCTCCAGAGAAGCCCTGGTCTCCGTGGCCATTGCATCCTGCTGCGCTGATCTGTGAAGCATCACTCAGTGCTCACCCACCTCACTGAGGACTGTGTGGGCTCTGCATCCTGCTGGGGACGGGATTGCATCCTGCTGTGCCATGGCATGGCCATGTATGGGGGATGTCTCACTGTGTGTCCCTGGGTGCTCCCCAGGCTCTGCTACCTTCTCCTGCCTGGCACCAGGGCCGGGGGCAGCTTGCTGGGGGTCTGCATACAGTTTATATAGTCACGTGCAGTCCACAGAGCTCATCTCCCAGCAGGACATACCAACTCTGGCTGAGCTTGCGTTGATGCAGCTCCCGAAAGCGTGGAGCAAGAGCCAAGTGAGATAAAGTGCCCCTTGGCAGGGCAGGTGGCTCTCAAATGGGATGTGAAAGTGGAGTCTGCAAGGTCCGAAAACCTCGGTGGCATATGTGAGGCTCTCTGTCCTCATCATACTCTGGGACAAAGCTGAGCACCACCTGATCCTCCCTGCCCCACATCGCTGCCAGAGCAGGATGCCTGCCGGAGCCATCTTCTACCCCTCCAAAACCAGCCAGCAGTGCCAAAGAGAGAGCCCGTCTCATATCCACACCCCGCTGATGGTTTCAGTGCAGCCCAAGTTCGATGCACTACAGCACAGGCCTGGGTAGGGGTTTTTTTTGCTTATGGTTAGATAGACTGAAATAAATCAACAAACAAATCAATTCCTGTTCCAGAAGTCTCTGGAAATATTCAAAACTCTGCTGGCTCCTGAGGCCCCTTCCCACCTGAGCATCACTCAAGCCAGCTCTGCTCCCTCCAGATCCAGGGGGACACACGAGTGCCATTTCAGGAGCTCAGGGTTTGATCCCCGGTAAATGCTCAGCCGGCTGCTGAATACAGAAGGATTTAAGGCATGCATTTTAATGTCTTTCCAAATCAAAGCCGAAAGCTTTTTCCCCCTCTATGGTCTCCAGAATAACATCTATTTCACACAGCTGTCCCAGCTCCTGCTTTGACTCTCCAGCAGCACGGCTGATTTTTTTCTACAGAGAAAACTTGACGCTTCCTTCTACGCAGGGACATCGCTGCTGTCACGAAACAACACTGCAGTGAGCCAAACCACGCCACAGAAAGCCTCCCTGTGTGTGCATGAAGCCACAGGAGCAGAGCGCATGCAGGACGTCCCACGATGAGATGCTGCATTAAGCCACAGCCCACGCTCACAGCAAGGACCTGCCCTTGGTAATGCTCACAAAAAATAACCAGGAATTATTTTTCCTGATGGTTCCTGTGCCTAAATAACTGTACATCAATGACTGGCATCGCACAGTGGCACTCGATGCTCACTGGACCTCCACAGGCGTGCAGAGCTTGGTGAGAAGGTGAGAGCAGAATCTCTTGTCCCAGGAGGATGCTGAGAGCGTCAGCTCGCAATCACCCCAAATTTCCAGCTATACACCACGCTGCTTCCTCATCCTCAGCACAACAGCCTCGTGCCAACAACCATCCCGTGCAACACTCCAGCTCTGGGAGGAGCAGAGCACCCAGCCCATCCCACATCTCCCACTGGCTCTGCAGGGAGGGGATGTTTGTGCAGCTCGAGCATCAGGACGCACACGCTTACCGGTGTTAACTGGTGATGCACACTTCACAGGAATTTGCATCAGAAATCTAAAAAAAAACCCCAATAAAGCGGCATTTTAATGAGCTCCTGTTAGCTGGCACCTTGCAGGTGTCAGGAGAGCATCGCACAGATCCAGCACACCAGCATCATTTGCACGGGTAGGGTTTCGACAGGAGGTTAACCAGCCCCCCCGCGACTGCTGCGGTGGCTGAGGGCTGATAGATTTCTCTGCTCTTTCCTAATTAGAGGCAGATGATCACTGTGACAGTGATAAATGTTATTGCACGCAGTAAATTTAATATTACAAATATTATAGTGTGGTTTTTACTGCCGTGTCAACGCCCTCTGAAGCAAATTCACCACTCCGATTATGAAGGAAGCTTTTAAAGATTTCCCTTGTAAAAAAAAAAAACAACCCTACACAAAACCCAGACAAGGTTACTTCAAGACTCAGAGATCTAATTAGCAGAGTGCTGCTTAAGCAGAGCATGCCTCTAACTTTCTGGTTATGGTTCTCGTGTAGTGTTTAAATTCCAGCAATATATATAAAGCAGCAATTCAGCATTAATGCCCTGCTGGATAGTACAGAGAAAAACCCAAATCCAGGAACAAATATTGCACATTCCTTGGCAGGTAAATTACAGATTTTGGACTTTTTTTTTCCCCCTTTCCTAATTGCACAGCCTTGAATAAAATGGGTTTATAATGAAAAGGGATCCAAGACCCCATGCTGCTGCTGGATGAAGGGTGAGGATGCTCCCTGTGAACTCAAACCATCTCGAGATCCTCTCCAGCACATGGACACAGGGCAGAACACAGTGTTACTTTTACAGCAGGATATCGAGACCCAAAGACAGCAGGGATCAGAAATATTTTGTTAACTATGTAGTGTTAGAACTCCCAAGTTGTTCAACTTAAGGTTTGCCTTTAAACTCAGGCAAGGTCATTCTTGCAGGAGTGTGATGCCTCTCAACGTTCCTGGGTCAGACACTCATGGAATAGTCCAAAACATCTGCTTTTCTACCAAAATCACTGAATCATACCCAAGTACCGATTAAGGGCCCAACATAACTCTTTCTCTACAACACAACACAGTGCCCTGTATGAGAGGAAAGTTTGCCCAGAATCCCCTCCTCCTTCACCAACACTCAATGCAATTTTGATTTCCCAGACCTTGAACAGCTCATTTCCTCCATGTGGGACTTTCACCTAGGTCCACAGAGACCCCTGAAAACCTCTAATAAAGAATCGATAGAAAACCACATCAAATCTTAACGCTAATTTCCTTTCTCACTGTAGTTACATTGTTGGAAAGAGCCATGGATGCTACCTGAATGGACAAGAAAGAAGGCAATGAAATTAAATTAACAGCTCCATGTGTGGCTCTAATAGATTAGAACAGGCTAATTTTAAATTATGATAATTTCATCTAGACATCAGCCAAGCAAGTGAGCTTCACATTCTGTGGGCATAACTTCTTCTTAAACTCCTGCAAGGTAACATGCATAGATGTACCTATGCAAGGTAATATCACAGATCGCAGGGGTTGGAAGGGACCTTCAGAGCTCATCGGATCCAACCCCCTGCCAAAGCAGGGTCCCTAGGACAGGGCACACAGGTCGGTGTCCAGACGGGGCTGGAATCTCTCCAGAGAAGGAGACTCCACACGCCCTGGGCAGCCTGTTCCAGGGCTCCCTCACTGGGAAGAAGTTCTTCCCCAGATTGGGGGGGAACTCCCTGTGCTCCAACTTGAGGCCATGGCCCCTTGTCCTGTCCCCACAGACACTGAGAAGAGGCGGCCCATGTCCCCCTGTGGCCCACCCTTCAGATATTGATAAAATCCCCTCCTTAACCTTCTTTTCTCAAGGCTGAACAGCCCCAGTTCCTTCAGCCTTTCCTCATAAGGGAGATGTTCCAGTCCTTTAATCACTTTCATAGCCCTTTGCTGGACTCTCTTCAGGAGATCCCTGTCTCTTATACCAGGGAGCCCAGAACTGGACACAAATATGCATAGGTACTAGATGCTACCTATAGTGTTCGGATAAAACCTACTGCAGCAACCACACGTGCTGGCAGTTGGTGCAACTCAGGAAACAAATCCAGGGATTGATTCTGCACTCAGCCAAATCAATACCAGGTTTTGTATTTTTAATTGGGGTGTATCATCATCCTCCCCTCACCGAACTTCCCCTGTAACAGCAGCAGCAGAGGTGACCTTCCCCGTGCTTTCATTTTAAAGTCCTGTTTGCTTATTTTCTTGGGAAAATACAAGTTTCCTGGCCGGTGCAGCACACCACGTGAAACCTGCAGCACAGCATGAGCTGAGCAATACAATCAGCAACAGCAACCTCAACTCGCCAAAGAACACACACCATTATTAAAATTATGGCTTGCATTTAAAGATCTAACAAATTTCCCAGTTAAGTTATGCACATATATAAAACATCCCCCAAAAAGAGTACTGTTACACTTTTGGAATGGAAGATAGCAGTGCAAACAAATCTCCCCATCTTTTACTCAGGAATACATTTGCAGAGTAATTACATGGCAGGAAAGCTAATGTAATTAAAAATAATGCAATATAAATTGTTGTGGAAGTTTAATATTACATGCATGCCTTATTCCTTACTCCACTGGAAGTGCTGGTTGGGTTTGAGGGTGTTTTTTTTAAATTCAGATCCAGGTGGCAGGAGGTTTGCTAATAAGCCAAAATCCCCAGTGCTGCGCTCTCATTCAATAGCATGATACAGAAATAGTACTTTGGGACTATTAACAGTGTTGAAACAATCATATTCATGTTGGCATGCCACTAACATTTTTTAGATTTCATGAACAATTTCAAGGATGTCTGTGGTTTTACCAGACCTCTGGAGTTTTTTTGTTAATACAGGTGTGACCCCAACATCAGCACCCAGCATGGAAAGATGCTGCAGAGTTCATTCAGGATTGAATTGTCCTTAGGCTGTGAAAGGAGCAGGATGGCACAGGACTGTCCTTGGACCAGTCTGCACTATCCCAGTTCAGAATGTAGTCATTAAATCCCATTATCTCTACTGGCCAAAGCTCTCTCAAGTTTAAACCATCTATACTGTACAGATGACCGATGTCTGCCTTTCATCTCTATAGATGTATAGAGATATATAGATGTATAGAGATATATAGATGTATAGAGATGACCTATACCATTCCAGCTTCCTACTTAAATCTGGCTAACACACCAGTATGATCCTCATAACCCAGCGTAAGTACATCCTTTACCTCCATACACCCCCCCCCACAAAGCAGCAAAGCAAACAAGGTGCAAATTACACCAGGTCTGTCTGTGGGCAAAATTGAGAGTCATATTCTCTGCAGTCAGGGGAATCAGGAGAACCCTTCCTGCACAGCCCCCTGGGCTGACCTGTCAGAGGAGAAGGATTTTTCCCTCCCAGAGCAACCACACAGGCTGATGAAGAAAAAAAGCTGGGTGCCAAGGTGTCTGTATTCAAGGACAAGGAACAGGAGCTTATGGAGCTGTGCTGAAGCAGGTGCTACCAACCACCCCCACATCCAAAGATTTTTATGCTGTTTACTCCCATTTTCTTTGGCTTTTTAAACTAAGTTCCATGGATGTGGTCAGCTTCTGGTGAAACGATGGCTGCAAAAGGAGAGGCTTTTTATATAAATCAGAGCTTACAAGGTTATTGTAGCAATTGTTCAGATCTTTTTCCCTATTTTTCATAGTTCAGATCTCTCTAGCTTTCTTTTGTTGTGATGTTTTTTTGCTGTTGTTTAAGCATATAATATTTTAACACTGGTCTTATCACAGGTGTGCAAGCATATAATATAGTGAATTGACTGGTGGCCAGTTTGAAATGCAAACACTGCACCTCAAGAATTTCTTTTCTATGTCATTCCATCTCCCAAAACTTCCTTGTACCAGATGTATTCCCATGGTCTCTCACTCCACCTCAGGAAAACACAGGAAAGCTTTCCCCATCCTGAGTCAACAACAAACTTGTCTCTATTAAGTCACCACTAAACACTTCATGTTCACACCCTGAATACCTCTGGCACTTAGTGAAACAGTCAGGAAGACGTTGCAGTGAAACCCTGGGGTTTCCAGTGGTTTTCTCCCGGTGGTCTTCCCAGGAATGCTCACCTCATACAACAGAAGAGTGCAGACTGTGAGCCACAGGCGTGATTTTCACCCTGAAGATGCCTCGAGGCATGATGACAAACCCCAAGAGAAAAAGCACACACAGTGATTCAATCTGAAAAGGGTCCATTGCTACAAACCAGATTTTACCCAGCAACTCGTGAGAAGAACTTTACAAAGGGACCTCACCAGGCTGGAGACATGGGCCGACAGAACCCAGCAGCACTGAGCAAAGAGAAGTGCCCAAGATGGGCAAAAAGATGTTCATTCCCTCAGGATGGGAAGGCCTGACCTCCTCAAGCCACGGCCTGCACTCTCTTTTGATAACTTCAAGAAGATACGGCTTAGGTAGGGACTCATGACAGCTGCTGATGAGCTCTGATCTCTCACATTCCTGTTCCCACAGGCAGCTCTGCCAGCGTACGACCCTTCACCTCATCAGAAGAGAACAATGCTTTTGTCCAAGCTTCTAGCAAGCTGATGTGGTTAAAAATAAAGAAGAGGGTGCCTATCTGAATGTCTCTGCATGCGTTTCTGACACGTATTAAATTTGCCATCAGTGACTCCATCCATCTCTCACTTGCCAGGGAGCTGTGTGGATTGTTTACAGATAAACCAGAATGAAATGTAAACTCCTGTCAGATGAGCAAGATATACTGGCTGTGTCACTGGGGCTCTGCAACGTGCGTTTATAGACAACAATAGCCCACGTACGCACGGGACAGCAGCTACTCCTGTTTCATGGTGACACTCGTCCCTGTCTGATATGGAAGGATCATTCCAGCCAGGCTCGGCTGGAATTGTTCATGAAGTGCAGGATTTTGTTTCAAGTGCTCCAGTCTAATTTCAGAGATGCACACATGAGTATATGAAGTTCTGGAGAGACACAATGTTAGCCTGGTGATAGTGTGTTTTATTAAAGAGAGGCTCTAAACCAGCAATTTCATTTCCATCCAGGAATGGTAACAGATTTTATCCACGTGGATCCAGTTGATCTGGAGTTTACTGCCAGCTGAAGAACCAGGGAAGAAGGAAACGCACACGCTTACCTCATCCACGGGGCACTGCGACTTGTACGCTCAACAGTACAGATGCTCAGCAGCTACAGGCACCCCTTGTTTCAGGGAGGGAGGGCTGGAAAGTCCTATGGTGACGTTCCCATCTGGATATCAGGGTGCTGGGAGGGTAGGGTGTCCAAAGAGGAGGAGATGCCAGGACGGCTGGAGTATGTATCATAGCTAAAGAGGATACGCTTGAGTCCATATAAACTCTGCATAAAGGGCTGAAGATGAGACAGCTCCTACTTTCCCCCAGCACTTGGTTCATTTCATGCTAACTCTCCTGAATGGTGACTGCCAGAGAGACAAGCGTCAGCAGATGGACTCTTCTTCCTCAGATGGGGAAAGCTGGGGATGTCAAAAACTTTCTTCCTCCTACACCTCTCTGATAAAATGATTTAGTTCAGTAAAACAAGTACAAGTGGTGCAAACACCATAGTTTCCATGGCACATTTTCCCTGGTCAAAAATTAAAATCTAATGACAAGGCAGTGCTTTAGGGAGCACCCAATCTCTCTCCTCTTCCAGCCAAAGCTTCTCCCAGCGCTGGCTCTCCGTTCAGGTAACGGGATTTTCAGGCTTTCCAGTAAAGGTCAATGCTCTCAAGCACGACTTAAATAATCAGCAGCTGAGGAGTTCTCAGAACTTCACAAGACAGACAGGCAGGGTGCTAAATAACCAAACTGCCAACTTTCCACTCTTACTGTTGCAAATTGAGAGCTTTCCAAAGACAGCCCCATTATTAATGCTATAAATCCCTTACACATTTTATTCAAACATGCAGACAGGGATCCACGACCCTTGTGACAGGTAATTTACTTTAAGGGACTTACAGGAGAAACCTTGTAAATCAGTTTGCTGGTTTTTAAAAGGTAAAACTCTCAGCTTTAGGTGAAATAACTTAAATTATTTTTTCTTTCTGTGTATCTCGGATCCGGGAAGAACCATTTAGGTTTTACATGAAACGATGGGATGGATTGATGCTGGGTCTTACTTGGCTGCTTCCTATGCTTTGTGAAAGAGAGATCTGAAATAATTTATCATCTGTAATGTTCACACCAAGCATTTGTTCTCATCAAACCTTTTCATGCACAAATGAAAAATAAAGATGTAAATGCATTTTCTGACATGCACATCCTTTTTTTTTCCCCTGATCACTGAACAAAGAACTCTAATTCCTTTTTTTCTTTGCAGAGTAAACCCCCTGAACACTCAGATTTCATGTCTGAAGACAGCACGGCTCTATCATGGGCTGGGACAGACTGGGACCACTCTGCCCATCTCTGGATTTCTGCTCCCAGAATCTGCATTTGATCTGCACATTCAATCAGCAAAGAGCATTCATACTCCCACACCTCTAGGTCTCCACGTGTAACGCGGCAGAAGATCTGTATATTAAAGCCCTAAAAGGGATTTTATGAGTTTTGCCACAGTTCATCAACAGCTAAAATTGGGCAGGATTTTTCAGCTTCACTCAATGCAGAATTGAAAACCAGATTGGCTGAATACTTATTTTCTTCTAGATTTGGGTATTAAGTCTCATTTGGTTATTTATTCTCATTTATTCTTAGTTTTTTAACACCATTTGGGTTTCTAAAGATCTGGACAAGCACTGTCTATGAGCTCCCAGGACACACACGCAGGTGCCCAGCTCCCAGTGAGAAGCTGCTGAAACTCTGCACCCATTCTTCTGAATTCCCACCATGTCTTTAGGTCCTTTTCAGACATTTAAATGCACTTCACAAAGTGGCCCATCACACTGGGTGTTCTCCTCTAACACGGTCTGGAGTGAAAAGTGAGGACCAGCAAGACACAGAAGCACCAGGTTGGAAAAGACCTTTAAGATCATCAAGTCCAACCGTTCCCGTCCTAAGCTAAACCATATCCCTGAGCACCTCATCTACCCATCTTTGAAATACACCCAGGGTCAGTGACTCAGCCTCCTCCCTGGGCAGCCTGTTCCAGGCCCTGACAACTCTTTCAGTGAAGAACTTTTTCCTAACATGTGATGTGACCCTGCCCTGGGGCTCAGCTTGATATCTCCTATCACTGGTGCTGTTGGCTTTCAAACAACCCTGGGTAGCATGGGCTGGCACACATGTGCACAACCCCACTGATCACACAAGCAGAAGGGGATTTCAAACTCCTCAACCAAGCTGGTCTCACCAATATATGAGCTAATCCTACAGTCCTCTATTGATCGTTTCTCTGTAGGCACAGCCTCGTTAATTCATAAGCAGACCTGATGAGTCCCACTGCCCACAGAGACTCTCGCAGCCTGGGTGTTTCACACCCACTGACAGCCAAAATCCATCCCTGCTCCCATGCCGTGGTGCCTTCTCCCCCTGGACCAGCATGAAGGGTCACTGGTTATCCCACCAGTGCCAGGACTGTTTCTATACAATGCAAAGATGCTGAGGTATCACTGAGAACTGGAAATCTATGAGAGGTGAGAAAAGCTGTACGTTCCTGAGAGCAAACTGCATTGCTCACCTCTGCTCACCAGCTTTCCAGGGGAACTCTTGCTGAGAGACACAGGATCCCACAGCATCAGAGTCGGGTTTGCTTCAGCCACTGCTGTGCCATGAGAATGCAGTGCAGTGTCATGTAGCACATACCAACAAACCAAACTCCACCAGCCCAAACACCCCAAGGGGAGCATCAGTCTCAAAATACCTCACCTAGTCCTTGCCACCACCATTTAACCTCATCTCTTCAGGATTCTATTTCCTTTCTCCCTGCTCAGCACTGTGTCAGATATTACTGCACAGCACTCACAGAGCCCCAACAGCCCTGAAGTTTGTGTGAAGGTAGGAAGCATACCCCATCATCTCCATTTCCCAATGATTGCTCACCAGTCTCAGGCTGTGATTCTGTTCCCAGCACTGCAGACAGAACCAATGCTTCTCTCCAAAACCCAGGGTCTCTGCACACCACCCATTAAAAGGCCTCAGAAAACACCTTTTTCTAAAACCTCAAACCCATGCTCACTGTCCTTCTGGAAGCCACAGGCTGATCTTCTCCAAAAGCACTGAATAGACATCCTCATTTCCAACACTTCTGCAAGTGTCTGGTGAAGCACCACCAGTACCTCTTCGCCAGTCCCAGCAACACACACAGAGGAGCTGCTGAGTCCTTTAATCGATGCATGGAGCATCCAGCTCCACTCCTGCCCCTCACCCTTGTAAATCCCTTTGCAATTCGTGAAGAATATGTTCCTGCTGGGATTTCCACTCACCACCTTTTCTTATTCTCACAAAATCCCTCATACGATGCCAGCTGCTGCCACAGCATTTATCTTCCACAATCATTAAAGAGTGAAAGAGGATTGTGTCATGTTGAATGAGGTAGGTTTTGAATCTTTATCTGGTTTTCAGGTCTGATATATGAATCCTTCTAAGGTTCCTTTCCTGTAGCTTCACAGTCGCATTCTTTCATGTAAAATATTAGCAAAAGAACCCCACATGCTGCTTGCAAAATAGGATCTTCCACTGAATTGAGGCATTACAATGAGGCCAGTGGTGTGTGTTGCACAGTGGATGTGATTACCCGACTCTGAAATAGTTTCCATTGATGTCATTCATGGAAGGAACCAACAACCCCACTACAAATCAGGTAATCTGTTAAAAATGTTTCAAACTAAATACTGTGGCATTTTCTCATCTGGAGGCTGAAATAAGCTGGGAAGAGTATCTTTACACTTACTAGGGACACTGGCATCGTCTCACTGGTGCTGAGAATAAAGCCCACGAATATGTTCCCACACAGACCAGCAAATCCACTGACATGAATGGTCTCCAAAAGACAAGTGAAAGGATGAGCCAGATCCAGTGATACCAATAAGTGTGAATCATGCTGCACATCAGAAATAACAACCCGACGGGGAGCTGAAGGAGCCCTCAGTTCTGCCTAACAGATCACCTAATGAACCATGCAAAAATTAAATCCTCCTCTTCTGAAAAGATCATCAACCTTCTGGACCAAGAGGAAGGTTGGTTGCTTGGAGACATGAATTGCACACTTGGATGCAGAGGTATGGGCATCAGGAGAGAAAACACAAAGATAAAGGCAAGCCATAATCATGAAAAGAAAGAGTTCTCTTAATTAAAATTAATTCTTGTCTTGTGAATTACATCTAGTTTATGGGTGATGGGTGAGCAACGCAGTACAGACCCATTAAATGTTTTTCTAGAGCAGTCTCACAAGGAAAGGAGGAATCCCCATGCTCCAGGGCTCTAGCTGGGTTTCTAAAATTTTGTCTACATCAGTTATGTGTTCACAGCAACCAGCTCTGTCCTGGAGGGACAGGAGTGTTCTGGTAAACTACAGCTGACACACATAATGAACAACTCAATTTCTTGAAGGTTCAATAAGCGATAATCTGAAGGTAAAGTTCCCTGTTGCTGACAGCTGCCAGGTGGGAAAGGAGATTTGGTTTTATTAAAGACAGAGGAAGAACCAATAGATTTTTATTCACTGGGATCTAAGCAAATACATGCTGACAAGTTTAATATTTGGGGTTTTTTGTGTGTTAATCTTTGAGTATTAACCTTGGCTAATTTTTTTCCATGAGTTTGAGGAATGGCTCTGCTGTCGACAGTGAGGAGCTGCTGTGCACAGCACATGTCATGGCCTTGACTGCAGGATTATGGCTCAGACCTCCTGTAACTCATACTGTCTTAAACAGTGGGTATCTCCACACAGTAACCCCAGGCCAGGACAACACAAAGGACTGCTTTTATACTACCAGGAAACACATGCAAGCATCAGACTTCTCTAGATTCTTCCCCTCTCCATTGCCACAATGGACCAGCCAAGAAACAAAACACCACGATGATGAGCTACTTCAAACTCTGCCAGGCTGTTATGAATGGTAAATCCATGACAAACCTACTACATGTTGTAAAGATCCATAAACGACATTCCATGCTGTAAGAGCAGACCACAGTCCAACTACCTGGTGCACTAATTTATACCCCTCTATAACAGATCTGGTTTGTCTAAGCATCAAGCCTGCACCCAGAATGATTTGAAACCATGTTAGAAAATACACCGTGTTCTTCCCATTTCACAACAACTAAAATTCATGTTTAGTAAGGTATTCATCTCTAAGGAAGGAGGCAGCTATTTCAAGAGTTCTCCAGCAAAGGACGCTTTGGCACCGATGAAAAGAAAGACCACAATCAATCAACCAAGCAACCACCCAACTCTGAAACCAAACCACCACTTTGAAACTCATAATCCATTATTCTGGGAAACTGGCACTTCACCCTCTTACTCAAAATGTTCCTGGACACCCGGAAGCTATTAGGTACAGTAACAATTTCTGCTTTGCCTCCAGTCCACGTTTTTCCTCTGGGTCACTTGTGAAACATTTTTAATCCTATAAAACAGAAACCTAATTCAAAAAGTATCGATTCCAGATATCTTTTTATCTTTCTGACTTCAAGCTCTCTCACAGCTGGGCTGGTTGCCTACAGAGCTCCGGAGTACCTGCGGCTGCACAGCATCATCTCACATGCACAACACATTGCCATTGCCACCTTATTTTTACCACCCAAAAATATTAACTTGGCTGAAACATCACCCCTTAAACACACAGGTGATGTTCCACAACCACAGAGGTATTTGAAAGAAGGTAAACTTTAAAGCCAGGAGTCACTAGGAAATCCTGAGTCAGTTCTACTATATTAAATGAAAACAAAATCTTGTCTTCTGGATGAATGGAAAACTCAGGTCAGTTCTCAATCAACTGTAAATATTAAAATTCTCATATAGCTCTTCACAGTCCAGCTATAAATGACAGCTACTTGGCCAAACTCCAGCACAGTTAATTACACCCTCACATAAAATAATGTCCCATCTAATTTAATTGGAGTATGACATAATAGGGGATTTGTATTAATCAGAAATTTCCTGAATACTAACTCATTTAAGGAGCAGTTTTATTACAGATTTCTATCTATTAATGCAAGTTTTCACTAAAAACTGCAAGCTGTAACACTGCCTCGTATTTTTGCAGTGATCTGTCTTAGGGTTTATACGATTCGCATCACTGTAGTATCTGAGTACCTCCTATGTGAAATCAATAGCAATATCAAAGCCCATAACTGGATAATGAAGTTTCTAAAATGACAGCAGAGTTGAAATCCCCTTCTCTTACACCCTTCTTCTCCTATGCTGTCATTTTAAATTCAGGGCTGTGCTCGTGGGGGTTTTTTGATGTTGTTTTTGTTGGGTTTTCTACAACCACACAAACACTTGTAAAAGAACTCGGAGTCTGACACTGGATCTGACACCCATAACAAGTTGGGATTTTTTTTCATCATAGAGCTTTTTAGAAGTAGATTGGGTCCTTAAACAACCACCAAATCATTGCTGAAGCCACCGAGCCTCAGGAAGGAGAGTGATGGAGAAAGCATTTAATGGAAGGAGGAGAACAAATATTGATGATGCAACACTGGAAATGGGTTCACAGCAGCAAAACCAACCATGGAAGAGGCTACTTGATGTCACTGCCTGCAATAGCTGCTTGCTGGCCACAGCTGCCTTCCTGTCTCTTTGTAAAAGTGAGCACAGCAGCCCTGAGTTTCATTTTTGATGCATGTTAGAACAGCTCTACTGATGTTACCCATCCCTTTGAAGTTAAACACCTCAAAACTGTATCACTGCCATCGGTGGGAACTGATGCTCTTTGGGCTCAAGGCCACAGAGATGGATGACAGCCTTGCCACAGAGGCAGAGCCAGCCTGTAGCATCATCCTGATGTCTACTCTGCTTCTGGGCTGGGTATAACACATCTAACATGCAAAACTGGGGCTCTGAGATGAAATTTGTATGCGCAGAAGGTTATTATAATTTAATATACCTGGTTGAGAGGCACCCAGTGCTCTTGGGCCATTCATTCCTCGCTGAGCTCAGCCCTATGCATGGCATGCAGCCTGAACTCTGCCTAAACCCCAGTCTGGGTATATAAACCCCCAGGATTTGTGTGGTTCATACAAATAAACACAACCCAGAAGCTGCTGCTGCCCCTGACAGTATCGTAACTGATATGGGAAGTTTAGGGCTGAACAGAAAGCCTGGCAGCAGCACAGAGCGTGCTGGGACTGGCGTGTCCCCCACCCCAGACACATGTCCTCCCCTTTTAGTTAACACTAGGAAAATAAATTTTATTGTAGCAAGAAGCTTTGATGATTTCTTCACTGAGGTTAGACGCTGCTTGGACGCTGCCGACTGCTATCGCCAGCAATAATGCCTTAAATCTCCCTGGGCAGGGTTTGATGGCACAGTAATAAAAATGTCTGTGCCCTGTTTATACCTCAGCTTCTACTCCTGCAACAGCGGTGATGAACACCATGTTTGATTTCTCCTGGTATGGAAACACCCTTGCCTGTCATCTCTGGTTTGCTCTCAGTTTCTTGCCTCCTGTTTATTGCCAGAAAAGCAGGTTCCAACTTTTCCAGGCTGGGTTGGCATCTGGCAGAGTGTTGTGCATCAGCACTGCATCTCTGAGATACCTCTGCAACACTCCTCACGTTCTGTGCCGAAGGGCATTCAGCTCTCTGGGGAAGAACCCTGACCATCACTGCTCCATCTCGATTACGCAGCTCAAATGCCCATTTACATCATGTGAGACAAGGGGATTCTGGCCCATGGGGAGCACAGAGCCCTAATTTAATTTAATTTAGCCTGCAGTCACAAGACTTCTTTTTCTGCTGAATTATTACTGGATAGCATGAAGATGTATGGCCTGCCAAATATGTTTAAATGACTTTTTGGTCCCCATCATTACCAGGAGAAAGCTAACACAATGTGTCCAATCTATCTAAATAGAGATGGGAGGGAGCTGAGAGGAGGAGATAGTATTTAATGAAGCAGTAAAGAACTGAGGCTTTCAAAAGACATGATAGACCCTAAATAAGTAAATATAAAATAGTAACAACAGTGTGATTGCCTGTTCATGTTCTCACAGTGTGCCAGGTCAAAACAGCTGTACATATTAATTCTCTGTGGTTTCTAGGTAGACACAAGCAACTCCTTGTCCTCTGATGGAAGCAACAGCAAAAATGTATTAAAAATATACAAATTGTCCCCCCTAAAAAAGCTGTACAGGCCCACAGGCCACTTGTTACCTGCAGAACGGTTCATCTAGGACACGTGATGGAAGATGCAGCAGAAGAAATCCCAGCTCAGCCATGGGACACATCCAGTCTGCCAACACACCCTGCAGGTCTTCACCAACCCCTTTACTGGGATGCTCAAGCACAACCAACACAGTGTATATTTTACCCAAAATAAAATAACATAAAATAAATATTTATATGTAATGAATAAGGGCCACAAAACCTGGAGGGGCAGCTGCTGTGTCTTCTGAAGTGATGATGGGCAAAGGGAAACCAAAGATAGAGGAAATAGTAATTCCTTAACATCTACATTGTCAGAATTCCTGGAAGTGATGTACTTAAGGAATAGGGAAAACACACTTATTTCTGCATTTGATGTTGCTCCAGACAGTTGGTACACCCCTGTGCACATTTTTTACCAAAACAGGGGCAGAGATCCAACTGTCAGACAAGGTAAATGTGTGTAAAACAGGTACCTGTCAGGTCTTTTACCTGACATCACTTTAAATGCCTGGCTTTAGAGGGGAAATAGCTTGACTTCAAGCTGCCAGAATATCCTGCACTCGATTCAGGTGTCATATTAACCAAGGAAAAGGGGAAGCGAAGGAGGAAGCAAGGCGGGGGGGAAAAGGGAAAAGAAGAGAAAACTGTATTACACTAATTTCTGTGGCAGCCAGATGAAATCTGGATGGAAGTTTGGGGAACCAGATTTCCAACTCTCTCTTTTCTTTCTTTTCCTCATGAGATGACACCGAAATTGGGAACGTATTGTTACACAGCACGAGCACTGAACAAATTAAGACTACAAAAGCCTTTACACTGACCTCCAAGAACACTGGATAGCACCTGACTACAACATACAGTTTATCTTAACACAGCCATACCCAAAGCCAACTGTTTTTCCTGAGCCCAAGTATCCAGCACTCCATGAGAACATCTCAGGAGAGGGCTCTCATCCCCACGATCTTACGGTGTGAAAGATCTTGCTGTGTTGTGACACACACCAATTTAGCACAAACTCTGTTTGTTTTGATTTCTCTACAGCTCTTTGGGGAGAGAAAAATAGAGAAAACAGCAGTGGAAAAAGAAAATAGTCTGAATTGGATTTTTATGCAAATGAACTAAAGATAAACTCCATGTCCTCTTGTAACATATTCCTGCTTGCCCACAGATGCAGTAAAAAGCAGCCTCCTGAAAGCTTTTCATCCCTCCAAGAAAAGAATAGTCCAAAAGAAAAATGAGTGCTCTAAACAATCCTAAGCAGTCAATTTGTTAAGCAACCATGCAAGTTACTTCTGCTTGGAGCAACAGAGCAACACCAACAAGAGCTGCAAACTGCTGCGTGAGCTGCATCAGGATTAATTACTTTATATTACAACATCTGGCTGTAAGGAGAGCAAAAGAATTTTACCTGGGTTTGGCCAGCAAGGAAGCCGTTTAGGTTACTGGGTTCTGTGAGGGAATAGGCAGCTTAAAGGCAGATCAATCAAGCTGCTTCCTATCAGGCCATACGGCAATTTAACCTCTTTCAATCTGGATGCTGAGCAATGAACAAAGCAAGAGGCAAATGGTTTGAAACGCAGCCATGGTGGGACACGTTCAAACTGGGCCTGGCAAATCGCTTCAACTATCATTTTTGAAAATCTTTCATGAAATCAAAAGCCATGAGCAGTAGAACCATCTCATCATTAACTGGCATGTCCTAGCAAGGAAAGTAAAACATGGTTCAGGGCAGAGTCACTCTGCAAATGAACATGGTGAGAATTTGGCTTAAAGGCCTGACTACCTGCTCAGACTTAGGAAGGAGGTTCTCCACCAGCACAGGAACTGAAGCAGCTTCAGCCAGCACCAGCCCGAGGGGGGCTGACTGAGGTACCAAAGATGAGGTGAGCGCCCAAGAGGGAGGGGTAGCAGGGCTTTCTCCTCAGGGCGTTCCCCTCACCTACCCAGGCAGTGAGCTCATTATCCAGCCTCGCTCCCTGTTAGGAAAAGCGAGCACTTCTGGTGCCTTTTCAAGGTTTTTTGGGTTGTTTGGGGTTTTTTAAAACAAGATTTGCCAAGATGTAAAACTTTTCCCTCTCATAAAACATGACTGAAACCAGTAGGCGGGCCCAATGATTTTGGGGGTGGTAGGAAGGGGAGGTGAAGCAAACAGCTACCTGCCATTGGAGAGACATGCCCAAACTTTTGGTGCCCACTACCCAGGACCAAACACTCAGGAAGATGGGAATAAACTTCATCTTTCCCCTCTCCAGCATCAGAGCTGCCTCAGACCCAATACATGGTGAATGGCTTATTCTTTGATTTAAATATGAGACAACATGTTCTCTCAGAAAAACCTGCTTTTGTGGTCCAGGGTCCTCTAACTTTTATGATCACCCCCAGGTTACTGTTACATATGAAAATGGGAGGACAGCATTTAAACCATAGGGAAATCTGGCACCTCCATCCAACGGTTTCTTTCTGGCAAAATAGAGGGGATTTGAGAGAAACCAGCAAACACATCGCTTTTAAAAATCCAGAGCATGAGCCTTTACCCTTTGTGTAAGTCACTCCTCAACATTACAGTCATCTCGGCTTTCAAGCTACTCCAGTCCTTGTGTGTGATACACAAGGGTGGCCGGCTCAGGCTGTGCTTGTTATGCTTCACAGAAAGATAAATAGTGGCTGGTGGCAGTGATTCCCTGGACCCCCCGGCTCACACAACAAGCGCATCGTGTGGTGACGAGCGAGCGGGGACGGCAAGGTCGTGTTCTGGGGGAAAGTCACTCAGAGGTACACTGGAAATGAAGGCAAGGTAAAAGTTTTCTTCAGAAGTTTCCACCTGAACCAGAAAGCAATTGGGCTTTTTATAAGAAGGGGAAAAAAAAAATAAAGGTGATGTTCAGTGTCAAAACCCTTCATAGCAGTGAGCAGCGATGTCACTGTACCAGGATGGGTGGTGCAAGGGCCAGGGCCGGCAGTGGGATGTCCTAGCACCAAAGGCAGGCAAAGCTTGGCATGAGGCCATGGGCGCCTCCCGGCATCAGCTCTGTCACAGTTCTCACCAGAGAGTCCCACCAGCCACCCCTTCGGTGCTGGCTGTGGGAAACGGGTCTTAAAAGGCACAAAGTCCATTGGCAAGCAGAACTCTGAAGGGTGGGAAAAGCACAAAGCTGAACGCAATTAAAAAACCCACCCCAGAACAACCACAGCTCCAAAAACTGACCGATGTGGCACCCAAACCCTTCCTGTGGGCCAGCACAGCTCTGCCATCCCACCACACACCAGCACCAACCAGCGTGGGGGAAAGGCTGAATCCCACTTAACGGAGGTTCGATTACTCACAGCTTCGGAGGATCGTTAAGACTCACTGGGAAGGCAAAGCTGGGGTAAGTAGCTCTGACAGAGAAGCCATCAACCCCTTTGATGAACAAAGTAATAAAACAACCAGAAGTCTGAAAAAGTGTTCACAAAAGGATGGTGAGCAAGA
This sequence comes from Zapornia atra, assembly GCA_013400835.1. Lineage (NCBI taxonomy): Eukaryota > Metazoa > Chordata > Aves > Gruiformes > Rallidae > Zapornia > Zapornia atra. The sequence goes on along the minus strand of VZTU01028860.1, from coordinate 295,848 downwards.
CCTGTCTTGGGCAGTGTAACAGAAGATCTCCAGTCATAATTTGCAGGCAATTTTAGAAATTAAGTAACAGAAAGAAATTGTAAGGAAAGTTACCTACGTGGGGCTTCTGTTTCCAGCAGTTCTCCAAACTCATTTTGATGTGTTTGCTCTACAAACTCAGACTCTAACCAATTTCTTCAGCTGACGGGTAAAAGCCAAGGAAATTTCCTGTCATTTTGATTTAGGTAAAACCCTGTGAGCTGAGATCGTGGTGTTGACATTGTAACTCTTGTTCAAGCATACGTAATTTGTGAACACTTTGTTCTACTATATGGATGACTCTCCTTTGCCTTGTAGAGGACACGTACTCTGGCAAGAAATTCCACTCCCGTAACTACAGCTCACACAAATTAATACCCTGTGATGTGGCAGGGGCTTTGTCACCAGCCAGCGCTGGACACACTACAAACAGCCTCATCATCGTTACATCATATAAAATCCAGGTATAGTTCTTGATGTATTGCCCAACATTTTAAGAGAAATGAAACTTGTGAAGCATCTGGGAGATGCTGTCCATCCCCCAGAGCATGGACACCTCCATCAGCATCCCCTTGGAGAAAGACCTTGCAACACCTAATTGACCCTACAGAGTCACACCACTTCATCCACATCTCCCCCTGCTCTAACATGAGGAACTAACGCTGGTGTGGACATGTCTGAGAAGTTTGTAGCACAGGAGTGAGTAAACTCGAAACCTTTTTGATGTATTGTACCAATGCATGTCCTTCTGCTCCAGACAGGACAGGGACGTGGTGACTGCCCATGACCAGAGAAGGAGATGGCAACACATATGGTTAGGAAGGGTCTGAATGACAAAGAAATAATTTCTTTCTTACTCTGGTTAGAAAGAGATCTGTGAGATAAGAAATATAAATTAACAATGGATTTTCCAGATTTTCAGTGTCTTTGAATTGAAGAGAGATGCTATAGCCCCTGACAGCTACAACCCATCTGTAATTGACACAGAATAATTTCTAAGCATCAAAAAGAAGCCTTTGAAACATCTCTTAGACCCCAATAGTCAAATTTTTCAGGAGGTATGCAAGGAGGAGGCTTAGAAATCCCTTAATTTGTCAAAATGGGAGTTGTCCATGGTCCTCCTGTGCCTTCATTCAAAAACCTTTCCATTTATTTCCACCAGAGCCGAAAGACACAGGTACTAAAAAACCCAATCCAACCCAACCTTGAGTTAATGGAGAAGAGAAAGCCAGCTGAGCAAAGTGCCAGAAAAGAGAGCTGGGCCAGTGCAAACTGGGATAGCAGCGCAGAGCAACAGCATGCAGGCTCCTCGTTACTGCACTTCATTAGCCCACTAAGGCAGGGAGGGATGGAAAAAATCAAGGAAGTAGCAGTTCCTGTTACTCCTCGTGCTGTTCTCCCCCCAAGGCTGTTGCTGGTTTACTTACTTATAAGGCAGGTGCCCTGATGAGAGATGTCTTGGCAATTCTATGGAGCAGGCAGAAGAAACAGGTCAAAAAGGAGTTTCTCATCACCTGAGACTCCAAATATTTAGAGAGGTGTGTTGTGGCACATGAGCAATTCCACTTGAATGAGGTTTTAAGGAATTATAAAAGTTCCAAGGGTACATGAGGGGAATCAGACAGCCAGAGGTCACACCAGCTCAGACCCGGAACAGGCAAAGACCATCAGAGTATGCTGAATTTGCATATTTGATAGAAGAGATAACAGATTTACCACAAATAAACTTCAAAGTCGGGTTTGCTGGTGTTTGCCACTGGGTTTGCTGGGGACTGAGCGCTCAGCCAGGAGCAGCAGTGTAACCCAGGGCTCTGCCAGGCTCCTGACCACAAAACGACTCAGACAACTAATTAAACAACACTTCAGCACAGCAAAATCATCTTGCTTGGTTTGAGTCATTAAGTAATTCATCAGAAGATAATCATACAAGAAACAGTACGACCTGGACACTGCTGTTACTATCTCGATACAGCTGTTACTGCACCCATAGCAGGTACTGGGATACCTGCAGAGCCCAGCACCAGTCACCTGCACCCCACCATCCTGTCATTTCAAGCCACTCAAACCAGTTTTCATCCAACAACTTCTAAGGCCAATTTGAAATTAGTTGGGCCTCTCAATCCAGGTCCTATGGGCCATCGTCCACAAAAACTAATAACAACAACAATAATAACAACAGGAGATCAGAAATGCCCACAAGTAGTATAACCACTTCATCAGATATTTCAGCCTCTGCCGTGAGCAACCTGTACCTAATCCTCAGAGTAAATTACCCAGCGCACCAACAACAGGCACGTAATGAAATTGCTTTGCCACTGGCCCTGGTGCTGTCTTCAAAGTTTCTGTTATTATAGGAAATTAGTGGATCAATCAATGCTTATTATTAAAGCACTTTTTGTTTCATCAACGCTTGCAAAGCCGGATGGAAGGTCTGCAACTTTGAGAGCCAGCAGACAGGAGCACGAGGGTGATGGCTTGGTATGATGTGATACCAAGTCCCCCCAAGCTTTCCTCTTCCCTTCCCTCTTACTTCCTCCTTAAAGGAAATTACACCTGCCACATCTTCCCTTGCCTAATGTTTAACAAAAGGAAAGTTGATCAGTGATCGCTGGGAGCTGTTGCTCTTCGCCCACGAGCCAGAAGTACACAGCTAACCCTCCCCTCCTCTTTATTTTAGTTTTCAAAGCTCTTGGACACACGATGCCTATTGCAGGGGAAATCTTTTATTCCCCAAAGTCCTCTGTTAAAGAGCTCTTAGAGAAAAGGAATCCAAGAGTTCATTACTCCTATCTGCTCAACACACTTTTGACTTAATTGTATTGGTGTCTCCTTGCAGGGCTTGGAAAGGGAAATCTGAAAAGCAGCTTTTTGCCATGGCTTTTTTCACTTGCTGAAGCCCTGCTCATGTGCTGGAATACAAACTCTATTATTTGCAGCTTGGATAATTTGTTTAATGCATCACGTTCAAGAGGCCACCTGTGCTAATGCATCGGAAGAGGATGTGGGTTACCCTCACTCTGCTTCAGTAAAGAGAAGACTGTTTCCTGAGCCAAACCCCTCCCATGGATGCACTTGCCTTACCCTGTGCTGACCTGCACTCAGTGAAGGGAAAAGTGGAAGTGGAGAGCAGGAGGTGACACCATCAGTGCTCACCTGGATGTCTCTTTCACATGCATCCCTCTCCTCCATGGGACCTGATGAGGCTGGAGTGATGCGTCACTCTCCCAAGGAGTCAATGCATTTGCAGCCCCTCCAGCACCCACAGGTTTGTATTTCATGCCATGTCAGCGTGTTTCACCATGAAAATGCCCATCTGGCAGAGAAAGAATAATAAAAAAAAGCATTTCCATTCTCTTTGAAAGCTGTTTGACTGGATGGGTGACCACGTAAGGACTGCAAGACGAATGCTTGCTACATCCATTATAAATTGCTTTCATCTTCCATTCAGCTACAGTCGTTAGATGTCAATGCATTAATTACAATCTGCGGTGCCTGTTCATCACATTACACTGACGTAGTCAATACGTGCCAATTAACATACTGGAGTCTTTCCACGAACGTATCTTGCCTGATTTGGAGTGAATGGGTTCATAAAAACCCATCTTAAAACAAAATAAGGAGGATAATGGCAATTTTCTACCAAATTCAGACTCATACACATCTAATGCTCGAGCAGACGATTGGTAAATAAATTGCATTAAAGTAAAACAACTCTGTTAGCTGTGCCAAAAGCTGGACTACACCTCACAGCAGACCCCAAACCTAGGAGATGCACATCTTTTTTCATGGTTTATATTGCACCAAATAGAGACTAGCATGAAAATAAGCCAGTGTAATTAGAGTTAAAATAAATGGACACATGTTTTCTAAATCAGTCAGAGCACATACCCATTTATACCTCCCATAGTCCCTAAACCCCCACATGGGCCTGTCTCAGGGGCTGGAGGTGATTTCGGTGGTTACCACAGTGTGACATGAATTAAAGACGGGCAGCACAGACATCCATGCTGTTTCCTGCAGGAGAACCTGGCACAGAGCTCTTCTCACTACAACAGACTGTGGTCCCCCGAAGAGAAGATTGAAGGCAACAGCCTCTGATATCAGCACTGACCAAATGTAACCAGATGCTATCACTAATTTGGAAACAATTTGCCTTCAGGTCCTACAGCATCATCAACCCTATCCAGTGATGCTTGCACAGCAGCTAGGGATGCCAGGACTCCCGTCCTCTTGTTTGGGTTTTTAGGGCAGAAAAGGGAGTTTTGGTTCCATCTGGTATGGTCCATTCCCAAATCCAGGTTGCCCCTCAGCAAGAAGCCACACAGGGTGGGAATGTCCACGTCCCCCTCCCTAGCCAAAGTGTCCTCAATAGACAACCAGCTTCTTTCTATGCAGGACCAGCACACAGACAAAAACCACTTTAGATTTCCTAAGAATAACAAAGAGATAAGTAAGAAACAAGATCTGTTATTTCTGATGCAGCAGGACCTCCCTGCCTAAATTAGGAGGGGGCTGAGAAGTTGGCAATGCCATTTCTGTCCCGCCAACCAGGCCCCAGCAGACAGTTTGTTTTTAGTTCAGGGCTGAAGACTGCAGGAAATCACAAGCTTTCCATGTGGAAAATCCCTAGAAGAGTAATTACCCTCTAGAGGAACTTCTCCCATGCAGGTAAAATGCCATTATTTTGGAGGAAGATGCCATGCAGCATGCAACACATCACATCGCTCTCCAGCTTCATCAAACAAACATTAGCAAATGTTTTTCATCCCTGGTTTTATTAAGGAGCATTCAAGAGGGTTGTGCTAACAGAGGCAGCTCAGATACCCAGAGCAGTATTAAGCCTGGAGCAGCAGCAGCAGCGCTGCCGTGGCAGCAGTGATTCCCCCACCTGCCAGGACTGGACCGCTTTGATCAGTAGCCTTTTGGAGGTGAGCAGAAGAGAGACAGCAGACATTTGTGCAGCAAAGATTTTTTAGGATTCCAACTGCTGCGTCTGGAAATGCCTCTGGGGCATTTTTTTTTATTATTATTATCATCTTTATTTTATTTTTGCCTCCATGTGTGCACAGCAGGACAGCAAGCCAGGCTGCGTGGCAGCACCGGGCGCTGGGGAACGCTTGGATTTTCTCCATGATAAAATGAAGCACGAATGACATTGGAGAATCTGGTCACAGAGCCAGGCTGGAGAACAAAAGCACAGGAAAAGTCGGTCTGGGCAACATCTTTCGGGGGAAACTTCAAAAATCAGTCTCTACCCAAAAGCAATGTCAGCAGCAGCTCCACCAGACCGGAGCCCTGCTCTGAAGCTACATGAGACTGGGCTGGGAGAAAACCCAGTTCAGGACAAAATACAGCCTGACAATATATCTTCAGCACCACCTTGCTCTTCCCAGTTCCTGATTCTCACATGTAATCTTGTATTTAAAAGATGTGTATACCCTATCAAGCCACAGTATGAGGGTGCTTCTATCCTCTCCTTACCCCCTGCTCCTTTTTTAATGCTCTGCTTCAAAATGCCTGTTCATCCCTACCCCCTTTTTCCTGTCTCACTCTGCACTCCATCCCCACTCCAGCAGTTTTTGGAGGGGGATGCAGTGTACTGCACACCAATGCCAGGTTTGAGCTGGGCACCGAGCAGGACGCTGCTCTGAAACAACCCCCCTGCAGTGCCAGGGGTACCTGTGACCTTATTCAGGGCTGTGTGTTGGACAGAACAACAGACAAGAAATAAAGGCTGCACAGGCTCAGCACATTTCATGTTCTTCCTGGCAAATCACAGGCACAAATGACTTCTCCAAGCAGCAAGCTCCTGCTAATGCTGCTGGGATGCCAGTGCATGGACTGCAGTGAAAGGTACAGGAGCTGAGTGCAGTGTGGAGCATGAGTGCTGCAGGACCTGGGCAGAGAGACTCCGATTCTGCAGATGTGGTTTATAGACTGCAGAGGGAGAATCTGACAGCAGGAGCTGTGCTTCCCAGGCACAGCAGGCCTGAGCTCTGAGTTATTTATTTCTATTGATGGCTCTTGATGTTCTTTCTGAAGTTTTGATCATCAGGAAACTTGAGAATGAGCTTTTTATGATGGTGCTAAAGACAGACATTGGCAACAGCTGAGTTTCACCTCAAATCCTGATGCCAGCAAAGCATCTCCAAAGCTTTTTTCTTTTTTCTATAGGCTAGCACCTTTTTTCTGTCTTTTTTTTTTAATTCTTTTTGGAAGTATTAAAGCAGAACCAACCTTTGAGTTCAGCTTATTCAATTTCCTACTGCTATATTTTTCAAGCTTCTATCTGGACATCCTGGATTTGTCAAGGAGATTTTCTCCTGTGAAGAACATGAAATAAAAACATCTCAGCTGTGGCTCTACATAAATCATATCATTGCACTGGGGATATGTACTGCACTTGGTAATTTTCTGATGGCTGCTCTGGCATTTTGATTAAAAAATTAGCACCGCAGCTCTGCAGTGCTATACAATAAAGAACGTGCTAAATGAACTAAGGACTGCCTGATGGACAGATCTCAAACAGCATTTCTCACAGGCCACCACCACTCCAGTGGGGCCGTTCCTAACGGTGCCGCATGAAGAGTCATCCAAAGCCCAAATCTGTTCAGCAGCTCCACTGAGACCTGGGATGAACATAGAAACCCCAGCTGAGGTTACAGACACCAAGAGCGATGGAGCAGAAGGAAGGATGGCTGTGCTGAGCTTTTGGGGTTGGCCAGCGACCTGTGCCCATGCACAATTGACGTATTTTAATGTAACCACATATGGAGATGTGTATAACACGCTGCCCAGGAACAAGGAGCGCAGGGCAGAACCATTAAAATGAAAAGCAGAGGAGGCAAAAAGTCATTTGGCAGAGAAAAGGGTCAGTAAAGGACAAAACACACCATGGTGATCCCAGACCAGTGGAATCCCTGCCTGGATGACGGGGAAGAACACCACAGGCACACGGAGGTTTACCCTCTGCACTGATACTGGTGGTGCTGAACCAAAAAGGCACCCATGACAAATACAACATGAATCAGGACAGGTAGCTGCAGTGCACACATCTGAAACACATTAAAAAGACTTTTTTTGGTTCATTAAGGAACAATTTTGGCCTTAAAAGCTATGAATCTGGTAACCTGGTCGAAGGGAAGATGAAGAGCATGTAGGCAGAGTATGATTCATGAGATGCCTGAAAGGCTAAAGAGAAAGAACGACAGGGCAGTGGTCCTCAGATGAAGGCAGGCTTCAAAAGAAAACTCTAGCAATTAACCACTGGGAAAAAACAACAGAGAAAACAAGAAAAAGAGGAAAACAGGACATAAGATGTCCCAGTCTGTACATAATAAAACAAGATCTAGGAAAACCTGCCCAGGATGCTGCCATATCACCCCTCTGACTTCATGCCAAGCCTCATGTGTTTCAACTGAGAGTTTCCCCACTTTTAGTGAAAAGACATCTTTGTCCCATGACTGTGCCACATTTGCTCCACAGATTCACTTAAAGACAGACTTGGACTGAAAAAAATCTAAAGTCCATGCAACACAGAAGGTTTGGATCTGATTTTCCGAAATGGAAACCCAGTAACTCCAAGTTCCCAGCCCACTGAGAGAGAAAATTAGACTTTTTAGATCTCTGCTTATGTGACCCAGAGCTGCATGTGTATGTCAGCCATTCTGTGACCTCACCAACATCTCTACTTGCTGCTCACTGACGTCATTTTGTGTCTGCAAGCAACCAAAAATACCATTATTTGTGCTTGTGATAGAGCTGTGGTGAGCACTGCTGGGACAGATCAAGTCTTTTTTTTTTGAGAAATGGTATTTGCCTGGTTTTATGCACCAGTGAGTCACTGGAAAGTACTTATAAATATTTAATACTCTACCCCTGCAAGAGTGTGTATAGACATTTGATACGGGTTACACAACATCACCTCCAAAGCACTACTCTGTGTTGCAAAGTCTTGCATTTAAACCCAAGATTAACCAATCAATGCACCCCCAAAAAACATTTGAAAACTGCTGCTATGCTGTGTTCTAGCAAGCTTTCTCTGCAGTTTGGAGACAATGGATTTCCAATAACAACTTGTAATTAGTTCATTTTCCCATGTTCGGTCGTTACGCATTAAGCCCGGTGACATTTCGCAGATGGTATCTTTCAAAAGGAGAGGTATCTGAAAGAAATACTCCAGTTTGGCAATTCTCACTGGAGTGGAGCAGTTCCAGCTACACAACTGATACATCCTCAAGGAAAGAAACAGCAAAACTAGTGTCAGGCACACTGTCTGGAAAGATCTGGAGAGCAACTCTCGAGCAAAAAGCATGGAATCACAAGAATTTCAACCATAGAATCACAGACTCACAGGGGTTGGAAGGGACCTCGAGAGATCATCAGGTCCAACCCCCTGCCAAAGCAGCTCCATAGCTCATATTGCACAGAGAGGTGTCCAGATGGGGCTGGGATATCTCCACAGAAGGAGACTCCACACCCCCCTGGGCAGCCTGTCCCAGGGCTCTGTCACCCTCACTGGGAAGAAGTTCTTCCCCATGTTGGTGTGGAACTTCCTATACTCTGACTTGCAGCCATTGCCCCTTGTCCTGTCCCCACAGACACTGAAAAGGGGCTGGCCATTTTCCCCTGCATCCCATGCCTAAGATATTTATAAACATTAATAAGATCCCCCCTTAGTCTTCTTTTCTCCAGGCTGAACAGCCCCAGCTCACTCAGCCTTTCCTCATAGGAAGTGCCCACATTTGCCATTGATCCTGCCAAAATTTTGTTTGAGGAGACTCCTGACTAATACAAATCATAATGCCAAAGGGCAGAAATGAAGCACAAAGCTGAGGAGCAAACCTGGTTGGCTGAATTCACCTCTGACCTCGGCACAGAAGCGTTCCCTTCCCTGGCCTCAGGTCACCTCCCTCCTCCCACGCCCAGGATGCATCCACATGCATAGTCCTTTTCCCTGAGCACTCTTAGTTTGCTCTCTGGAAACACAGTTTAGGATTTGAAGCATTTTCACATCAAATTTGCTTTAAACCTGCTTTCCTGATATGAATTAATTCTGGTTTGGGTTTTTTTTTTTTCTCCCCTCTGAGAAAATGCCTTTTACTTTGCTCAAAATGCAGCAAAACAATGGAGAATATACAAAGGACCTGACTCTGACAGCTGTTTTGTGGAGCTCCAAACAATGTAGGGCTCTTTGCTGGAGCCCACTGCTAGATTTTAGACCTGAAGCTCAGGACTGATGATTTTCACTGGGTGAAAAAGCAACCACCACCTTTGCAGAGTATGTTTCTTTGATAGCAAGGGGGGGGGGGAAGAAGAGAAAAAAAAAATCAAAGCAACAAAATTCTCCACATCCAAAAATTACCTGCCCATTAAAAATGGAGTAAGGATGAACTCACTTAGATGTCTCCCCAGCTGAGGTACCCTACCAGCCAAAAATTACATCTCCAGACACACCAGGACCATTCCTAGTGCTAAAGCCAGGCATCTTATATTCCATTTACGGCAAGGCAAGGAATTAGGTGCTTCTGAAGATGATCTAAAGAATCAGAATGTATTGAGCTGGGAGAACCTGAAAGCTGATCAAAGGCACTTTGACCTCAAACATGTGCTGGGAGCTCAGCCCCGCGCTGCAGCACGAGCATCAGCCCGCGCACAGAGAGCCCTGGAGCACTGATTTCTGTACCAGCACTTTACTGAGCTGCTGCATCCACCTTGAAGGCAACAGAGCCGGCTCGGTCCTAACAAAGCCTAAAAACCCAGGGGAGGATCACATCTTGGGACGGGAACGCCGATTATTAAATGCCATTGGGGTGACTTGTTGGCGCATCCCAGCTAGTCCTCACCTGCTACAGCATCACAGAATCATAGGGGTTGGAAGGGGCCTCCAGAGATCATCGGGTCCAACCCCCTGCCAAAGCAGGGACAGGTTGCACAGGTCAGCATCCAGACGGGGCTGGAATCTCTCCAGAGAAGGAGACTCCAGTCAGCTAAACAGTTTTACATTTCTGCTTTTTGCTTAATTTTTAACTTCTAGCTTAGTTTTTGCTTTAAGATTGAATCCATCAGTCCAGAAAACATCCCATGAGTCGCCTTCATCCTCAGTACTACGGCTGCGCATCGCTCCCCAAGGCAAACAGGAACGGGCTGCTTCAGCTAACTGAAGGAAACCTCATTTCTTTTCCCCAAGTAGTTCCCATCACCTCTCACACTGCCTCAAACCAAAAGGAGAGGCCGGCGCTCCCCTGCCTGCTAAGGCGTGTTTGAAGTTCAGGTATCACATAGCTCACAGGAGGAGCAAATCGATGTTGGTACACTAATGAATTATTTCCAAGTTTGCACCAATATCTGTGGCAACATGAAAGGAAAATCCCATACTGGGGAAGATTACAGCTGAAGAGGCAGAGGATGGTGCACAAATTGTCAATATTTTAGGACTGTGATTTGATCCTGGAGATAACTGCTGCTACAACATTGCTCAAGAGAACACCTCGAGCAAAACATTTTATCTCACAATATAGTTGTCCGATATAATTAACCGGGCTTGACCAATCTAGCTGGAAGGTAGCAGTAACAGACACCCAAGCCTACGTGCCGTGCCATGCCGTCGAGGAGGAGAGCTTTGTAAAGATGTGAGTAAACATTTCATCTGAACCCGGAATATACAGGCGCAATCTCCGCTGGAACAGCCGGCTCACCAGGTGTGTGAGGATCACAGAATTGTTGGGGTTGGAAAGGACCTCCAGAGATCATCGGGTCCAACCCCCTGCCAAAGCAGGGTCCCTAAGACAGGTCACACAGGTCGGCGTCCAGACGAGGCTGGAATGTCTCCAGAGAAGGAGACTCCACACCCCCTGGGCAGCCTGTCCCAGGGCTCCCTCACCCTCACTGGGAAGAAGTTCTTCCCCACATTGGGGGGGAACTCCCTGTGCTCCAATTTGAGGCCATCATCCCTTGTCCTGTCCCCACACACACTGAGAAGAGGCTGGCCATTTCCCCGTGTCCCACCCTTCAGATATTGATAAGCATTGATCAGATCCCCTCTCAGGCTTCTTTTCTCTCCTATTCAGCCAAACAGCCCCTGTTCATTCAGCCTGTCCTCATAGGGGAGATGCTCCAGTCCCTGTATATTGTGGATATATTTTCCCAAATACCAGTATTTCATTTTCCCCACACAGAATTTATCACCTTCCTTAAAACAACTCCCTCTCCCTGCTTGACCCAATGGCTCCTTTTGAGGTTTCATTCCCTCTTCCTCACAGCAGAGGTCGGCTGTTCCCCAGCAAGCATCCAACTCAACACCTCTGTGACAATGACAAAGCTCTGTCCTGGAGTAGTTTCTGGCAACTCAGAAACAGGCACCCCTCAAAAAAAAACCTGGTTCATACTGTGCACTCCTAATGAGCCTCCAGAGGATGCTTGGAGGGGCCAGGGATGGCTGGTTCACTCCTGTACACCATGAGGTGGCATCACCTGGTGTGCAAGACGACTACTGGGGATTTGGGGATCGCTGCCGCAAATCTGGAGCCTCTCCAACGCCTTCACTACTGCTTCTCCCCACTGTCAGTGATTTATCCAACACCCATGCCCAGCCCACACTCTCAATTAATTTTCTCACCCAGTTAATTAGAATTCACCCACATGCTTTGAAAAATGTAATGAACGCAACAGCAAGCTGTGAGAAGAGGGTGTTGGTTTGGAGAGCGCTCTACCTGGCCATGAACTAGAATCAGAGAGGATTTTATCGTAGGGTTAATAATGTCTCATGAGCTAACCAATGGTGACAAGATAAAGCCATTTTGATGGAATGCATGTTTTCCCTCTCTTCAACGTATTTGTATTACAAATTGACCTGTCCACATTGATGATAATATAGATCTAGAAGATTACACTGATTTTTCTTCCCCTCCCTCCCTTCAACTGGGCTTTCACATCTGCCAACCTGCTACTTTCCCATCAGGGAAGACAACAGGAATGCCAAAAGTGACATGCCTAATTCCAGTGACCTCCAGTCAGTCAGATGTGGCTCCAGAAGCTATGTCCAAAAACCAGTTGCCTGAGCATATTTAAAGTAGGACTCAGCTGGGTGACGTGCTTGCCAGACTATCTCCATGCTGATTAATTAGATGCATGTTCTGCTCTGACTCTTATGACAATTAAGCCTTTCATTTGTTACTCATTTATTGAATCTTTGTGACAATATAAAGAAAAGACACCAGAAAAATACACTTGCTGGTACTCTGGTTTTGGAATGTAAAGATCTTGAGATCATCTGATTAAAAGTGGTTTGATTTTTTAAAAATTATGATCCTGAGCCTGCTTATCTAATAATAGATATCAATGAGAAATTAGAAGACACCTACAAGTTGTTCTTGCCAGAGCTGCCAGAAGAGCTCTTCATCCATCTCCTATGTTACTGACATATGGTTAAGGTGATTTGAAGTGTGATACTTCTGTGTCAATAGGTATTCCAAGTCATCCTCATACATGCAAATGAACTTCTAAAAGTTGCATTCCTGTGATTGAGAAAGAACTTTCAGAAATTCAATGACAGGGTTAGCAGAAGGGCCATTCTTTCTGTCCACAACCCAAACCTGTCCATTACGAAGCAGAAGCAAATGATTAGCAGCATTAGAAATTATTAAACCCTATTAGATGTAAGGGGGAAATCACATTTTGGTGGAAGGTAAGAGATGGGATTTGTCTCATCCACGTGCTTTTCATTCATTTACAGTTGATCAACGTGGACAGGGACCAAAAGCACCCTGTGAATCTGTGTGGGTCTTGGAGAGAGATGATGGGTCCCGGGAAAGCAAGAGACACGTGGAGTGAGGGAGAGAGACCGTTTTGTGGCTCTAAGTTACAGAAAGGCCACAAGACTCTTTAAAATTAAACCCAACTTCTGAAGCAGCACAAGAACAGCAAATTGGAAAGCTCTTTGCAATATCAAGGTCATCTCCAAGCCTTTCCAACACTGCACTGCTATAGCAGAGCACAGCACACCGAAACAGATGTAACGGGGCTTGTGAGAGGATAAATTGGATTGAGACTTTCTGATGTCACTGGATGCTGGTAATTAGGTTCCTCAGCTTGCTGAGCATCCATCTCCGCTGCCAGCACACAAAAGCCAGAGGCTTGGGTGAAATTCAAGCAACAAAAGGATCCCCCTAATGGGCCAAAAATAGGAAAAATGTTGCAGCTTTAAACTACCACTGCAAGCCAAGTGCTGGCTCATGATAAAGCAGAAATTTCATAAATACTTAAGGACTGCAAACCAAAGCATGGCTTGAGAGAAACATTTGAAGCATTTTTGAGGTGTTTTGTGCCTACATCGTGCAATAAAGTAAAAGATATACTTTCACTAAGCACAAAAGTTAGCTTACAGAGCCCTCAAAGCTTTGCAAGTCGCAGACAGTGAACTTTGTTTTTAAATTAAAAGCCAATAAGCCATTAATCCCTCTTGGTAAAGACAGAAATTATGTGAAATTGAAAATGGAGAATTCAGGTGGGTTCTCAGCTTCAGGTGGAGAACAACTCTCTTTGCATACAAACCTCTTTTGATAGATACTCATTGTTACACCTTGGGTTTCCTCACTATTTTTGCAGTTTATCGATTACTATCTCTACCCATTGGCTAATATTTCCTACTTGTCTTATTTTCATTGCCTACTTAAAATTCACTGAACCAAAAACTCATACAAATGACTCTTGGAATTGAGCTTCGAGTTGCTGTGACTTTGAGAACCCATTGATCCAAAAGTGCTCCCAAATAACTGCGTGTCAAGCCTTTATGGCTAGGTTAATTCACTTTATGGCCCTTCTTAATGGATGAGGTTTTATGTTTTACTGTATATCTGCTGGTCTGAGTGTGCTGTGTTGAATTAAATGCATATGTGGTTCAAACAGGTCCAAGGTGACAACTGGGGCTAATTTTAAAGCACTTCATTATTACCCAAAGTATTTTGGGTTTTTTTAATGAAAAGCCAAAAATCAAGAAAACAGATTCTTTAGAAAAGAGGGCATTTGGCAAAAATAGAGATTCTGTGTGAGCATCACAGCTTGTCAAAGAGCACCAATGAGGAACATGCTGGTGTGGTGCACATGGTGACTCTCCTGCACACCAAGCTTTTCCCACCAAGCAGGCATGGAAGCAGGTTTAGAAAATGAAACCAACCACTTTGTTGACAAAATTCCATATGCAAAGAACAGGAGGCAACCAGCTTTCTTCATCATCCTTTTGCCTGCACTCAGCATTTCAATGGTTGAATCCTACTTTTGTTTAAAGAGTCTTGACCACACAGAAGTACTCTGTAGCTCACTGTCCTGATTCCTGAATAAACCAGCACTTCTTCTGTCTTTCTGTTTTGGTATCTCAAGGGGTCAGGCTTCAATACAATTTTCTATCACCTGGGTGAAGGAAACAATGTGGGCCTCTTCCAGGGAAGGACATCTGTGAACCCTTATGTAAAGCCTGAACACAACATTACGAAGAAAACTAGGATGACACAAGTACTTACACAGAAAACATCCTTTCCAGGCACATTATTCAGTAAAACACCTTCCCCACAGCATCTAACACACATTACCACAGGACATGTGGACAAGTTTCACTTTTGTTCCCTCAGGGTCACTCTGAAACCACATACTCATGTCAACAGACCTGGCCAGTTCACCAACACCTCTCCACTGCCAGCACAAGCAGCAACACAACAACATAAATGAGAAAACAATAAGCTCCACACACTTTTACCAACCTCCTGGTTCACGCTCATCCTTTGGAGCACACTAACCTTTAGAAACAAGCCTTCTGTAGTATTTCCATAGCATTAAATAAAAAAAAGGGATTATCTTTGCTGACCATGTCTGGGTAGACAACACTGTCACCATAGATATTCATGTGATCACAACACCCAGGACAGACACAAGCAGTGGGACTCACGGAAGGCTGTGTAGAGCTCCTGCAGCGTTAAGCGCCCGTCATTGTTGTAATCATCAAACCGGAGGAGGTCTTCTAGGGTACAGTCTAACAAATCATCTTCTAAGTCCTCCTTCTTCATTAGCTATAGCAAAGAGAATAGGTCAGCTTACATCTAACGTGAAGCTACAGACTGTCACCCTGGCCCACCCAGCAGATGTTCCATTAAATGACCTTTAGGGAGATAGGTACAGATCTACCCATGGATACGTATTTGCTCTGCATCAACATACCACTGATATTGCTGCAGCAATTCATGGGCCATGGACTGGTGAAGAGACTCTTCCCTCAGCAGCAGCAGCCCAGGAATGCACTTTCACTTTGCAAATGCATTAAAAGATGAATATTCAACAGGGGAAGAGGAAAGTCTGGGCTTTCTCATCTCCATAGGCAAGGGCAATAGTGTGTTCCTTGCTTTAAGGACTAGAATGGGCAAGAGCAGATGGTATATTCAACACTCAGGTGTTTTTCCAGCCCTTGACAATTTGTTTCTTACAGATTCTAAACATTTCACACGCTCTACATTAAAAATGAAAGCTCTGCAAGTCATACATCCAAGGTAGCAAATAGCCAAAATAAGATCTAAGCATAATGAAAATGTTGGGTCCTCTGAATTTATGGTAGAACACGAAGAAAACTGCTGAAGTGTTGCATCTTCCGGGCAGGAAGGCTTTTTGCTGTAGTCCAGGGACTCTTTTATTTACTATTCTAGTCTTGGCCCATTATATTGAAGCAATTTAAAGTAATAATGCTAAAAAAATGACCCTTCACCTAGCAAGTAAAAATGTTCAATAAAAGCGAGATCAACCATAACTTCCAAGATCAATCTTCTAAAGATGGAAATTTCCTTTTGTCTACCTTTGTATTGAAAATTGATTATCTTTTCATAAGACTGACAAGTTTTTACTAGTCCTTTTGATTTAACGTCAGGAAAAACACACAACCCCACAACACACAACACTTCAGCTGCAACAAATTCAGTTGATTTATGAATCTGACTTTAAAATACATTAAAGTTTTAAATGGAAATAACACCAATTGCCACCATCGTTAATAGCCCCACATCCTTGTGGGCTGCAAAACTACATGGGCATTTCACACTGCTGGATCTGGAGGGAAACTATTCCACAGGATCAGCCAGGAGGCAAAGCAACAATAAAGAGAGGGGGATGGACCATCTGCCGCCCTTTCGGTGCTCAAAGCAATTCTGTTGTGGACACAGGTCCTCACCATCTCCCACTGTCGTCTCTGGAGGGATTCCGCTTCCAGTTTCTCCCTCAGGGTGAATCCCTTTGCAGTAAGCCTCCTGAAGCTTCCCCTCCAGGTCTTAAAAATGACTTTATTCTGCAGCAGTGCACGTTACCTGCCTCGAGTTTCTTCCTTGCAGACAAGGTTATAGCGCTCAAGAGACTATTTTTCTTTTAAATAAAACCAAGAAAATGCACAGCAGCAGCTCATCCAGCAGCCAGAGAGAACAAGGTCCCACTGCACCACGTTCCTTCCAGCTGCCTCTACCCATGGGCAATGAAATCCCCATCTTTGGGGGAATTTTAAAGTTGCAGAGAGCTTCAAGTTAGAGACAAAACAAGTCAATCACAAAACTACCTAACAAGGCAAGACACAACTTCTGTTAAGACTATAACATGGGCAATTAAAAATTGTTCATTAATTAAAAAGAAAATAAATTACCATGAAAACTGGGTGAACAAACAGGTCATGTAAGAAAACATGAAAATCATCTTCCTGTAAGACCCAACAAGGAAAATAAAGAATGGACACACTTCATGTAACACGTGGATGCTGCTGCTGTGAAAGCCCCAGAGCTGCCCTGAGACATGTCCTCAGCCCTGTCAGGGCTTCAGCCACACTCCCACACAGGGGCCCAAGAGCAGCCCCACAGCTCAGGATTTAAAGTATTCGTGGCTTAGTCTTCTGAGGGCTGATCACGCTTTCACTTCAGCAGTCACAGAGTCACAGATCGTAGGGGTTGGAAGGGACCTCCAGAGCTCATCGGGTCCAACCCCCTGCCAAAGCAGGGTCCCTAGAACAGGTCACACAGGTTGGCATCCAGATGGGGCTGGAATCTCTCCAGAGAAGGAGACTCCACACCCCCCGGGCAGCCTGTCCCAGGGCTCCCTCACCCACAATGCTGGTGGCAAGGCTGTGCCGAGGGTAGATGGGGGAGAGAGCTCCAAACTGAGGGCTGAGCTTATTCTGGGCCATCCAGCTGAAGTGGGCTCAGTATGTGCCAGCATGCTTACCAATCATGGTAGCAGTGAGAAGAGGAAGAATTAAAGTAATTTAAATTACACCAAGGTGTCTGCTCACTCTTCTGAGAGACCCAGGCTCCGAGCACATCTGCAAATGAAGCCCCCAGAAACTTTGCTGCAGACCTTAAAACACCCGATCCTGCTCCTTTAAACTCTAAGTCATTACTCCTTCCTAATGGCAATGGCTTCAGGCTGCCAAACCTTTATTTCCCTGTGAGGTGAGTTTTAATATCCTGATGGAATAAATTTCATGTAAAAAGGGGAAAAGAATTGGAGAGCGGAACAGACATTTAGATGTCACTATGCAAAAGCTGGCTTTGAATTCAGATAAAAGTGTTTTCTTATACCTCCCGTGTCTTCATAAAAAAATCATCGTGTTTAGATGAAGTATTGTATAAATTCATAGCTCTGAGATCTAAGGGAATTTACCCTGACGCTTTGCATTGCGCTGAAAGGATCGTGCATCATGTCAACAGCCTCAGGGTTCAAAATTCACAGCAAACCATCCTACACAGGAGAAAGCTCAGGGAGGAGAGATCTTGTGTCTGTCCTCCTGCTTCCTCACAGCTTGCATTTACATGCTGGAACCAGAATGCACTTCAGGCCCCACCTCAAATATTGTGTCCAGTTCTGGGCTCCCTGGTATAAAAAACACAGGGATGTCCTGGAGAGAGTCCAGAGGAGACTATGGAGGTGATTAAGGGCCTGGAGCATCTCCTCTATGAGGGAAGGCTGAGTGAGCTGGGGCTGTTCAGCCTAGAGAAAAGAAGCCTGAGAGGGGATGTGATCAGTGGTTATCAATATCTGAAGGGATGCAGGGGGAAATGGCCAGCCCTTTTTCAGTGTCTGTGGGGACAGGACAAGGGGCAATGGCTGCAAGTTGGAGCATAGGAAGTTCCACACCAACATGGGGAAGAACTTTTACACAGTGAGGGCAAGGGAGCCCTGGGACAGGCTGCCCAGGGGGGTGTGGAGTCTCCTTCTCTGGAGATATTCCAGACCTGCCTGGACTCCTATCTGTGCAATATGAGCTAGGGGTCCTGCTTTGGCAGGTCCCTTCCAACCCCTGTGATTCTGTTTGCCGGGAAGTGTTGGGTAGAGATGGGATGCTCCGGCAGAGCTTGGGAGAGCGGAACAGGTCCCAGGCAGGTATTGGCTTGCAAAAGGCTCTGAAAAGGCGTTGGCCTTCTAATTCTTCTCATGGATGACACAATCACTGTGTCACTTGGGTGGGAAAAGACTTTTGAGATCATCGAGTCCAACTGTTAACCCAGCACTGCCAGCCAAGATCCTGCCACATCTGCCATAACGCCTCTTCTCCTATGCACAGGGCTGCTTTCTTAGGTTTGCATGGCCAAAGAGACAGTTCCAGACATGGAGTGACGGGCTCCAGTGCCTGAGCTACACGTTCGGTTCCTTTTACCAACCAGGTGAGCTCCAGCAGCATGGCACGCCCCTAATTAGAAAGAACAGGGCTTTACCCGAGCTCTCACTTTTCCTATCATTATTAAGTTCTGCTAATCACCGTTTCAGCATCTGCCTAGGGATTTTGGGGAAAACAAACCTGTCTAAAAATATTCCAACCTCACTGTCACGTTACTACATGCTAACAGTCCAGAATGCAGGGCAGAAGAACTAAGAGATTTCTGCCTATCTTGCATGCACCTAAAAAACCCAAATTAATTCCCCCCAAGCCAACTAGCTGGAAACACTGCAGAAGATGACGGTGAGCGGCGAGGATTAGTATCTATTTTCAGGAAGAGGGATGGGGCTGGAAAGCTGCCATGTTTTGTGTTTGCAGAGGAGCTTCAAATGTTTGAGACAACCCCTGTCTCCCCAGAGATGCAGAGGCAGGCTCGCAGGCTGCAGTAGATTTTCCTCCTTTACCTGCTGCCAGCCGGACAGTTACAAACGACCGTCCTCACAAGAGCGCTCCCGCGTGACGTTCGGTTCACACGTTGAATGAGAAACGCCATCCGCTTCATAACCCCATTTTCAGCGAGCAATAAACCCACCTGAGCCAGCTCCGAGCTGCTGAGATGCCCGTCGCTGTTTACATCCAAGTGCTTAAACATATCTTCAACTAAGAAGCGCTTCTGGGAGACTCTGTCCTCGGGAGGGATGCTCGGCGGGCTCTGCCGATGAGCCTGCAGGTCCAGGAGGATGCTTTTGAGCCGGCTGTAGTCTGCCATCGTGCAGGTGTCACCTACAAGATAAGACCCCACATTATCAGACTACATGCATTCGTCTCCATCTTTTTCAAGGAGATGCTGAAGGGAAGTGTAAGGAGGCCTGGATAAACCGGGCTGCCTGCACACACAGCACCCCTCGGCTCCGTGCTGGTGGAGCTCCTGCAGTCCTTAGTCCTTGCCTTTTTGTCATAGCTGGTAGTTTTACTAAATCCTGCTGGCAGGGATGCTCTCCAGAACGCTGCCTTCCAGATTAGAGGGCTTCAGTGACTGACTCCCCCATGCCAATCAGCTTTGTAATCCCCACCCCGTTAAACTGGCTCCACGTTTTCACACAGATAAATTCATCTATCCTGGGATTATAAAGAAAAAGATATACCTGGGGAAGCCAATGCTTAGAGAGCACCGTGAACACAAACAAGTGGCAGTGCTGAATGTCACCCTGTGCTGATGTCATGGAGTCCGTAAGGGCGGCCCATGGAGGTAGGATGGTCAGGGGGAGGAGAGGGGGCTGCGGGGAGCCCCTGTAGCTCGGGGTTGCTGGTGCATCACCCTGATGCAGCCAGACATAAACACTTCCTCAGCCCCTGGCCAGGGAAAAAAGGGTTACCATCATGGCAAAGCACCCACTCTGATGTGACACAGGCCTGGCTGGAGGAGGCAGATGGAACCTCCACAACCATGAAAGCTCCAGCTGGGCTAGTGGCAGTGGGTGCCTTGAGGAACCCAGCTGACCTTGGAGTGGACCCTGGAGCACCCTGAGCTGTCCCACAGTGTGTGGGCATCAACCATTACCCACCAACAGTCCTGACACGTTCTGCTCTTCCCATAAGATGCCCTTTTCTCTGTAATATATTTCCACTGCAGTGTAGATGCCCTTATTCCCCCTAACAATGGTTTTAAAACAAATGTGGGGTTTTTATGTCCCATCACTGACCCAGCTGAATTAAAACTGAGGGAACCTGGCCTCACCTCAGCTTAAGGGACAACCACCTTGTAGATCAGCTCCCCAAAGACTTCAAACATTATTCCCCTGATAAATAACAGAACACCCTGATAACCAGTGATCCTGTCCTTTTCTTGCTGAGATACACCGTTTTTGGCCCTCTGGTCCCAGTCCAACCAAAACCAATTAAAACTCTGGGTGGGAGGATTTTGCTGACAGCAAACCCATCTACTGTCAAGATTATTTCTTTTTGTCCTTCGTATTATTGTGCTCCCAACTTCAAAAGCACCATGAGGTGTGAAGGTGATGGAGGACACTGAGGCTGGACATGCATCCACCAGTCAGGCCAGTGCCCTCCTGCAACACCACCGGTAGCTGCAAGGCCAGGCTCATTCTCCACCCCAAACTCAGACCCCTCAAGTTCTGAGAGCATGTCACTACTCTGGGACACTAAGCAGCTACAAAGCCTTTCCTTCTCTCTGAACAATCTCCAAAGAGTTCTTGATTCCAGATGAGATCAGACTCATTTTAAGGAAAAAAAAAAAAGAGGCTACTCAGCTAGTGTTACAGCCTTATTAATTATTTCTGGGGGTTTTTAGGTTTGGGTTTTTTCCCCAACCATATCATTTGATGGCTATTGTGAAGGCAGCACAATGAAATTTCTTTTTTCCAATCATGTGCTTATTTAAGGGAAGAACTGATTGCCCTATGTGGAGTAATCAAGCAATTTTGCAATCCTCTTGGAAATACTGTTCCAGCTAGGACAACAATAAGGTTTTTTTCCTTTTTCTTCAGTTTTCCTTCCTCTTCAGACAAACCCTAATCCCAGGGATGTATCTACAGCTGATAAAGACAGGGAAATCCCACTTAATTTGCTTCCACCTGTTTCCACCCGTGAACCGAGCATACCTGCACGCCTCGGCAGCGGTTCTGGCACGGACTGTGTGTTAACACATGGCAAAACCAAAGCACCACGTGAAGGAGAGGATGCAAACACCACATCTCACTTCCTTCACGGGTGGGACCTGACCAGCTCACCCACCAGGATGTACCCAGACCCTCGGCCACCACGGCGCACGGTCTGAGCCGGTGACACCCTTTCGCTGCAGTAAAATCCTCCCCCATTTTTCTGTACTCTGAAAACAAACCGACCACAAAAGGGCTTTTCTCAAAGAAAAAACACAACTCCATGCTCACCTGGCTGTGAGACAGCCCCGGGGGGTGTGCCCATTTTAGAGCTTTCTGAGGGTCCTGGCCATGCCACAGCCCCCAAGCAAGCCTGAAGGGCATGAAGAACGAAACGAGGGAAGCTCCTGAAGGACAGAGCTGGGGACAGCAACTCCCAAATCCTGCTATAAACCCACAATGCTTTTCCCCCCTCTGTGTGCCCAGGGACTATCCACCCAGCTGAGCCCCTTCCCGCGTGGCAGGATAACGCCGTCCCACCGCATACCCAGCAAGGAAAGCTGGTGATAAGACAATTATGGCTCCTATTTAAAAAATAAATCCAGTTTCACATGCTGTTAACACATGTCATGGTCAGAAGGTGCTCTGGAGCCCTGTTAAAACCACTCCCAAACCTCATTACCATCACTCCCCTCCAGAGAAAACGGCGCTCTTCAGCTCTGCTGGCATCACATCCCTCAGCACATCTCTGCAGTGTGAATGTGACAGACTCCGTGGGTCTTGCACCTTTCAAGGTTTTTCCCCTGACATCCCAGACATCTGAGGGCTGCGGCGATGCAGAGGCAGCCGCTCCGGAGCACGGGACCAGAGAGATGCTCAGCAGCACACAACATGCAAAGCAACGACTAAAACCAATAAAGTTCTGGCCCAGGGCAGATGAGATTAATAATTTTTTGCTTCTTTGGCTGAACTAACAGATTGATAGGCAAAGGCACTAAAACTGGAGTATATATATGCATGCATATATGCATTTCAGTGTATGTGTATAATTTATATATTGAATATTACTTTAGTGGAAAAACAGGAGGAACCACTCTAGGTGCAAGGAAATACTCTGACCTGGAACTATGACTTCATAGTAAGTCTGACCACAACCTCAGTTCCCAAAACACCTGTGCTCAGGATGTCTGGGACAATGTCTTGCTGTGTAACCCTAATGCTATTTCAAACACAACTTGAAGGCCCTACAGCCACTAGATGTGGATGCTGGAAGCATCCCAGTAAAAGGTGCTGCCTTCTCCTCCACCAAGGAGGATACATTCGGGCAGCTCGCATCACCTGGCAAGCCAATGCCAAGGACAGTGAGGCTCTCCTGTGGTCAAGCTCCTTCCCCTCCTTTACTAGGCATCATTAGTTCATCTTTTAGCCTGCTATTGGTCCCTGCTTGGCGCTGGCTGCACAGGTCTAGCAGAGGACAACTCTGTGTTTCCTCCCCTTCCCTCCCACCCCTCTCCTGCTGTCGATTACACTTCTAAGCTTCTTACACTGTGCTGGGATCTACCAGTTTTATCCACTAAATACAGTCTCCTGAGGTTTCCAGCAGCACTGCCACCTCTGCTGTGCTGCTGTTCCTCCAGGGATTACGGCCAGAGCTGCCACGCCAAAGGAAGTGCAAAGAGCCACCCACGTGTCCTCTCATCATCCCCCTTCTTGTCCCCGCTCAATGCACCCCAGCAGGTCCCTTTGCAGCACGAGCTTGTCATTAGCAGTTTGGCTCATCCCAGACTGTTCTCATTGGGAGGTCTTGTTAACAATGTCTCTCAGCCTGACTTCCTCCTCAGCGCTTCCTGGGGACACAGATTCTGTTTGTGATTGTAACCCTGCTCAGAGGGGTTCTGTATTTCCAGAGGTGGCTTGTCTGAAGGTGGGTGTCCCAGCCTGCATGCTGGGAGGTGACCCCCACCAGAGATGGCTTTCAAAGGACTTCTCCCCTTCCCTTCCCTGCTTCTGAACACCAGAAATGTCACTATGTGAGGTCTAAGTGCCTGTGCCACGCTACTGCCTGCGATACCCACTGACATGCCCTCCACACAGCTGGGGAATGATGACATGGATTTGGAATGACCTGATGCCACCGCCCTGTCGCCTAACTCCCCACTTGACCATCTTTCTTCACTACTTTATACAAGGGCTGATGTGACAAGTCATGCATGTCCCTTTCCTATCTTTCCCCGTGGTGCCGGGAGGAGAGCTAAGGGCACACCAGAGGCACAGAATCATAGAACGGTCTGGGCTGGAAGGGACCCCAAGGATCATAAAGCTCCAACTCCCCTGCCACAGGCAAGGCCACCAACCTCCAGGTATGGATCTACACAAAGTTGCCCAGGGCCCCATCCAACCTGGCCTTGAACACCCCCAGGGATGGGGCACCCACTCCCTCTCTGGGCAGCCTGTTCCAGCCCCTCACCACTCTCATCAAAATTAAAATGTTAAGCATCAAACACAAGGTGGGGGTTTCTGAATGAACTTTACTCACTTAACACCATTATATCTGGATTCCAGCTACGCAGCTAAAAAAAACCCCAAATCAACAAACATTAAAAGGCCCCTGCTAGCACTTGAAGAGACTCTGCCTCGCATCTGCTGACAGCCACTCGACGCTTCTGAAACCTAATTTGATAGCAATGCTTTGTACAACATACACAAGCCTTCCCCAGGAAGCTTCTGTCCTGTGGTAGGATGCTCAGGGCAGAGATGCCTTTGCTGCATCCTGCTGCTGGAGGTCAGCCTGCATCCCTCCTGTGAGCTCCCCAGCCACTTTTGTAGCCCTGAGAAGAAGACGCTGGTGGCTCTCAAACAAACCTTGTGTAAGTTGCAGCTCCCTCCTGTGCTCTTTGGATAAAACTTCGATACACTCACCACACTCAGCAGACAGGGATTTCTGGCCAGTTTTTTCTTTTTTGGGCAGAAACAGACCACTACACACATCCTCCAGCAGCAGCCTGCAGCGGCTCTCCATCCCCAAGCCCTACTCCAGCAGCAGCTATGACTGCGTGATGTAGGATGGAGATGAAAGCCAGGAACCCTGCCACAACACTCTGGCCAAGGAAGCCCATGATCCCCCCACCACACCATGCAGAGAGAGATCTCCAAAGAAACAAGCCCCTTTTATCCATTTACAGCACTTTCATCATCACAGAGCCACAGAATTGTAGGGGTTGGAAGGGACCTCCAGAGATCATGGGGTCCAATCCCCATCAGTGAAGCCCAGCGCTGTTTGAATTGAAAAAAAGCCATCAAAAAACAAGCAAGGAAAAAATAATGAGACAGGAGAAACAAGAAAAATCCTGCATTAAGGTCTGATTGCCAAAGTGTGGCCAACAACCATCACGTTTACACGCTCCGCTCACTCCAAGCAATGCTGGTCCTTGCTCTGTTTTGCAGCAGCTATGTAATTCATCCTGTTTAGCACTTCTGCATGCTTTGGCATATAAAATATTGATCAGCCTGCCAAGAAACACAGAGTGCCATTCTGTTTTCATGTCAGAACTCGGTAATGAACTACATTTATCAAGACCATCCTCTCTGTGAAAGGTCAGTGGTGGATGTGGCTAAATTGTGATGACAGATCATTAATCCAGTTCCCTCAATAATTGTCCTCTTTAAGAATTTTTAATCCTGGTTTTCATGCATTGTAGCAGGTTTTTACAGGGGGATCCCTGAACAATCTTCAACCCACTTCTGAGTCAAAGCAGATAACAGAAGCAGCAAGTCTGGGGATTAAGTGTCCTTCAAAGGAATGTGGTTAACATGAAATAGAAGGAAAGCGAGGAAGTGCAGAGCTTCCTCTGATGGGTAAACTAATCTCCTTGTAAAATATTACTGTGCAAGGTGCCTTGCAACATTTGTACTGCTTTAAGATCAGTACTGTTTTAAATACCACCGGTAACACCCACAGAGCACCCACCTCAGCATCCAGCTCGCCTGACCAGAGGTGGAACACAAATGTGTCCAGATGCCTTTAGAGGATTTGAGCCCCACAGGTTGCAGAGCTGGGTTTCAGCACAACTGTGGGGGGTGTGGGGATGGGAGGTAGCACCAGTAGCTCTTCACAGCATCTGTGGCAAAGGCTGTGTGGTCATTAGCATCCAGGCAAAGTAGAAAACTATGTACCAAGAAGGTATATACGGAGGTTCGGACTTCTTATGACCCTCTGAAAACTCTGGGCCACCAACCTCTAGGCCTGGAGCTACAACAAGGTTGCCCAGGGCCCCATCCAACCTGGCCCTGAACATCCCCAGGGACGGGGCATCCACCCTCTGGGCAGCCTGTTCCAGCCCCTCACCACTCTCTCGGTAAAGAACTTCCCCCTAATATCTCCTCTAACCCTTCCCTCCTTCAGCTTCACTCCATCCCCCTTGTCCTGCCAGTCTCTGCCCTTTAACAAGCTGATTCCCCTCCTGTTTCTCTGCTCCCTTCAGAGACTGGAAGACTGCAATGAGGTCACCCCTCAGCCTTCTCTTCTCCAGGCTGAACAAGCCCAGCTCCCTCAGCCTCTCTTCACAGGAGAGGTGCTCCAGCCCTCTGATCATCTTCATGGCCCTCCTCTGGACCCAAATTTTCACCCAGGGATTTTATCCCTGAAGTGATTTTTACAAGTTAAGTGAAACTCTGGTGAAGTTCCTGCTAAGAGGAGCAGATGTTTAACATCATGCAAATTCCTGAACGTTAGCAATCCTTCAGCTCCTACTGCCGAAAAAATTCAATTAACAATAAAAGCCCAAACTAACTTGCTTATCTTAGGGATATGTTTCAGTTAATAAGATGTACATTTATCAGATATCCATATATAATTTAGCAGCGACTGGGAGCTCACTGAATATATCACAGAAATGGAATGGAATATGTACTACGAAGTAGATACTATTAAGCAGCCAGACATTTACAACCTGGAAGAGTTAAAACTTGCCGCAGCATATATTTATTTCAATATTTCACTTTATTACAAGAAAAAGCACCCATCTATTACCCCACAAGCTTTTAAAATATATTAAGGACCTAAAAAAACAGCACCAGAATATAAATTCCCAGTTCTATAAACAAAAAAACCTGCTATTTCTACCTTAAACAATTACCTTCCAAACTGCACAAACCCAAATGAATCACACACCTTCGCCCTGAACGTGGAAGGGAAGAGGCAGATGGATTTGCAGCCTTTCTCGGGAAGCCCAGGAGTTACAGCTTGGTGTACCAAGTCTGAGATCTGTCTCCTTCCTGGGAGGGAGCAGGCAGCAGTACAGGCAGATGATGTTTAGAGCAGCCCCAGGGGAGGGAGGCAGGAGGAAGGATGCCGCTGGGAAAGTGGGCTGTAAAGGTAATTTATCACGTGCCTATCACTGCCTAGGTGGTGTGCCACAGATTTATAGATTTTTTTTTTTAAAGCCAGGAGGGATCACATGCACACTCTGACCTCTTCCATTGCACAAGCACCAAATTCAACGAGATTCTTCCCTGCAGCAGCTCCGTAATTTGTTTGCTCTATAGCACACCTCCTAGGAAGGCTTCCAGCCCTGATTTAAGCACATAAGAACAATTTTTCAAATGATTACTTAGTCTCAGTGGGCAAACATATTTTATTTTTAATTTGTTTAGCTTCAATTTCCATCCACTGAATTTTGTTACACGTTTGTCTGGTACATCAAACCGTAAGTCTTACATCCCATATGTCATTTTCCAGGGTTTGCAGAGATGCTAGGCTCAGCTCATGCCTCACCTGTCCTCTCTGATGAGCTGTGAGATACAGCAGCTCTCACTAAGGTACCTCATGTTCCAAATAACTGGATTTTTTTCCCTCTTTTTCTGGGAATTTTATCATCCCACTGTGGGCACCAAAATGACCACGTTTGCAAGACCCTTCAGCTTCTCATCAGCAGCGGGCAGCTCTACCGCAATTCAGTGCCCAGCACCTGAGCCAGCTCAGCTCTTTGTGGTACTGCAAGGTGATGCTCTGCTACCCATGGAGACCCCAAGCCCATTCCCCAGCCAGGGATTTCTACAAGATTTTGGCAGACAATCAGTCTCATCCCACAAGGTCATCACTCCCAGAGACACACTCACGTAGCATTAAAAAAGACATAATTAACCCCAACTCCTGGGCTGGGAAAGTTCTCTGTGTGACACCATAAGCAAGGCTGTTCCTCCTGCTGCTCTTCCTACTCGCTGCCTGCTGAGTATTAGCTGCTATTTTTGTGTTAAAAGATTAAAAGTGTTTGTCAAAGCAGAGAGGAGAAACAATGCTGTGAATATCAAAGCACGCGAGGAACCACCACGCACTCACAGCAAACAGCTCACACGTCCCCAACTCCACCCTCACCCAAACTATTTGGTGAAATGCAAATACAGTAACAGAAACCACGAGTGAATTATGCATGATTCATCAACAGAAAGCCAGGTCTAGTGATTCATTTACTCACAACACAGCCCGCTCTGCTGTAAACCCCGTGCTCCACACACGCGCTCACACACCCAGCTCCACAGGCAGTTCACTAATGTCATGGGATAATGCCAGTGTTTATCAGTATCTGAAGGGTGGGACACAGGGGGACATGGGCAGCCTCTTCTCAGTGTCTGTGGGGACAGGACAAGGGGTGATGGCTTCAAGCTGGAGCACAGGGAGTTCCCCCCCAATCTGGGGAAGAACTTTTCCCCAGTGAGGGTGGGGGAGCCCTGGGACAGGCTGCCCAGGGGGTGTGGAGTCTCCTTCTCTGGAGAGATTCCAGCCCTGTCTGGACACCGACCTGTGTGCCCTGTCCTAGGGACCCTGCTTTGGCAGGGGGTTGGACTTGATCTCTGGAGGTCCTTTCCAACCCCTGCAGTTCTGTGAAAGCTGTGATTCTGTTATGTTTATTCTACACATTCCCATGTGCTTGTGCTGCAAGGATTGATGGGTGAGAGGTTTCTTTCCCTGGGGTGAACCCTCTGGACCAGCAGTGATGGCAGGGAGGCTCTGAGCAGCGTGGCTGTGCTGGGGGGGACTACAGGAGTATTTTGGGGGAACTGCTGACCCTGGGGCAGATTTTAGTGGGTCTGGGGAGCAGTCTGCACTAATTTGGACCTCTCCCCATCCCGTGTCTACCCAGTCCATTTACAGGCTCTGAGCTGAAGCTCTTACCACACACTGAGAGCTCCTGGCATGGGGTCAGAGCCTCCAAGACCCTCCAAAAGCCAAATAGGAATGAATACAGCTCAACGGATCTGCTGGGACCCTGCTATCTCCCAACACAGGAGTATCAGATGTGGTCATCAGTGAGGGATTGCAGCTTCAAGTACAGAAATGGCAGAATCAGGAGGACAGCAAGGGAAGAGCTGTCACCCATGGTGTGATCCACATGGTTTGGGGGCCAGAGATGAGGACAGAAACCCAAACCAAACACACCAAGCAAGAGGAAGGCTCGTTTTAAAACCACTAAGCCTTTTGCAATGCACTAAACACCAGTTTACAGCTGTTGCTGTGCTTTAGCTTTAATTTTTGCATCTGAGGTTGCTTCTTCTGCATCATGGGAGCAGACCTGGCAGAGCATTAACATCTGGGGAGTGCCACTTTTTTTGGAGCCAAATCTTCATCCCTGCTTGGTCTACTGGTCAGGGTGACCAGAAAGCCTCAGCTGCCAACTCGCAATCCTCCTCTCATCACGACTTTAACCCAGGCCTCTTGCAATTTAAATTAACCAAACTAAACAGGCTTTTGCTGGATAAATGCTACGTTTGCTCCTTCCCCCTGCCTCAGCTGATGATGCTGTGCAACCTGCTGTCTGACATTTTACAATCCCCTGCTTTATTCCTATTAGAGAAAGCAAAATTGTCTGGATTCCTCCGGGAAGTAACCACTGCTCACTTTTTTTATGGCTGACTGGCACATCTATCAAATACTTCTAGATAGCAAATGTATTATTTGGAAGCTTTAATAAATGCTAAAGCCCTCTGGCACTAATGTAAATTCTACTGATCCTGTTGTGCTCTGAAACACCTTTCCAAACAATTCACTGGCTTCTGCTTTGCCATCACCGTGTACTGTGGAGTCCCAGGATTCTGATGCTCTGCTAAAGGTACTTCTGTTCTTACTGCCTGGTTTCTTATCTGTACCCTGATGTACACATGGGAAAAGAAGCTGGAACTGTGAACCAGAGAGGCTGCTGCACGCCATCCTTGGTGATGGATGGAGTTGAGAACATTAAATGAATTTTTTCTTGGGTTTTTGTGCATTTGGACACACTCTTGCTCCTATCACCAGCCTGCAGGATGTGCCCTGGGACAGCAACTTTTTAAGCAGTTCTGAGCCAGCCGCTGCCTATGGTTACCCTGCTTCCCTTGGTACCATCCCTGCTCAGAAGGGGTGCAATGTTTGTGACTGCCCCTGCGGACAGGGAGAGCAGAGGGTACACACAACACGTTGGCAACCATCTCTCCCAACCATTTTAATCCAACCTCAATAAGAAACCACAAGAATTCTCCCCAAACTGTGTGTCCTCACAGTCAAAGACATCCAGAGAACCCACCACAAAACGACCCCTGACTTTCAGCACTTCTCCACCTTGCACTTGAACTGTGGGGCCTCCGAGATGCTCTTGCTCAAGCACTAAAGGACAATACAATTACAGCAAGCAGGAGTTATTTATTATTGTTAAGGATGTGTGTAATGGTCTAATAAGGATGTGCTGTGACTGTTGTTCAGATGTCATTAGGAGACCTCTCAGGCATCTCATTAGTAGATCGTAATGCACACCCTAAAGGGCATTACTGTAATTATAAAATGTTAACTTCTAAAGAGGAAAACATGAGTAAGGAGTGAAAGTACTTGTATGTAAAAAAAAAAGTAAATTAAAATGGAGTAAGAAACTTCACACAGAAAACTTTAGTTGGCCCAAAGATATTAAAGGGAAATCTCTGCAATACCCACATGTATATGTGAGAGTCCGCTCACTCCTCTGGAATTTGATGAGGTCAGAACTACACCACTGTTGGAAGGGTTTTCCAACACTTCAGTTAGATTTTTGTTATTATAACCATTCTGCACAACACACCACCCCAGAAACCAGTAGAGCCTCCCATGATGGACTGTCAACACTCGCCACTTAACAGCTCCACAGGGCATTAAATGACATCCTTCCCCTGTGAGGATGGATGCAGGCAAGGACTCCACTTCCTCCTGCACCAATCTGGCCAACCAACTGCAACATTCAACCCAGCTACACCCTGCAGTACACCTCGAGATTACTGTACCAGGGCAGCCACAGCATCACAGCTCTCAGGTCTCCCACCCAGAGGGAAAAACACACACATCCACGTTCCAACACAAACCAGTCACATCCCCTGCCCGCTCCCATTCGGGGCCCAGATGACAGAAACAATTAGATTTGTATTTCTGCTTTAAATCCACGTACGAGGAGCAAACACAGAGGAGCAAGAAACGAATAAATTACAGGCCACCAATGCAACAGGCTGAATTTGGGGGATTAATTCCTCTCCTATTTCTTTGCAGGATTTCTTTTTTTTTCCCCCTTCTTAAGCGCTCTAATGATAGATGATGAATGGGGCAATCATGTAAGCACTGGAAGTGCTTCACTGCTGACAACGCAAATAACCCTTCCGTGGTTCAGGGTACCAATTCTGGAGTAGATCTGCTGGAGGCCTGTCAAGATAACAATATCCCTACACTGAAACATTGGCAGTGGGATTTTTCGTTATATATGTCACTAAAGCAGAGGAAAGCTCCTTACTGCAGAAATAAAGGGATGGAAACATGTTTTTCCTGAAGGTTTTCAAGCACTGAGAGTGACAGATATTCCAGGGTAAAGCCCAAATGACAAATCGCTGTGTTTTGATCTGTGAGAGAACGATGCTGAGCTGCTGTCGAGAGGGAATTAGTGCAACTTAAAGGCTGGGACACAGAGAGTGATGTCCCTGAGGGAGCTGCCAGCCCAGGGAACAGCGTGGTTGGTGCCAGCACTTCCATCCCCATCCTGCAAAGCTGCAGCCTGTGCTCTGTCTAAACGGGGCTCCCTATAGACCCCTCTGAAAAAAGGGGCTCTCCAGATCTACACCTCTCATTTGGATGAGGTGTGCCTCTCCCTCTCCCCTGCCTGGTTCTGCCTCAGACACAGCTGAAACCCCCACGCTACAGGGATGCTGATGAGGATGGAGGTAGTGCAGGGTATCGTCCTGCTGCATCCTGACAGCCAGCCCCAGAGTTGGAAAGCCTTTTGGGGGTTGGAAAGAGGGAAGACAAGGACACGCCCACCAAGAGACTCTTAAAAAAAAAGTTTAAGCCATTTACAAGACCACCTTCAAAGCTTATGTGCCACCTTCACCC
The DNA here is from genome assembly GCA_013400835.1 of Zapornia atra. Lineage (NCBI taxonomy): Eukaryota > Metazoa > Chordata > Aves > Gruiformes > Rallidae > Zapornia > Zapornia atra. The sequence goes on along the minus strand of VZTU01028860.1, from coordinate 264,176 downwards.
TCTCATGCCCAAACAGCACAACAGGCCCCTGCTACCACGCTGGATTTGTTTCCCATAGCAGGAAACCTTTTAATTTCATTCTCTGCTCCATATCCAAACCACTCAGGGTTTATTTCTAGCGCACCAAGTACAGCATGAGTGACAGATACAAGCGATGCATCCCTTGGCTCTCAGGGCTCTGCCACCTGATGAACTGAGATAACTTCATGCCCTTATGCTTGCAGCAGCCAGAGAGCATCGTGAGGCCTTGGGCTTATTCATGATTTACAGCCAGCCTTGGTTCCCACAGAGATCACCAAAATCCCACCTCACTGTGTCCAAACAGCACGGGACACAACTGAAACCCAAACCGGTGAAGAGGATAAAACTCTGAGGTTTATTACAGCTGGGAGATTAAAATTCAATACTGCAGAAGAGAAGGATGTTAAAATGCTGCACAGATTTAGCTCCTCTCTGCTCTGATAACGGTAAGTCTGGTTTAACATAGTTGTATTGACATAAATTCTATTTGTCAAGGGCTCTGAAGGAAGAACTGATGCTCTTGCCTCGCACTCCCAGCCCCTGGGTACCCAAAGTGATTTTCCTTGTCTGCCAGAAAACAAAGGGAGCTGAACGTGCAGCCAAGGCACAGGTAATTCACTGCTGCATCAGGCATCCTGGAGCGGTTGTGCTGGCAGTACAGTAAGAGCAAAGGTCCAGATACCCAACGCTCTGAAGAAGTGATGTAATTAAGTTTTATGTAAGGAAGTCCTTCCAGCGCAGCAGGTTCCATAAGATAATAAGACTTGCAGATAACACGCTTGTTTCTCCTGTGAAAACCTTTTCTAATCATCTCAGTATCTTGCTACAGCCCCCTGCAAGCGTACAGAGGCTCCACGTTAATGAGAGCACCGAATCAGTGTACACACAGCCTCGCACAAACGCTTCTCTCCTTGTCTTCAGCACCACATAAAACACAACAGCTACAGAAAACGAGGGAAAGTTCCTGCTCCAGAACGTAAGCCACCGAATTTAATGTCATTTATTAGAAGAGGGGTCAGGCCCTCAGTCATGTCAGGTCTTCCTCATCTGCCATGTGGGTTTGTGATGTACAAACTCAGATGTGTCGCTGCAGGTTTCTGTTAAACCATTTGAAACGCGACCAAAAGGTAAAAAGCAGCTTCCATGTTCAGGCTTTAATTAAAAATTCAGCCAAACCATGTGGCAGGCAATGAAAACCGCTCGGTCACCACAGCTTCCTGCCTTCCAAACACCTGCAAAACCACTGCCAGGTGGAGTTAAAAACCGCATCAAAAGCCAGCCACGTCTCCATCACTTTGCTTCTAAAGTCAATTAAAGGTAACACATGGATGCTGCAATGTCAGGGCAACTGCAGCATTCTCTTGCAGACTGCTGAGAACTCTGCTCACCCCACTTTTACCATGGTGCAGTATCAGTGAGCTTGTGGGACTTAGTCTTTGTATGCAGCACAGGTAACTGGAATCAAGACCAGTCCTCATTTAGTTCTGTATCTTTTTATTTATCAAGATCTGTCCTTATTTATTTCAGGATCTTTTCCCCTGCAGTCAATAAATAAAGGTATTTTCTGTGTTTAATTTCCCACCCCTCTAAAATACAAGTTTTGTAATTTGTTCTGCCTGGGCTGGAATGACCTCTCCAGGAAAAACAGCAGAAGATTCAGCCCATCATCTGATAGCTTTGTCTGCACACACATCAACAGAATAAAGCCAAATTAACCATTCCCTCCATGGGCTGATGCACTCCGATAAGCAGCGGCCAGTCACATTAAAGGGACTAAACTCCCAGCTCAGGTGTATCCAAGCAAATCAAGTAACCTCTCAAGATTTTTTCCCTTTCTTTTAAAAATATAACAGCAGCCAAACAGCTGGAAACTTTTAAAACTAATATTCTAAAATTTTATGCTTCACATGCCAGGATTTGTAGTATCACAAGAATGTTTTGAGTTGCAGTCGATCAAGCAGAAAAATATATCTATGGCTGTCAGATAAATTTATTTTGAGCTATGAAAAAAAACCTTCTATTACTATCTAATGTGAGGTAGCATCCTGTCATCCCAAAGATACCAGCCAACAGCCCGTTGGCCTAATTCACCCTTCAGAGATATTGCAAGTGACCTGTATACAAAATGCGGCGGTGGCATTAATGGGTGGATTTGTAGTGGCAATGTAACCTTGCTGCACTTCTAAGAAATAGAAATCTAGTAAAAAAAAAAAGAAATCTAGTAAGATTGCATATCTGGATCTCTGTTATGGGGTGCAGGAGGTCAGCAGCGACAGCCTGAGCTGCCTGTATTACAGGCGGCGAGAGAAACCACGGAAATGCATTTCCACACAGCCGCTGCTTTGCAAATCACTGCTCCCACCATCTCTCACCTCCCAGAACCGCACAGGAAACATGACATATGCCAAAAAGCCCCGAGCAATGCAGCAAATGTCAGCAGAGCGGCGCTTTGTACGATTTTGATTATCCTTTCCTATGACACACAAAGGACCAGACTGCTCTCTAGCTAACCGTGCTGCCACCGTCACCTTTTTCCGTGTTTTTAAAGTTTGTTCCTTAGTGCCTTTGGCTTCTGGTCTGCTCCATCCCTTCCAACAGACCCTTTGGCTGCTCCTGCAATGCAGGTGACAGAACCCTGGGACAGGCTGCCCAGGGGGGTGTAGAGTCTCCTTCTCTGGAGGGATTCCAGCCCCGTCTGGACACTGACCTGTGCAATATGAGCTAGAGAGCTGCTTTGGCAGGGGGGTTGGACCTGATGAGCTCTGGAGGTCCTTTCTAACCCCTACCATTCTGTGAGTCTGTGAATATCAGGAACCACGGGGGAAATGGGGAGTGATACAGAGGCACCATGTGCCATCAATGAAAGGTACCCCAAAGATCTTCAAAGAAGTCACGCCCTTCCAACACAGTTTTCTGCCCTCTTTACCTCTCAGGAAAGGGAAAAAAAAAATCAAACCCAGAATTTCTTCTCTAAATACATAGATATTTAGGAGGGAGGTCCCTTCCAACCCCTATGATTCTGTGGTTCTGTGATGCCTTCAGGCTGGAGAAAACCAGTACAGGAAAACTCAAGCCAACCCAGAAGGTTTACAGACCACGCGCTCACCCAGGGAAAGCAAAACTGCTTAAAGAGATTCAAATGTCAAAACAGTTCCTTTGCTTCCAGTCATTAAGTCTTAAAAGAAATAAATTAAATTTTCATGTCAGGTAGATCTCCACGGTCTTTCAGGTTAAAAGGCGTTTTAAGAGAGCTAAGTCTGAACTTTAAAATAACCATGATTAAAACCCAGGGAGACCCTGAAATCAATTTATTTGCCGAGTTTTAATTTATAAACTCCTCCAAGGACATTCAGAAAGGCCTTGCTGGAGAAAGGGGTGTGCTCCCTGAGCTTGCTTTTCCATGGGCACATTTTTTAATGCCACATTCCCTGGTACTTCACTTCCCACATGCTCACTTAGCTGTCACGCTGCAAGGGATGCAATGCAGACCAGAGAAAAACTGGAGATAAAACACAAGTGCTGCAGTTGAATACAGTGGTAACAGCACATTTAAAACCACACCTGGCAGACGGATCTGCAGATGGGACTGCTTCAAGTCATAAAAGGCAAGACTGCAGCTACAGTACTTGCTTCAGGGAAGGAAATGCTGAAACACTACCTTGGAGATAAGAAGGTTGAAGGATTACAACCATTTCTAAGGAAGGATGCCACCAGCAACATCCTCCATCACTCCGCCACGATGGCATCACTGCATCAAACCTGCAGAGATTGCTCCAGCCAATAAAAAATGGGAGCAGCCTACGGCATCAAGGCAAACTCCCCAATACTACCATCCTCTCCATGGTTTTTGCTACCAATATCAGGAGCTGTTATTAATGAAGCTAATCTCTCACCTTCAAAGTCAACAGCTATTGCTTATCTGCACCTCCGCTCTTCCAACACACTGTGAGCTGGAAACACATCTCAAACTTGTATCAAGGCTTCGGGGAGGAGAAGAGGAGGAGGAGTTGCAGCCACCTTTTACTAGTACTTTCCACAAGCTGCTAAAAATTCCTCATTTCACGATCACAGCCCCGAATACCACTACCCACAAAGGCTGAGGGAAGGGGAAGTCGCTCCTTCCCCGGTGCATGGGCATTGCCAGCACATCCTGTGCTGCCAGCAATATCCTCCCAACTCACCTTGGGTCACAGGGATCAGAGACACAGTGAGAAGGGTCTACATGAGACAGCAGCAGCAGGTTTTGATGACCACTAAGCTTATGAAAATGAAATAAGTCACTTGCATAAAAATAATAAGCCTGAAAATACAGTGAGCTGTATGGACGGGGTTATTTTTATTCCTTACAAGTTTTAATACGGTGCTTAATTAAAAGGTGCTCAAACACACATAGCAATGCAGGCAATGAAGACATTAAATGGCATGACTCCTCCTGCCCATGAAGGCCAGCAGCAGGTCTGGGGAGCACCATGCCTACAAACTCAGGAATGCATTAATCTAAACTCTCCTCAACTCACCCCAAATTCCCCCAGGTCAGCAGGGCACACCTACCACATTAATACCTTCACATACATTTATATATACATTGGCACAACAAGGGCAGGGTGCAGCAATACACAGGTGAGATGCTCAGTGTGCCTGAGATCAGAGGACATGGAGGAGCTACTTGCTGGCTAATTCAGTGTTGGTATCTTTATCATTGTAGATTGTACGACTAAACCATATCAGCTGGCTGCTGCATCCCTAATAGGTGTGATGCTTGGGATGTACATCTGTTTTCACAGTGCACATCCCTGCATGTGAAAGTTTAAGGTCTCAGAAAAATACATTAAAATTAAAAATAAAAATCCGAGGAATGGAACTGTGCTGTGAGCTTATGAATCTCCCTGTATGGCAGGGAAACGTTAGCCTTTCCTGCAGGAAAAAGAGATATCTATTTCAGAGTGAAAGCCATCAGCTTTCCAAACATCCCCTGCACCTGTTTTGGACTTGCTTAATTATTTTCTTTTCATCTGCAATGTATACATGGTGTTCATCAGCAGGGGTCCATCTCCTCATCTCACCCAAGCACGCAGCTGTACTCACAGCACGGAGAGCTGGTCCCTCCATCACCTTTCCAGCCATAAGTCCATCATATAACCTGAGCCCCAGCAATACCTGGCAACAAAGGTATCTTGGCAGAAGCACTATTTGTGTCTGACATTTGTTATTTTAATGTAGAGCTGAAATAAATTTCCTTTCATTAAAATATCTAATTAGGGGTTCTTTAAACACATTGGGGGGAAAAAATCCCTATCTTGTTTTAGATGAGTTTTTGCTGCTTTGACTTGAATCAAAGAGCATCTCTCTTGGCAGACTCCCACCACAGTCATACATCAGCTGTTAAAAACATCTTGAAAGGCACCAAATGAAATGAATCACATCTGGCTCCAATTTGGACATGTATTTGTTTTCTAAACAGTATTAAATTCAAATCAGTATCTTCCAATTATAATATAATCACATTAAATTGGGTAGAAATAATGAGAAATGGCCTTATTCAGACCATGCTTACTGTCTATATATTCTTACCCACATAACTGCGATTGCCATTCGTAAATAACTTCACAGAACTAATAGATCACCCAATCAGACCTAAACTAAAACTCAATGTAAAGGCAAGTGCTTCAATGGCTAGTTCCCATCCTGCTGGACAGCAATGCCTGTAAGAGGTATAATACATGAACATCCACCCAAGTCATGGCTACTTGGAGCTCTGTAAGATCTATAGGTTATTGACTCCTCTTTAGTGCAATTATTCAGACACAGCCAACACACGAGCCTGTAACACCGACCTGACACATACTGTTTATAGCCCTGTGTTTGTTATCACAGCCTATGCTCTATTTGCACACCCCTCAAGCTTCACACACAAACCAGTTGTTTGCTTGATAGCGAGGGCAGCGCAAAGGCAACGGCTCAGCGGGCGATGCCTGTCATCATTACCATCCCAGCCTCTGACACCCAAGTAAGCAGTTGCTTACACTGCTCAATCACAGCACCCTCCTCAGCACTGCCCGATGGGGAGAAAGAGGATGCGATCAGTGCCATGACACAGCACTGGGACCCACCACCCCATTCATGCTGCATACACAGCCACTGTTTTCTCCTGCTTCAGCCCCGGGATACAGCCGAATTACCAAGAGTTGCCTTTGGGTTAAGGTCATCCAGGTGTGATGTTTTGGGTAGCTAAAACCCACCACTCGTGAGTTAAGCCAGTCTCAGGAGTCCCTCAGGAGAAAGGTGAGATGCTCTCAGATGCCTCCTTCAAGGTGCTGGCGATGCAGGACGCATAAAACAAGCCAAAGCACCCACCAGTGACAAAACCCCTCTCTGGTGATGGTTCCTGATAAGCTTCAGAGCCAACCCGGGTGCCAAACACACCTCAGAGTCAGACCTTCTCTTTCAGTCCCCTGAGGACACTGGAATTACTGGGAGTAAACAGAGATAACTCAAATTCCTAATTTGGTCTGCAGAAAACAGCCCAGATACCCTTCATGAGAGCATCACTGGTGTAAAACTGCTGCTATGATAACAAGGTTTTGTTAAAGGCAGTAAAAAGTTATTGCAAGTTCATAAAGATTTCTATATGCTGCCATATGTTGAATGACAGCTCCTGGTACCCATGGGGCTGTGCAGTCACAGCTCGGGTACGTCACTTGAGGGCACGCCTGGCTTCCCAGTGTGAACATCCTGCTGCCCCTTCAGATATATTGTTTTGAGCTGAGACTACAGGAATAAACACGACAGAATTAGCTATAATAGCGTCAGCAGAAATCTGGACACCTCTCTCAGTGCTACTCACAAATAAACCATTAAATTAACAAGATGAAAAAGACAAAGTTCAATTAAATAGCTGGTCACATAAGTCCGGGTAGCTATGACTCATCGGGATTCAGACAATCTGTGTGGACCCAGACAGACACCTCCCAGCACAGTAGCTGTAATAACACTTCCAAAGAAAATGCTTCAGTCTTTCAGTGTAAGAAGCTTCCAATAATCCTACCCAGACCTTTTCCTCCCAATCCTGCCCAGGGGCATTAGGCATCCCTGGTGTAACCAGCCACGATCAAAAGCCAGAGCATCCCTCTGACCTGGCCTAGCATCTGCTCACCTCCATTGGTGGCAGAATCCCACTGGAGCAGAAGGTTTTACAGATGCCAGAAATGACAGAAAGGTTTTACTGAAACAAAGCAAGATCAGGAGGATCTAAAAAAAACCCCAAACCCATGAAAATAAATAAAAAACCAGCACACACTTCAGGAAGTTCTGCTGTCCCTCCACCATTATTTCAAAATCAAGAGTATCCATTTTATCCAGACAATGAATAAGGAGCTATATAGTAATTTACAGCTGCCCTTTCTGACCTCCAAAGCAAACCAGCCATCAGCGGAAATGAGATGCTGTCAGCTTCCAGGGTGCTTCTTGGCAGGTGAACAGAAAGCAAGAGCCTGTTAGAGGGTGAGGACGGGGGACCCAGAACCTTTGCGATGACCCCGTCTTGCTGTGAGGATGCTGCCAGCGAGCACCTCAGCAGGAGGAGCACGGAGAGGAACCGCTGCAGATAATGTCACATACATCTCCTCCTGGTACCCCCATGGCAGCCTTGGAGAAACATGCCCCATGCAGGTGTCAGAGGACTCAACATTTCTTTCTTTCCTGGCCAGAAAAAAGTGTTAGAAATATGGAATCTAAAAATATATATTTTTCTATTTCCATTGTCTAAATAAGTAACTAGAATGTGATGAAAAGTTCGTTTCTCCGGGGCCTGCACCTTCCACACATCAATCAAACCAATGATATCTCCCTTTCAGGCAGATGTTCGCATCATAAAAGCCCAAAGATGGTATCTTCATCTTCAAAGGAGGCAAAGCAACATCTTCAATGCCATAAAGAAATAGGAATTAAAACTGGGCTGAAGGGAAGGAAAACACTCTATTTTTAATGCGTATTCGTTTTGTAGAGTAACTTAAAAAGACAAGAACTTTAAAAAGCACTTCTCATCCCTCTCTCCATCTCATTTTGGGTGCGCTCTCTTCATTCCCAGGTTCTCACTCCTCTTTTGCTCTTGTCCACGGATCTAGACAAGTGTTGGCAGCACCAAAACCAGCACCAACGACCGTTTTCCGATATCCAGCCTGGTCACTGGGTTCTCCAGCCCTGTAGAAACAACTAGGGAGCAGAGACCAGCTCTGGGACTTGGAGCAGGTCTTGGACTCCTGAAGCGCTTGCTGTGACAGAGAGTAACTGCTGACAAACATAACCCACTAACAATTAGCAAAACTCCTAATGATGGGGGAAATTGCACACCTGGAAGAGAGGCCATATGCAATTCCCCACATTAATAAGTATGGACAGTTTTCCCAGGGCATTTCAGCAGTGAAACTAAGTTGTCCGTGCTTCATAAACTGCCCTGAAATTTTCTTTGGGCAACACAAATTGGAGAACATTTGATGCTATCAAACAGTAAAAGCCATGGGTTGAAAAAGATGTCTTGTTTAAGCACCATGGTACTTGGGGTGATGGACACTAAGGGTAGCAGCACATCAGCACTGGGTGGCCAAGCAGTGCTCCTGCTACCTACCCCAAGGTTTAGAAGTCTGAATGTGGAAGCATATTCAGCATATAGTCAGGCAACACAGAGGGAGAGAAATGATGGACCAAGTGAGGTCATAGTGAGGTTTTCCCAGAGAAGCTGGGGCTGCCCCTGGATCCCTGGCAGGGTTCAAGGCCAGGTTGGACGGGGCTTTGGGCACCTTGGCCTGGTAAGGGTTGTCCCTGGCCATGGCAGGGGTGGCACTGGCTTGGCTGTGAGGTCCCTTCCCACCCAAACCAGTCTGGGGTTTTGCAATTCAAACACAGCTTTCCATCTGACTTCAGACTGCAAGAACATCACAGCACTTCTGCAGCATCCCTCCAGCACCCCCCCATCACCTCACAGTCCCACCTGGGCCAAGAGCTTCACCTCCGCAGTGCTTGGAGACGTGCCCTTGTCAGAGGCTGATGAAGCTCTGTGCTCCCAGTGAGGTTTGAGGTCTTAAGAGTGCAAAACAATTACGCAGCAGCTGGACAAAAGAAATTGCTAAAATGAGCAATAAAATGCAGAAGGGAAAGCTGAAAGACATTCTCTAAAATCTTAATTAATAGGAAAAGCTTAAGGACTGAGACACACCATAAATCCAAGCTGTATAGATCTCTGATTAAGGTTTGCTGCATCGTATCCTGCGGAAGAATGGAAATGGTTCTACTCTGCAAATACACTTGGAAGATGATAACATGGTTTTGCTTTCAAAGGTAAAGTAGAAAATAATTCAATTTAACAATCAAATGGGCCTCTCTTATTTTTAACCCCATTCAGCACTTGCATTTGGTGAGGGTTACTTGGGGGGTACTTCTCCCTTGTTCTGAATGTGAATTTTGGGTTGTTAAATGCAAGACAGCCCTAAGGCAGGGCACGGCCAGGGAGGAGGAGTCATTCCAATGTGTCAATGAACTATTTTAATCAGCTATGGAGAGCAATTCCTTGCAAAGTTTTAAAATAAAATAAAATGATAGCTCCTCACGAGCAAGGTTTTTTGAAAAACCTTGTTTAAACTGGTTTAAGATTGATAACAGTATTTTTAAAATAAAAATATTAGCCTCCTGACACACAGATGAACTTACTAAAAACGTGTTAGAATTTAAAAATCCCAACATCGCAGTCAAATTCTCAAGCTATCACAAATTATTCTACAAGGTCAAGGCCACTTCAAAGGCTCTAAAACAAAAACCCTCATGAAACTTGACTTTGTTTTGCAAGGAAAAGCTGAACACTGAAAGCACCTATACTCATAGATGCTACAAACAGAATAGAAGTTGTGTAGTTAAGACAATGCTCTTTTTTTCTTCCTCGAAGGTACTAAACACCACCCCTGAGTCACCTCACTCTTCAGATTCCCATATCTCAGGGAACCCACAGCAACCTGACCTTCCCCACATTAAAAAAGCACCAAAAAAACCACATTAGCAGTTGGGATGGTTATTAAAAAAACATCATTATCTCCTCAGGAGAGAGAAAGGATGCAGATCGCCCTGTTTACATGAACCCGTGTGCCTGGGAACGGCAGTATATATGCTCAGAGCAGGTAAAACCCCTCCCTTCCTCATCAACCCATAACTGATACACTGCTGCCCTCTGAGCCAGTGTCCCTGTGCTTTCACTTTGGGGTGATTATACTGCAAAGGCAAATGACAAAACCCTGAAGTAAAGCAGCTTGCACACACTGCCCACAAACATAACTGTGCTGAGCTCAAGGCACCGTGGGTATTGATCCCGCAAACAACTCCCCCTCTGACATCACCTGGAGCTCTGCGTGCCTGTCTCAGGAGGGACCAGAGCATCACCACTGCCCTTTTCATTTGGATCCACCTTTATTCAATTAGACCTTTGCTGAAAACAAGACTATCTGCCCTGACACCAGCTCTGAACCTCTCCCCAAGCAGAGCAGGGCTGCGATTACGTGCTAATTGCAGTCGCCCTCCTAGACACGCCGCAAGACGAAGCTTTGTTGCTAAAAGGTTTATTTCTGTCTGCAGTCTTGAGAGGGCTCATTATAAGCCATCACCAGATGTCACCAATTCTTCATAAAACACAACAAAGAACTTTTTTTCCCAGCAAAAAACAACCCCCAACCATCAAAGTGTAAGAAGAGCCATAAATACACCGTTCTGAGTATTTTTAGCTGTGGTAGAGCTTCCTGTTTTGCCATTGTATATCTAACCCAGCATCTATCAATGCAGGAACCAAGGCCTTCTAATCAAGTCAGCAGTGATGGCGAGCTCTCATTAACAGACACCATACTCCACCCCAGCCTCCAAGATGATGATCAAGAGACCCACAGCAGAATCGTAGGGCTTCGTAACCCAGCAAAGCCAGACAGCTGGGATGGAGCAACACATCTACATCTCTCTTTAAAGAAAAACATACAAGAGTAGGGTCAAAAACACCACAAAAGGAGGAAAACAAGTCAGAGCTGTGTGTTTTACCTGGGGAGCTCCTCAGGACAAAAGGGCTGTCATGCTGATCCAAATTCAGGGGTACCTGCCCTGTGAAATCTCATCTATGCACCCAACTGTGCAGCCCAGTGAAACCCTTCTTGCACTAGGGGGATAAGCTGAAGACTGAGGGGTGTTTTCTATTGCTGGCTGTACCTGGAAACCCAGCCAAGGAGACCTCCCAAGGGACATGATTCACTGCAGCTGTCATATTGCTTTCCCCATTTTCCCATCTCAAAACAAATTTGGTCACTTTGTTTTTATTATCAGCATGGAGAAGCGTCTGAGTGACTGCCATCCAAAATGCATTAGGACATGTGTCACTCACCCATCACACAGTGACACTGTGGGTATGCAGTCTGCTGCTTGGAGCATTTAATCTATTTTTACCTCAGGGTTGCTTCAGATGAAAAATATTCTGTGCACAAACAGTGCATTGCTACTTGCTGATCCCTCAGTTATATTTACTTCACAGGCAGTTTAAGAGATGATGTGAACTGAGTCACTGGTAAGATTTTACTATGAGCTATCACAGAATGCCAGGAGTTGGAAGGGACCTCAAAAGCTCATCTAGTCCAATCACCCTGCCAGAGCAGGGTCACCCAGACTGAATCCCACAGGAACACATCCAGGTGGGTTTGAATGTCTCCAGAGGAGACCCCCCCAGCCTCTCTGGGCAGCCTGTCCCAGAGCTCTGTCACTCTCACAGGGAAATAGTTCCTCCTTACATTCCCATGGAGCTTCCTCTGCTCCAGCTGCACCCGTTGCACCTTGTCCTATCGCTGCCATCACTGCAAACCTCAGCGGCTGTCATCCTACTCCAGATAAGGGGAAAATGCTCAGCAAATTGTTTTAGCTTCAGCTACAACCCCCAGCCAATACTTTATGGTAGCAACAGGTCCTCAGAGGAACAGAGGAAAAAAAACTTGCTTCCAGCTGTGGGATATGAGAGATGAAACCAGAATCCATTAAAATGACAAGGTATTAGACAGAGTGCACGACCCTGCAAAGTTCCTCTGGATTAAGAATATATTTGGCTGCTTCTACACGTGAATCTGGTCTGAACATTGAGATTTATCTTTTTAATATTAAGAGGTTTCTGCAGACAGAGCTTAAAAGCAGCTGCTTAAAAAATGTAAATTTGTAAATTACATTTGGAAATGGAAATTTCCCATCCTCACGTGCCCTGACCCTGAGGAAAATCAGTCCCCTATTGTGCTCATGAGAAAGAGCTCAAGGCCACATTAATTACACCAAAGTGGGAATCCCTCTTTTCAGATGGCAGCTTCGAAACCCTGGGATGAAAGGGAAATGATGCTCCACCTCAGCTGCTTCTCTCCCTTCTCTTCCCCAAGCACCTTGGATGCTTCTTTAGGTAGATGGAACAATTCCTATAAATTGTTTCTGATCATCATCAGGTTGGACATCCAGGGGATGCTCCCCCCAGGAGCTCTGCCCAAACCACACGGGGGTTTGGACCGACTAGAAGTTGTTCCTCTTGGTAAAGCAGCTGCACACAGTATATTTTACTACATGGCATTACTCTGCACACACCCTTCTCCATCACCACGACTTCCTACCTGGATATTTTGTACAAAGTAGGTGCAAGTTTGTACTATTTCAAGCTGTTGCCAGCAGACAGCAGAAATTCAGGAGGACCGCCAGTATCTTTTCTTCAAAAGCTGGCTACTAAAGCTTCAGAAGACAGCTATTAGCATCTTCATCTGCAACTATTGCAGGAAGAAGTTGCACAACTTCACCTTCCCTGGATGTGATTTAAAAAAAAAAGGATACTTAGGGATATGGTTTAGCACAGGACAGGAACAGTGGGACTTGATCTTAAAGGTCTTTTCCAACCTGGTGATTCTCTGATTCTGTGAAGTATGTAAAGGTGGTTATTCAAGCATGGAAGCTTTCTAACTCAGGGAGGAAAAAGTGCTTGCTTTCCAAGACAATAAACAGGACCCACTTTTGAGCAGCAATATTTTTAGGGTGCCAAAACCCAAGGAAACTTCAATTTTTGCCCCAAAAGAAGCAATAATGCCAAGAGTGGCATTACTCAAAGGCCTTCCTGGGCTTGGGGCATCAGAGCATCCAGCAAACAGCAGGATGCTGGGATGTAACATGCTGCAAGAGAGACGAGCAAACACAGACACTGGGAGAAGAGGCCGATGAGGCAGCAGGAAAAGGACGGGTTTTGCATCGCGAGCAGCAAGCAGAGCATCCCACCTGCCCACCAAGCTGCCGACTACTTGCCACCTGTCTGCTTATATAAAGCTTCTTCTAGTTTATACTGAACAGCTTGAAAACTGGTATATAATATCAAACTCTACATCAGCGCTTCACGCTGACACACCATATGCCAGCCTGTACTTAGGTAGTCACCAAAAGGGGTAGCAGCGATTATTTAAAAATTATTACAGTTTGTTCATGCAGAGAATCCCTCCTTGCCACAACTCAAATCCTCTGGGACCAGATTTTTTTTTTTTAAAAAAAAAATCTGCATTTTTCCACACATTTTCAATCATATTTTTCGCTCTTGAAATATTTTGTTTTGTTTTAAACCAACAGTCCTGATTACCGAGATATTAATTTACAGGGGTGTTTTTGAGGGGAAACGACTCTACAGGACTGATATTAAAAGGTATGAGTTACTCTCCTTCATAAGCTTTTTCATTTTTCATGGCTTAAAAGGGATTTAATACTTTATTGAAATTCTGAACGTCAGTGCCTCACATGAATACTGTCTCCCAGCAGTAAATTCCCCTAAATGGTCCCTGTTTAGTTAAGGATTAAGCCCCTTGTCTAACAGGACAGCGTGCCTACGACCACCCTGTATCAGTTATTATTGATCAGTGCTGGGTGACTTTAATGATTTCGATGGTAATGCACAGAATTCAAAGAGTTTGGCATTTTTCATTCCAAAAGTATTAAAACTGAGGAAGACCATCGGGAAAGATGGACTTGACAGCTCAGAGAAAAACCACAATGCAACCTCTAGTGCAGGGAAACAGAGGAGACCTATGGAGGTGACCAAGGACCAGCAAAACAAGATGGGTGGCATCTTCTAGATTGCCCCAGGATATGAAGCAGACACACATGGGAAAGGAAAAAAAAGAAAGAGATTAAGCTCTTGGAAGTGTTGGTGGAGAAAATGTGACCTCCTCAGAGTGAATAAAGTCCCATAGCAGTGCAAGAGCCTGCAAGACATGAGGCTGAGCGTCGCTGGCAGCAGGCTCCGGCGAGGAGCAGGACTCGCCGAGGTAAAGCGCTGCCAGAGCAGGGATGAGGATGAACTTGCTGCCCAAGACAGGATGGTGGCCATATGGCACCTCTCTGCTTGGGGAAATTGCCCAGCCGCTCTTACTCAAGACAAGAGCAACGCAGGGGACAGTCAGATTTAGAGGGAAGGTGAAGACCCTTGGTTTTATCACAGATCTCATCACACTCTGCTCAACCTGGCAATCTATAAACCCACAAAACATGCTGAACAGAGTTCAGCTGCAGGACTCGCTCTCTAAATTAATTTTTCATACTCAGATGATACTGAGAGAAGCTTTACAATCCCAGTGTTCCCTGTTTGAGAGCTCTCCTTAGGCTCTTTTTCCTCTCCTGCATTAACAACTAGAGGCGAGCAGCTTGAAGAGCTTTCGCAGGTGCTAGGAAACTGCTCCGAGCTCATGGCTGGTTGGGGATGGTGCTTCCTGCCACCTTCTCTCCAGGCTTGTCCCAGGCTGGATGTCTTTGCCTGGGACCAAAGCATTATCTGCTGCAGCACAGGACACTGCCTGTTTTGAGGATGCTGCAGGAAGGGCAGCATGACACGGTGCTGCCGGGACCACAGGCTGTAGTCATGGTCTCCAAAAACACATGATTCCCCAACTTCATTTCACGAGACTGGTTTCTCCCAGGTCAGCCATTCAAACCCCTCCTGTGGGGAGCTCAAGGCCTTTTCAATACCAGGAATAACTGCACTGGTCTCTCTGAAGTGTGATTTTTTTTAAGAGCACAAGGAGCACATCTCCGAATGGTACTGAAGCTTCTTCTCCTGCCCTGGACTGGATTGCCCCAGGATATGAACATTTATATGTTTATAAATATCTTAGACATGGGATGCAGGGGGAATTGGCCAGCCCCTTTTCAGTGGTTTGTGGGGACAGGACAAGGGGCAATGGCTGTAAGCTGGAGCATAGGAAGTTCTGCACCAACATGGGGAAGAACTTTTTCACAGTGAGGGTGAGGGAGCCCTGGGACAGGCTGCCCAGGGAGGTGGTGGAGTCTCCTTCACTGGAGATATTCAAGTCTCGTCTGGACGCCTATCTATGTAATATGAGCTGGGGAGCTGCTTTGGCAGGGGGGTTGGACCCGATGATCTCTTGAGGTCCCTTCCAACCCCTAAGATTCTGTGATTCTGTGACTCTGACCGGTTTCCCACCCAAACACAGCACCTTCTCAGCATCTTTTCAGCTCAGCAGAAGCAAGGAGACTCCATCCTGCCTCCCGGTGCTGGTGACGGCTTAGAGCATTTGACCACCACACCGGGGAACGGCACCCACCGAAACAGGCCACAGCACAAAGTCCCAGGGTGCCCTCAGCCCTTTTGTGAGAGGCCAAAGTGGCCACACCACCAGCACACAGGAGCCTTTTCCAGCATGCTGGTACACCTAAACACTGCAGTGTGATATATCTCGCATCACTCAGCTCTGGGAAACTCATTTTTCGAGCTGATGCATGTAACAAGTAGAGTTACAGAGAAAAAAAACCCCAACATTATAGTGCATAAACCCACACAAAGAGTTGAAAATAAAAATATGGGAGCAGAAGGGAGAACCTGTTCCCATGGATGCTCCCTCTCTGGTGGTGCAGGCAGAGCTGGGGGGCTGCAATCAGCATTGACACAGGCTCTCCCTCAGATGAAGAAAGCAGAAATAAAGAAAAAGCAATTAAATTAATCAAGTAGGGAACTATTTACCAGCTAATTTCAATACCTAATTAATCATAACTTCTTCAAAACAGCCTGATAAAAACGGGCCAATGATGCCCAGGCAGAAAATAAACAGCCTGCCTGGCTCCATTGTTTGGCCAGTGCCACCAGCCTGGTGGGCTCCAGCTCACAGCCACATCCCTGGACCCAGTCCCTCAGATCCAAACCTCAGACCTCCCAGATTGAGACCAAGATGATCACTAACTGCATGAACAATATACAGAAAAGCACAAATCAGCCTAAAACCCCCTAACAACCCAGCATGACAATTCTCCTCCCTGCTTTACACTAACAAAATCTATTTTTCCATTTATCTGCACCTTTTTTCCTACTGTAACAAGTCCCAAGCAATAAGGAAAGGAAAATTAAGACTGACATCTTCCAAGGTGCTCAGGAGTTTCCTCCCTCCACAGGATTTACCCCATCTCAGAGCAGAAGATATTTGCTGATGCTAAAGGAGTTGGTTTAAAGCTTTTAAAAGAGATTTACTCCGGTGTTAACACAGACCTTAGGAACACACACAGCTCCACGTGGCACCAGAAGGCAGGACTTACCACAGAAACTAATTCAGAAATAAATCTCCTGTTGACTCAAGCATTTGAAACGTCTCAATAGGGATAAACCTCACCAGGCTCAGCTGGAGACAACACCTACTCGCTCCAAAGCCGGTTCAGCCCAGGACTGTACAGCAGGACATCATTTCTACAATAGTTTAAAGTACTTTCTTTAACACACCAAGCTAAATCTTTTATTTTTAACCTTCCTCAGAAGAAGAGTTTACAGGTTTCCCAGCTCTATCATTCAAAAAGCCACAGCAGCCTCCAAAGATGATCCCTTCCACTGCCAGAAGACACAAGTCACAGCCACCTGCAGACTCCAGGTACCATTTTCAATGCTCCTACAAAGCACTGCTCCTGCATCCCACCCAAACTTTGATAGTCCTTTATTTAAAAAACCACAATGACCCCAAATGTTCCCAAACCCTATTCACATTTCCTTTTTACTTATCAGGACCTGCATAGATATATTTTGCCTTCAGCTATGCTTCTGAACTTGGGTAAAGCCACTGTGGGGTTTTTAACACCACGGGATACAGCCAGGGATGAGCCCGAGTGACTCAACGCTGATGCTCTCTTCTATCCTGTGCTGATTTTTTTTAATCCCAACTTACACTAGAGCAGCTTCTCATTCCCTCCTGGCACCAATGGCTCCAGCAGCAATTCTGAGCTGTGACCCTTGACACAGCCACACGTTGGAAATATGGCTGAAAGAAAAACACCATCCAAATGAGGGTCTCTGCAGCCCTTATGGGTGATGCTGGGTTGAGCAAGTCCCCTCAGACAGCATGGTAGTTATCCCTGGCACTAAGAGTGTATAAATGTTTGCTGGGTGACCAAAGGGAGGAGAAAATTGGAATACTATATAATTGGGGAAAGCCACAGAGGTTAAAAAGAAGACAATAAATACAATATTCTATAGGAAACTTATACAGAGGCTTTGTGCTCCCAGACCAAACCACTTTGTCAAGTGTTTTGCAGATGTGGCTCTAGGCTGGTTTCTGATCCAACGAACATTATGTGAAGGAAACAGCAGTAGATAGGCTAAAGATACCCAGGGATGCTGTAATTTGACCAGATGACATTGAAATGTCAGAGTTCTCTAGCCCCTCACTGGGGACGATGGCTTTTTGGGGAGCCCTTCAGTTGTACAGACAAGACGTCATGGGTCAGATGCCACTACACGCTAGATACATGCTCATGGCTGTAACCACATGGAGCTGAGTAACCATTAATTCTTAAACCCTCTCCCATTCTTGATCATTTTTTGAAGCCTCCAAAGCAAAGGTGAGTGCAAGGAAGTGCTATGTAGATAAACATGGTCTCCTCTGTTCCACAGCACGTGGTCTGCAGCCAGATTGAAAAGAAATAAGTAATAATGATAAAAAAAGATAAATCTGAGTCAAATGCCTGTTCACAGAACATGGTGAAAAACACCTTCACCTAACACAGAATAAAGAAGAAAAGGGAAAAGAAAAAAAAGACAGCAGTATGACAAAATCACACAAAGCAGCCCTTTGAATAATTTCTCTCCATTAGGAAGATGCCACCAGTTTAAGTGGTGAAATGCAATGTTAAAAAATCTGCCCCAAATCCCCCTGGGCAAGAAAGGGGACAGGGCTGGGCAGGAGCCGGGCTCCAACATTCCCTGTGGGATTTAGTCTGAGTGATCCTGCTCTGGCAAGGGGGTTGGACTAGATGATCTATTGAGGTCCCTTCCAAGTCCTAATTTTGGTGATGATTCTGTGACAGCTCTCACAAGCTCACTACAGCCAGAGCAAACCCTGCCACCAGAGCAGCCCCCATCGCCTCTTGCAAAGGAAAACGAAGCTTTTCAGCTTTAAAAGAGCCAAAGGAATTAGCTCTGACCAATGAGCCCGAAACCGCAGCCGGCAACCTGTTCACATTTCTAAAGTGACCCCAAAGTAACTGCACAGCGATTTCCAGCAGCTCATTATGTAAAATAAACCCCAGCTGAAAGCCAGCGTCGGGCCACAAAATGCCTTCAATTATCTTCCAGCTCTGTTCCAGCAAAAACACAGCCAAAATCTCAGGGGTTCAGGGGCTTGTGCTGAGGTTTTTTGCCTTAATAGCCTTTGACTTCATCAACACCATAGAGCTTCAGCAAGATTTTCTGCCAGTTTGTTTGGATCTAACAAGCTATGTTACCATGAAACCAAAACACAACGTGTCCGGGAGCGTTAAGCATTTTCCACAAGGCCCTGTTTTACAAGTGACTCCAAGAACAATGATGCCAAATTACGGGTCCACAACAGATGTTTTCCAGATGTGCTGAGCATCCCACATACACGTTGGATGCGGAGCTCTTCCAAAACACTATCCGTCTGCCTTTAGGTAGGTTGACCCCTGAGTTTTTGCTTGTGGGAAGCTATTCTTAGGAGTATTTCTTAAGTTTTAGGAATAATTTCCTCCAGAAAATGGCCACATCCCTCAGCAGGGGGAATGAAGTCTGATGTTAAGCACGTGGGACAAATAGTAAAGTGATGGGAAGCGGTGGATGGAGATACAGCACTGTCAGTGTGACTTCCGTGCTGCACACCCACGCCCCAGGGACCAGCCTGTGGAACAAACTGAATGAAACCCATCAGGATCACAAACCCACAGGTGATGATGGGCTTCAGCAGCCTGAAAGACAGACTGCTCTGTGCTCGGGACAGAAGGACCAACACAGGAGGGTGATGCCAGCCCAGCGGAGTGGGAGCAGGCACCAGCCTGCCCCTCAAACCAGGGCCATGTTTGTCAGAGCACATGAACTGAACAAAACTACTTGGCTCTAGTTGAGAAGGGATTTTATGCTCCATATAGTAAATATTCCTTAGTCCATCCTCCTCCTCCTCTCCCCCAAGTGCCAAGTCAGGGATGGCATCAAGCCCTCTCTTTGCCATGATGCCTCTACACAGCTTAAGCCACAGAGATGATCCTCGGTGCTATGTGAGCAGAAATCCCCACACCTCCCCATGCAGGAGCACCCCAAAGCCCCTGCCCACGGGAACCAGAGTGTGATACCCACCCTCCCATGCCGCCACAGCTCACCGCAGGGTCCCATGTGTGGAGTCCTTGAGCCAAGAGGTTTCTAAATATTTCCTGCAGAAGAGCCTGAACACATCTCAGATCCAATAAAAAGGCCAAGTACCAGAGGTACCTGGGACACCCCCAGAGATTTTGCTGTTGCTGCCAGTTCACATGATGCTGGGGACAACCACCCAAAGCTGGCCCCACTGTCTGTCCAGCTTGGGTTGAGTTTATTCGCAGCCAGGTTCTGAGAATCACATTTCCAAACGAGATTTGCTTTAATTGGCTATGTCAGTCCTCTCAGAGGGGCCCTGAGAGGGCCCTTCCCCAGCAAGTAACCACAAATACAAGGTTAAATCTGTGTTTTTTTAACAAATATTCAGGAACACTTGCTTCCTGGCAACATTCCTGTTAGTAAACCAATTTGCTAAAATATTCATGAATGGCAAACTAGAGGGCCATGGCCACAGCCAAAGCGATTACGTACGAAAATACATCTAAATATTCACTGCAAATGTTTTCATGGTACTTGGCTGGCTCTAAATTTAATGGAAAAAAACCCCAAAACAACCCTGTAGTAATTCTGGGCACCGTGACTTTCACCTGAAAACCTCTGGCAAGGAGATCAGCCAGTCTTGGAGAAGGGTCCCAGAACCATGCAGGGTCCTTGCCTGGACCAGAGAAGAGCTGCTGGGGCACAAACGCCTCTGTTACAGCCCAGCACTGAGCCTTCCCAGTGAGATGCTGTGCTGGACTGGCACAGAGGGGACCATGCTGCTACAGCAAAGCTGTGCCCAAGCACTAAGAGCAAAGGAAAAGCCCCATGGGTATTTTGGCTGCCTTCAAATTGAGTTTTTCCATGACTTGATGAGCAAGATAAATAAAACTCCACTGAAATTTCCAATATTACTCTGAAATAAAAAAATATAAAATTCATTGTGTTATTCCTGAAAATTTAGCTTTCACTAAACTCTCAACTAAATCAGCAGCCTGGCAGATGCCAAGCAAGCAAGGAAGGAAGAGGACAGCTCCAACAGACAGGAGACTGGTCACTGTGGGGAAGGACAAGCCCCCTGCATTTTACATGGCCAACCTCCTACACATGAACCTTTGCTCAGCCCATCAGGCTGTTTTCAGTGCAAACAACCCTCACTGAGAAGGACAACAGATGTCTTCCTTTGGACTCGTCACAAACATGCTTTTTACCACCAATGTTAGATTTAAAGATAATTGTAAGCAGGTTCTCCCTCCACATCACGTGGTTTTCCCCTCCTATGAATTTTTGACCTCAAGAACAGAAGAGGAAGGAGCTGTGGTTTCTTCCATCACACACGTTCATTACTGAGGGGATGTTTCCTCCAGCAACATCATTATGAGGAGGCTGCAAAACTGATTTTTCCCAAGCCTGATCACAGGACAAATCTTTATGCAAGCCCAGGAACAGGATGCCAAGGACAGCAGGTTTATAGCTGCTTATAGGGGTTACACACTGCCTGCTGCATCCCTGCTTGGCCACAGTCTGTGCCCATCCTACACATGCCAGGGGATTTTACTGGGACAGGGAGCCTGGAATTAGGAGGATTTAACAAAAGCTCCAATAATCATTTCTATGACCTTGAGAAAGACACAGGCTCTCTCTTCTGGACTGAAATTCCTCCTCTAGGATGGGAGAATTACTATTTTCCTGGCATGCAGGGGTGTTGCAAGGTCTAGTTCATAAATACTTTGATGGAAAATGCGAAACAAAAAGACTCCCATTTAAATCTAATCCAGAAGCCTTCCTCTCACTCCTTAATTCATGATTGATCCCCTCTCAGTTAGAGGTGGTGGGACGCCAGCAGCAGAGCAGACCCCCTCACACTCAAAGGTGATGCTGTCGGTATTAATTCACATGGGAGAGAGATTGGTACCCAACAACTCAATGAGCTGCAGTGGGATGCTGCAACGCTGAACAGTGGTCCCCCAAACCAGCTCTGGGTGAAGGGATGGGGGATGAATCCCACCCCATCTCCACAGCACTCAATCCTACACAAGCACTACTACAGCTGCACTATTAACTACACACTTTACAGTTGAAATTCCTTTCTGTGACTCAGCTTTTTGCCCCAAAAATTAAATAATGAAAGTCATCAGTAGCAGATAGACCAAATCTGCAGATCATTCATTAGCTCGTGACTGAGTTTTGGTGTTTGTGGGAACAGTTGGCTTTCCCATCAGAAGGGAAGGCTGATAACCTCACCTCCAGCACCTCCAATGAGGACACTGTGTCAATATGATACCCAGAAATGAAGCAACTGGAGAATTACAAAGGGCTGTATCAGCACCTCAGGCTTCTTTTAAACAGTATTCCTCTGGCTTCAACACCTCCAGTTGGCTTCAGCCCTCTTGAGTCTATTAGCAAAGAGTGTCTAGGGGCAGGGGGAGGGGGGTGCCAGGGTAGCGGGTGAAGGCTGCTGGAAGCTGCACAGCCTTGTTTTCCTTGCAGCCACTTAATTGAATCCGCAGCATCCAGCCTCTTGGTATTCCCTGGCACTCAGAATTTCAATTTGCTCCATGGATTTTTCCACCAAGCACCCAGAAAAATTAGCATTTGTGCTGAATAGCTTTTAATCAACTATTCTCAAATGTCAGTCCCTTTTATCTTTAAAGCACTTATAAATCTCCTTGCCCAAACGTCCCCTAGCCCTAATGTTCGACACATTTGGTTTTCCCTCCATTCACTTTCCAGCCTCCTTTACCATGATCTATTCCTCTGTAACACTCATCTCTACCTTTTACCCTTTTTACCCTATTTTTCAACCTTTTCAACCCCAGTTTTCATTTTAAAGCAATCTCTTGGTCTCTCTCAGGGTTTGCTTCTTTCTGATTGGTGGTTTGTTTAATTAAGGCACTCCCTGGCCTCTGTCTCAGCACAGGGTGGGAGTTGTCCCAGGGAGAGCTGCTTGGCACGTTACCTCCCCAAAGGTGACCCTGACTTGCATCAGTCATTTTTCTCTGAATACAACCAACGTGATTTTTGAGAAACAGAGGCAACTTCACAAGTGTCACAAGAGCACTGAGGAGCTCAACTCCTCATTCCCATGGTCACTCATTAACCAATTTATCTAATTTGGAAAGAACCCAAATCCCCCAGGGCACTTCCTCAGAATTTTTTACTAGGGGAAAAGAAATCAGCCATGGCTTTACCTTTCAGTCTGACAATAGCTCATGGGAAATCTGTTCAAATCACTTGCCCCTTTTTTCCAGCAGCGATTTCATGGCAAACTGGGGCTTGGTTTCATGCAGAACTGGAGCAGCTACTGGGAAAAGCAACCAACCCCTGGGGAGAAACCCCAACCTGTGACAAAAATCACATATAGAATATTCCAACCCATGGAAGGGGTGATGGAACAAGATGATCTTTGAGTCCCCTTCCACCCAAACTGTTGTCATCCTAGGATATATTCTCCATATACACATATTCCCTCCCTCTTGAAGCAGCGCCCTGAGTTTCCACCTGATGCTCTTCCCAGCAGAGGCACGTGAAGAGTGCTCCAGTAATGCTGAATTCCTGCTGCTCGGCCCTGAAAGCTGAACATTGTCCAGACTGCCACCAAATCACAGCCAGCGTGTGTCAGATGCAAACAGCACACAAAAATAGATAAAAATGAAAGACAAGCATCCCCTGACACAATGAAGTTTGCACAGGAACTCCAGATGGCAAACATAAGCCACATCCCTGTGTCTCTTCCTGCATCCTTTACTTTGATTCTCCATCCTCACCTGTCCTCCTCCCCTGCTTTCACTTACCATCACAGCTGCTAAGGCTGTGCATCAAAAGAAGCTTCATTATCACCTCTCAGCTTCCCCAAAATCACTGCAGTAAAGATTTGCCAATGCCAAACTCACAGCCAGGTGAGCAGATGCCACCAAAAAAAATAATGAGCTGCATCTCAATTCTCTGCCCTCAATTCCAGCCTGCAACTCTGGATGCTTCAAACCAAGAGCATCTCATCTTACCACTGTCTTCCTCCATGCCATGGAGTTTTTTTTTTTAATTCTCAGTGTGTAAACAGTTCCTTAAACCCCTTTCATAATCTCTTATCAGACCCTCCTTGACATTCATGCAGAGCAGGGAGGCCCAAACAGTGCTTGATGCTGGCACAGTCCTCCAGCAAGGTGGACAGGTTGCCTATTTCATTAGCTTCGGGCTTTGGTTACAGAATCACAATTACAGAACATTAGGAGTTGGAAGGGACTTCAAAAGCTCATCTAGTCCAATCACCCTGCCAGAGCAGGATCACCCAGACAATCCCACAGGAACGCATCCAGGCGGGTTTGAATGTCTCCAGAGAAGGAGACTCCCCAGCCTCTCTGGGCAGCCTGTCCCAGGGCTCCAGCACCCTCACAGGGAAAAAATTCCTCCTGACATTCCCATTGAGCTTCCTCTGCTCCAGCTGGTACCCATTGCCCCTTGTCCTATCTCTGCCATCCTTGAGAAGAGCCTGGCTCTGTCCTCCTGACTCGCCCTTTACATATTTATAAGCATTAATAACATCCTATTTATATATTTATATAATGCGTTTATATTTATATATCAATATTATATAAAGATATATATTGTATATATTTTTATATATATATAAATGTTGGAGGGCCAACATTTCAGTAATGCAAAAAAAGTTCCTTTAAAATGCAAATGGCTGGAAAACACCCTTAGAGATCTCAAACACCCACAAACTTCCTGTTACCAGAGGCAGGAGCAGACCATCTCATGTTCATGTCTTCACACAGATCAACGGAGCTTCCATAATTCACCCCAAAGGTTTGTGCACTCTGTTTATAGGGAATTAAATCATATTGAAGAGGATTCAGCCTGAAAAGCCAGGTAAAACAGTTCCCTCTCCAAAAGATTCAGTGGAAGGAGCTGAAAAAGCTGCCTGGGAATAGTAAGTCCTGAAAAATTCAGTATAACAAGAGCTGCATTAGCTCCACTCAGAGCCAACACACATCTCTGTTACATAGAGCACTTATCTCTCCCTCCTAAGAGCTGAAGCTCCTCACTTACTTACACTGGACACTAAAAAGACCATTATAGGCCAGATGTACATGGTGAAGGCCCCAGACTCCTCCTAAGCAGGACTCATAGCATGCCTCCCAGCACCTCTGCACCCATCTCAGCAGCATTGCAAAGCTCAATCAGCAGACATTAATCATCAGTTGGAAAACCCAACAATTAGTTCATACTCAGATTTTTCCACCTGGAAGGAGTGGTTAAACAGAGCAGGTCTCTTTGCAGCCCACAGGTCAGACAACAGCATCACAAGGTTGGAAAAGCCCTTTAAGATCATCAAGTCCAACTATTCCTGTCCTGTGCTAAGCCATATCCCAAAGTACCTCATCTACCCTTTTATTTTTTTTTTTTTAATGTGTTTAAACAAGCAAAACATTCACCACCTTTCTCAGAGATGTTTTGAGATGTTATTCTCCAGAACAAATTACTTCTGGAAGTAACAAAGCACCGAACGAACACACGGACGGGCAAATAAAGTACAGAGGGAATAAACCACCCCCACCACCTGAGGCTGAATTCCTATCTGCAGGAGATCACTGCAGCGATACGTTGCCTGAGTTATTAGCTTGCCTGGTGGGGTTTTCTTTCCAAGTTTGTAATTTATTTACATTCAAGCATAGAAAATTTTCTGTCGACATGCAGAAAGTTATCCTTTTCTATAATTAGAAAGAAACTTCAAGAACTGGAGGAAAGACAGATGAGGAGCTGGATATAAAAGATGCCACTGAAGGCCATGAAATTGTAAGATTGTGGGATGATGGGGGTTGGGAGAGACCTCAGTATTTAACCATTTAATGCTCCATCCTCTGTATTATGCGGGCATAAATGGCATGAGAGAATGAGAATGGCAGGTGGTTTTCCACAGGGATTTCTTTCCCAATTCTGCACAAAATCTGTACAAAAATATAATTTATTACAGGGCAAAAAACTGACCTTGTGTGAGAAGGGAAGTTACTTTCATGTGCTTTTTTTTCTTTTAAGGAAATAAAAATTTAAGCAATGTGACCAAATTATTGAAACAAAATTACTCCTGACAGTTTTGGAGAGACTGGAAGAACAAGAACAGAACTGGAATACCAGATATGACCATGTCTTCATAGTGCTTCATCTCTCCACATAACATCCTGTCAGATCTCATAAAATTAAGACTTCTAGAAGTTGGACTGAATAAAAAATAAAAGGAATAAAGCAATTGGCAGAGGTATAGTGCATTTACATAATGGGAAGTTCAGGAACCTGGTCAGCTAAGTTGACTTGAAGTCATGTCAGAGCATGAACTAAACCTGAGCAGCCACAGTACAAAGTCACTATTCAGCCCAGCAAGAAAAACTGAGCTTTTTATTAAACAAACCCCAATATTCCTGGATAAAAAGAGGATGTTGGAACCACAGGAAACAGGGAATGAGCTTGGGCAAGCACCACAGCTGCCTTCCCACAACAGGGGCTTGGCTGAGGGGCTTGAGGATTGCTGATCTCACAGAGAAAAGAGCAGAGAGGGCAGGAAGGGGGAAAAAAATGACTCCTAAATCCTGAAAATGGAAAAGCATAGCTCCAAACAGAAAGGATTTCTCTAATATGCAGGCACTGCTAGAGAAGCACACTGCTCCACTGCTGAGGGAAGAAAAACTCTATCGAGCGGCTGGCCGAAAATGAGAGAGAAAATGAGTGATGAGACCAAGTGGGTGTAAAAAGTCAAGAGAGAATGAAGTGGAAAAAAGGGGGACTACTGCTATGAGAAAGAAAAGCACAATCCAAATCACTCTGATAAAATGGTACAGCTGCATTATCCGAGGCATTTATTCAAATGCATTTATTCAAATCAGAGCGTTTCCAGGCCAACTGCTCGTGCTGGACATCTGTGGGACAATTGTCATTACGAGCAGAGAGATCTTTCTGGGTTTCATGGGGATTGGGAGTGCTGTTGGGGAAGACTAATTTCTTTCTTCTCCTCTTTGGCAAAGAGCAAAAGCATTTTATCCTCATCACCAACGCTCAAATCGAGATGCTTTGGAAACTTGAAGAACAGTAAAAACACGTAAAACCCCCAAAACACACCACATAGTAGAGAAGTTTTAAATGGAACATTTTCCTATGGGACAACCAAGCTATGGTTCATACCAGCAAGGACAATCAGATCAATAATTCAACAGCTATGAGTAGGAGGGACATTTCTCCCGAGACCTCTAGCTGTAGGACTTCTGCTCTATGGTATTTCCCGTTGGGCTCCAAACTCCTGAGTGAAATTTTCCACCTACTTATCACTTGCTTTGTCAACTGAGAAAAAGGGATGGTGTTTGTATTTTCATGCACAGAGGCACTGGGGAGCTGAGCCGCACCAGAGGGTGCACGATGAAGCCTGGGGAGATCTCTCCTGCTGGGACCTCTCATTGCTTCACCCACATTTCCTACCACAAAGCTCCTTCCTTTGATGTCGTGTCCATTCACCAGCCTTGGGCATGGTGGCCAAATTCTGCACACCAAGGACTGTCACCCTCCCTCCATGAAATCTCTCACAAACACAATGCTGATGCTACCAACCTGCGTTTGCCGATACCAGAGCACAGTCATCTCCATGGTGGCCAACACCACCAGCAGATCTCTGATTTTCCAGGTTGTTCTAGACGACCTGTATCAATTTAACAGTGCCAGGGAGGGAATCTGGGTGTCTGAAGGCACACAAGTTGTTTTGACTCCTTGAACTATCGAGGTTTCAAAGTGCCATTTCATTCCAGCCAGGGGCAAAGGAGAAGTTGATTGTTTGTCCAGAGCCAAATTCTTTTCTGCTCTTCCTAATACTAATGCTAGTGAGGAAGCCCAAATCAAGTGCTGCTTCTAGTCACACGCCAGCATTTGCTGCACACCAGTATTTACAGAGCACTTCACATGTGATGAATGCATTAAAAGACAGGGGAAAAAAAATCCTTTCCCAAAATACACAAAAGAGAACAAGCCCTTCGCTGTTGGCTCTGTTATCAGTTTACTGTGGACAGACCGAGCTCAGTCACCCAAGTGGAATCAGAGTATTTGATCTCCACCACCCAGTTTGTCACTGATAACTGGGTAAACTGGCAGAGCACACAGGCACAGTCTGCGGTGTCTCTCAGCTCCAGACAGGGACTTATGTCTTAATTGAACAAGTCAACCGGGACAAGAGACCAGGAAATAGCAGCCCACTCATCAGCCTAATTGTACTCAAATAATTAAGCTATCTACTTGATAGAAAACAAACAGAAAGCCCGTGCCTGACAGACACATGCCCAATCCCCAGCTGAAATACATTCTGTACCTCTTTTCCCCCACTCAGAAAGTCTTACACTGTGTGTTTCATTTATAATGTCACTCACAAACCTGTAGCTTAATTGCTTGCTACACATTTCTGTTTAGAAGACAACACTATCATCCTCAATTTACAAACAGGAGACTAAAATTCAAAGAAATTGAGAGATACGTGGGAGGTTACTCAGGAGTTGCAGCCCAGAAACCAGGGCTGAAACCAAATATCCCCACAGAGCCCCACACTGTGGGATTATTCCCCCCCTCAATGTAAACTTTTTTCCCTACATTTTATCTCTGCAGAGAGCACTGGGAAGCACTTTTTTATTTATTCATGTGGGAAGAGAAGTGAGTTTGTTTCTTTCTTCCCTGCCATAAAGCTGTTATTCTGCTGAAAAGCAGATTTAAGCAGTGATCCATGGCAAGAGTTTAAGGGTTACCTTAAACTGGGACACAAAACTACTACTTTCTGACATCATTTCATGGTGTGTTCAGGAAAGTATTCAAGCGTGACATTGTATCATTAGGTATAATACAGCCATTGCAGAAGCACTGATTACTGCAATGAGAACTCATTTTCTTTAACACTATATGTGATAAGGAACGAATAAAACCCAGGCCAGAAGCATCACAGTAAAAAGGTGGGCTACACAGGAGAAGGAAAAAAAGAGATGATACTTTTTGGGGAGTCAGGGGAAGAAAGCCCCCACATCAAGTAAGGTCAGGGAGGTGCTGAGCACCTCTGAAATGAAGATTTCCCCTTTCTTCAGGAGGTTTCTCATGCTGCAGGATCACCTGCATCTCATTCAAGTGTGGAGGCAGCCAGATCATGCATGGTCTGACTTGGTCCCCAAAGGGAGAAACCCCAGCACTAGGAGCAAGGCACAAATGTCCTTTTCCAATATCCCTTTTGGAGAGACAAGCAAAAATCCCTCTTCACCCTGACCTGCTCATGTGCTTCCCCCCAAAAATGTGCCTTTAGGTAACCCCTTTCCATGATGAGCTTCACACAAGGTCTGTTGGTCCCAGAACTCGTTGTCTGCTTTGGCAGATTTAGAGCACGCCAGTGACAAATTAACCCAAACTAACATTCCCAAGTCAGCCAGTCCTCTGACTTCCTCCTCTGCCCCATCCACTGCTAGACCTCCAAAATAAGTGAGACATGGCAACGCTGTTCAAAGCAGGGCCTAGAGAGCTCTGGAAATTTTGGGCTGGTCTCTGTTTCCAGGCTTCCTCTCAGGCACAGGAACATAAATGCTCTTCTATCTCCAACAGGCATCACAAGGATGTATTAAGACTCTTCAAACTGTCTCCTGTTTCTTAAACAGGCTCTTCCAGCATCCCATCAGTACTGGAGAACCTGTGATGGATAGCTCTGCATACAGCCAAGCTCCTCAGGGGCTCAAGCACCCAGCGAGCTGGCAATAAAGAAGTTATTTTCTTATTTGATCAGGTAAATATCCCTGGGTATATCTGCAACAGCCATGCAGACCTTTCTGCAGGTATATGGAGTCATATCCAACAATGTGTTTTCAAGCAACACTCAAGTGAGGCCTTTGTAAGACCTCTCATTAGAAGTTAAATAATTTAGGACTTGTTTCCATCACACGCTCCTGCTACCACAGCCCTCACTTGACTTGTGCCAGGAGGTTACAAGGCTAGCAAAGTATCACAGGTTGGACAAGACCTTTAAGATCATCAAGTCCAACCATTCCTGTCCTGTGCTGAACCACATCCCCGAGTACCTCATCTACCCATCTGTTAAACACATCCAGGGGTGGGGACTCAGGCCCTCCCTGGGCAGCCTGTGCCACAGCCCCACAACTCTGCCAGGGAAGAACTTTCCCCTCCCATCGGAGCTGCCCCTGCCCTGGGGCAGCTTGAGCCCATTGCCCCTTGTCCCATATCCTGTCCCCTGGCTGAAGAGACCATCGCCCACCTCTCTGCACCCTCCTGTCAGGGCAGGGGAGGTGGGGAGAAGGTCTCCCCTCAGCCTCTTCTCCAGGCTGAACAGCTCCAGCTCCCTCAGCTGCTCCTCAGAGGATTTGCCCTCCAGCCCCTTCCCCAGCCTGGCTGCCCTTCTCTGGACTCACTTCAGGACCTCAATGTCCTTCTGATGGTGAGGAGCCCAGACCTGGACCCAGCACTCAAGGTGCAGCCTCACCAACGCTGAGTACAGCAGCACAATCACCTCCCTGGACCTCCTGGCCACCCTATTCTTGATACGAGCCAGGATGCCATTGGCTTTCCCAGGCACCTGGGAAAAGCCGCAGGACTGTCCCTTAGGTGATCTGGTGCCACAACGATAATGGAATTCACTACTGAAGCAGTACAGCAGCTGAAGATGGACACATCTTCCCAGCAACCAGAGCCATCTTTAAACTTATTTAAAGCTCTGTTCTGGCAGCACACTTCCCTCTCCTCCTACTTCACTTAAGCAACTCCTTCCCTCTGCCCGTCTCATTTCCCTAAGTAGGTTTTTGTTTCTCATTTTCACAACAAAGTTTTTGTAACAGCATCTACTACTTCTTAATGCCTTTGTCGTGCTCAAAGCCTCATAGAATGAATTGGATTGTAAAAAGTTATTACACCAGCAGCTGAAAGCACTGAGCAGCAGCACAACTGCAGCACACACATTGCATACAGTGATGTTAATTATTTACCAGTTCCCAGTTTGATTACATTTTGGGTGGTGATGACACTTGGGGACTTAATAGCTGCATAAAACATTGTGTTATGTTCTACAGTGTCCTAGAATAAATCATCCTTGAGAAATTTCTCTCAGAAAAAAAACCCCAACCATACCATTGGGCCATTTATCAGGATTAGGGTAAAATGAGTGATGAAAGTTCTACACAAGTATTTATTTTTCATGATGCCCTACCTTTGAAGAAACAGTCCTTGCTGTGGATAATGTAGATTTTCTTCCTCTGCAGGCAGGAGGCTCGATGCAGCTGACAATGATTTTCATAAAATTTGCCATCAGATCCACACACAGGCATGTATCTGGACTTGCAATCTTCTACACATCTGCACTCGGGCTGGTTGGTGTCCTTGTTCACGACACACACGCTTCCCCGGCCACAGTACTTCTTCTCACATGATGCATGGAGGCCATCCTGCCCATAAAGCACTGGGAAAAGCAAAAACAAGTCCAAGTGAGCAGAGCTTGCTGAAAGAACTGTTCCTGCCTGACGTAGCATCACAACAGCCACAGGAGCGACAAGGTTTCCGAGGTGTTGCAGTTTAGTGTAACTGCTGCCTCAGTGGCTCTTGTAGGCTGCAGTTACAGCTTTCTGCAAGCCCCATNATATCTGGGGAAGAAAAGCAGCTTGTTGGGAATCACCGGAACCCCACTGCCCATTCCCTGCCCCTCCCCGCGCCATGTTGGGGGGGGAAGAAGGGAGTAAAATCGGGATGAGTTTTAAGTTTGCTAAGAAGGGAGGGGTGGGGGGAAGGTGCTTGAAGACCTGGCCGCTTCTTATCTCGTTCCGGTTCACTGGGTGTAGTAGTTGTAGTAAGTAGTAATAAATCACCTTTTTCTTTCCTTTATTCTGTGCTGCGTCTGTTTTGCCCATTGCACTAATTGCAGAGTGATCCCTCTGTCCTTATCTCAAGTCCTAAGCCTCCTAATATCTATTTTCTCCCCCTTTTCGGCTGAAGGGGGGAGTGAGCGAGCGACTTGGTGGGTATTTGGCCTTTGGTTAGGTCCAAAACCACCACACGAGGGAAAACGCACCTCCCCTCCCAACAGCAGAGAACACCTTCATACCCACATAGCCAGACACAGAACACCCCCAAGGATAAAATTCACTTGAGTTTCAATGAAAGCTCAGACAACTGCTGAGAACTTTTGCAAAAACAACCCTCAAGAAAGGCTATCAAGGTCAAGGGAATGTGCTTTGCTGTGAAAGCAACCGTCGCGATCTGTCCCTACCTGTGGAAAAATGACATAATGAACAATAACTTTCCCCTCCTTTTAAAAACTGATTTGATACAATGCTCTGAACATCACCACACTACCTGCTGTTTGGTACTATCTAAAGGCTAAGGAGGTGGCCCTTGTGCTCTAACATTTTCAGCTTCTGAAGTCCCCTCACTCAAAGGCTTACGACAGGACCTTACTACACCCTGTGCCAGAGAGGGCACTTCCAAGCAAGCTGCTACTCAGAGCAACAATGAGCTTTACAGTCAGCAAAGAGAATTCCAGGAAATGATTCTCTGCTAATTGGAGTATGCAAAGTTGGTGATTACAAAGACAAGCTGCAAAAGGCCTAATTAAAGCAGGAATAAACATGTTGAGGGCACAGCCTTTCAGCAGCACCCAACACCACTGGCTCCGTCAGGACCCACACGTCCATTGGGAAGCAAATCCCTGTTGCCTACATTTACCATGTGTAGGTTTGGGTCTTGGTGAGGTTTTGTGTGTGCTAGCTGTCAGAGGAAGCTCAAGAGGCACCATCCAACACCCAGGTGCTCCAGCATCCAATGGAGCGATCCTGCAGCAACTGCAGACTCCAAAACCTGGAGTCCCTGGAGCGAGTCCAGAGAAGGGCAACCAGGCTGGGTTGCCAAGCTGCACCAGGGCAGGTTTAGATCAGACATTAGGAAAAAGTTCTTCACCAAAAGGGTTATCGGGCACTGGAACAGGCTGCCCAGGGAGGGGGCAGAGTCACCCACCCTGGATGTGTTTAACAGATGGGTAGATGAGGTGCTCAGGGATATGGTTTAGTAGAGGACAGGTACAGTTGGACTTGATCTTAAAGGTCTTTTCCAACCTGGTGATTTTGTGATTCTGTAAAACGCACCCAAGGCTCTGCCCCTCAAAGATCTATTCAGCCAAGGAGAGCAGACCAGAGCTCATCCACCCTCCCCCATTATCACATGTACATATGAGGAGCATCAGCACTAGCTACGTAAGCCATTGATCCTCTTTTATCATGCTACATTTCATCTACCAGCTATCAAGGGGTTAAAACACGTGCATAAGGACAAGCAAAAGTTTCTACAAAACCCCATTTTTCCCATCCCTGTTAAGCCTTTGTTTTTATCACTGTAAATCTGAAAGGGTGAAAAAAATCTGCTATTGGAGGATTAACTATTTGACTCAATAACTCATTAAAATTCCTTCAACTTGGCAAGCTAAGAAATATTGACTTTTCCTGACTTGTAATAAACTAGAAGGTCAGAGCATCTCTGAGCAGTGCATAAAGTACCATCCCTGGAAGGAGCATCTGAATATTCTTTTATTTACCTTACTAATTGTTCCAGAGTTTCTGCAAACTGTCCTCAAGAATGCAAATGTTGTGACACCAGGAGACCCCACCACCAAAATGATGGATGAGGGCTGGAGGAAGCTCTGGCCAAGTACCATCCTCCACCTCTTGTTGGCAGGACCTGCACCAGCACAGGCACTTGGCTTATCTGCTGCCAAGTGCATCAAAAGATGCATTTTGGAGACTGCTGTTGATGCTAAAGATATTTTAAAAAATAAACTAAAAATTCAGGAGTTATTATTGTCTATATAAATGTAATTCAGATACAACAGCAGCAAAGCCCTTCCTGTGCTGTCTTGACGGCTGAAAATCGATCTCTCAGAGCTAGCACCAGCCAAGCACAGCACCGTGCATCTCACTGAAGGTTATTTCTCCCTACTCCTTTGCATTGGGCTGTCCTGATTTCATGCATCAGGTCATACCCAGGCTGTACCTTACCCCAACAGCTCCCACAGGCACCAGCCACACCAAAACCCTCTTTGGAGCCTCAAGTATTTTCAGTATTTTGATTTTTTTTTAATATAAAAAGCAGCATTACCATAATAATCCACTATTCCCACAGCACAATTGAAATTTTAAGGGTTTTCTGAATAATACAGCAAAGAATTGCTTAAGCACCAATTTATTAAAGGCACCCAACAAAACACTTGGCCTTTTCTACATCCACCCTGGTTACTATGGAGAAGCCACAGAAAGGCTGTCTGTGGTTATGCCTCGCTCCGTTTGTTCACAGTTTGGTTTATTCCATGCTCCCAGATGGAGAAGTCCCATACAAACACAGCTGAGTTGGGTAAGAGGGGAGGAAGGGTACCCCCCAAAGAGCCAGGAGGGTAAGATGCAAGTCCTCAGCAGTTCTCATGTGCTTCCAAGTAGTCCTCTGAAATCTGAGTGCCTGCAAGCTGAGTGTTCACAGGGGATGTCTTCCCCAGAAGCTGATCGTGTTGATAGCAGCTCTTTAATGCAATTACTATTTGCATAATCCTTTGAAGAACTAAAGCTCCTCATGAGCACACTCAGCTGTACAGACAGAGCCTCTGCCCAGGGAGGACAGCAACAGGATGTGAAACACAACAGAGCTGCTGGAAACCACGAGGAAAGAAACTATTTGACTATAAAACCACTTCTGTCTTTGCCCAAGTAATAAATTAATCCAGAACAGCACCACACACCATGGAATCACTGAATGTCAGGGGTTGGAAGGGGTCTCTAATCCAACCCCCCTGCCAGAGCAGGATCACCCAGACTGAATCCCACAGGAACGCATCCAGGCGGGTTTGAATGTCTCCAGAGAAGGAGACTCCCCAGCCTCTCTGGGCAGCCTGTCATAGGGCTCCAGCACCCTCACAGGGAAAAAGTTCCTCCTGACATTCCCATGGAGCTTCCTCTGCTCCAGCTCACATCCATTGCCCCTTGTCCTATCGCTGCCATCACTGAGCAGAGCCTGGCTCCATCCTCCTGACTCTCACCCTTTACATATGTATAAACTTTGATGAGGTCACCCCTCAGTCTCCTCATCTCCAGGCTAAGGAGGCCCAGCTCCCTCAGCCTGTCCCACTCCATCTTGGTGGCCCTGCACTGAGCTCTTTTAAGGAACTCCCTGGAAAGGGACTTTCTTTGTTTGCATCGAGGTTCCCACTCCCCTGGATTGCACGGCCAGCACCCGAGCTGGGAAGGACACCCACGGGCAGCTCAGCAGCCTGAAACCCACCTGCCATTGCCAGTTTGTTTTGTTATTTTATTATTAAAAGTGACTGAATTCCTCAGTCTTACAGGGAAGATTAAAAACACAAATGGGAAAGGTAATCAAGTGAAACCACCAACGAACTGCTCGCGGTATTTACGAGCCCCACTGTCCTGCACAGGAAGAGGCATAATTTATTTAATTTATTAGTGGCAAAGAAAGTCATTTACTTAGGGTAAAAATTCACCATCTTGCAAAACAAAGTCACTTTTCAACACTAATTAAGTTTATCCGATGTGGCTGGAGTCTGAGGCATTCCTCTGCACTACATGGAGGGAAGCAGCTCACCAAAGCACCTCTCACACTGCCTCCCAGCTGGCCCAGAGAAATTGGGAATTTCAGTGGAAAAGCATAAAAAAGGCAGTAAAATAACTGAGCTCAGGAATTCTGTAACGCTGCCATCATCTCAAAGCAAGACTTTAATATGAAAATGAAGATGTTGTTGCCACGTAGGAGAAACGCATCCTCTGGCTGCTCATTAATTCATAACGAGAGAGCCCTCATCTACCTTTTACATGTCACTAGATGTGTTACAGATCAGAATAAGCCTTACAGACATGGGGTTTTTTACTGCCAAGTACAACTGTACTCCTTCAGCAAAACTCCCAG
Organism: Zapornia atra; assembly: GCA_013400835.1. Lineage (NCBI taxonomy): Eukaryota > Metazoa > Chordata > Aves > Gruiformes > Rallidae > Zapornia > Zapornia atra. The sequence goes on along the minus strand of VZTU01028860.1, from coordinate 228,556 downwards.
AGTTGGAGGGAAGGTTGGGTTTCATGACAAACACCACCTTCAGTTAAGACCAACCACACAAAGCCATCACACCTACAGCAGAACCAAAACACCCAACAGCTCCATAAAAAGTTGCTTTTACACTACAGAAATGTAAATTGCTGCATTTGCATGTAAAAAAAAAAAAAAAGCCCATTTGCTTTCAAGGAATGAGCTCCTCCACCAGCTGGGCACTCTGGGTTTACTGGTGAAGGAAAAAGTTCGGGTGTTACAGCAGGACTGGAGCCAAAACTGGAAGCTTTTAATTAAGAGGCACTGGAGTTTGGTATAATGAAACTAGAAGTTTCTACACCGAGTCCCTCAAAGGCAACACTGCACCTTGCAAACACTGTGATAAAATAATGAAATTAAACCCTCTACAACACGATGAAAATATTTAGTCTCTATACTTAGTCTGCTACTTCCATTAGGCAAACAGGTAAGAAGAGGTCACTCAAGCTATTCCTCCAGCATCATGACATCAGCTTTCCAAAATCAAAAGCTTCACTAAATATTTTTTGGGATGATACCATGGTTTATGAGGTTACTAATATGAAGAGAGGCAACAGATTTAGGCACCCAAAAGATCCCAATTATGGAATGGTGACCATCATCACCACCCCCAAGGGTATTTAAAACATGCATAGATGTGGTGCTCAGGGACATGGGTTAGCGGTTGGACTTGATGTCCCTACAGGTCTTTTCCAACCAAAACAATTCTATGGGAAACATATATGGAGGTTCCCAAGAAAGAAATGCTGGCCAATATAGGAGATCATACCTATTTTAGCTCCTTGCCACGGATCTCTACTGTGCACAGCTTGCTTAATTGTCGTCGTCTTGGAAGAGCTGCTAAAGAAGTGATTCAGAAAATTCTCTTCTAGATGTTTAAAGTTATCCATCCACCCACTTTGGTGGGTGTCTGGCCTCCAGCCAGGGTCAAACCACCACAGTACAGCATCTTGAAGGCAATCCTGTTACACTACCACTGAGTAAATATAGACTTCAATCTCTGCACACACACACACACGTTTTACTTGACTGTGTATTTAATTCTCTCAGCACTGCACAGTCTGAAGAGTGAAGCAACTTTCCAGTGCTGGCTCTGGAAGGAACAGATCACATTTGTACTTTGGCTTCTTTGGTAACACTCTGTATGAGAAGATGATGCTCTCCAAAAGGCAGGCAATTAAATTCCTATACATCACCACTCAAAATCAGCCCTGCTGCCTTTAATCTTGCTCAGCAATCTTCTGCCTGCCCCATCCCTTCAACTCCTACTCTGAGGACCAGCCTCCCTCCTCTCCTTGCCTCCAGCAGTCTTTTATCCTCTGAACAGCACAGCAAGCCCTGGCACTCCACAGGCCACTATAACACACGTGAGAAATCAATATTGTGGCATCACACATCTTTCAGCTGTCCCTTCAGTGAAGTTCTAGTGGTGGGGACTATGAACCCACTAATGCTGTAACAGAGGACTTGCCAGTTTTTCTGGCCATTCCTCCTCTTGCACTACCTGTGGAGCTGTGGGAGGCAAGCCGAGCAGCATAGGTCCTCCCAGTTGTCTGGACCAAGCTTTAAATCCATCCATGCCTGTTGCCTTTTGCTTGCTCCCCTTTCTTCCCCCCAGACATGCCACAGGAGGGTTGCAGCACGCCCCACACAGTGACAGGGGACACGCACAGCCATTGCTTCTCACACCTGTGCAAGCAGAGCAGACATCTCACAGCATCAGCAGTGGTTCACAACCAAAAGACACACGGTTTTCATCAAAAGGGCACTCTACACTCACCAAAAATCTCTCCTCTTCCTATTTTTTCCACTCCTTACTTTGCAATAAGGCCACTTATCAGAAAATCACAGTATTTGTTTACTGTATGCCTCTTTTCCCCTTACAAACACACAAACCCAATGTTATTTCAGATTGGATAGAAAGATGTTTTCAGTTTCCTATTTATTTTCTCATCCAGAACGTCAGTTTATAAGGCTTACTGAGTGGAAAAAAGATCAGGAACAGAAAGCCAGCTCATCATCATGTTTGTCTTAAAAAAAGCCCATTATTCTGATTATTTATCTATTCTTCCAACCAAAAATAACAAGTTTTTATAATATCCATTCAGCTTCGTTATGACATTATTCTTCAATTCTGCTCTCAGTAAGAAAAGGAATCATCTGACTTGCACCAAACTGTGCAAGTGCTGCTGCACAAGGGTTCGATGTGATGGATTACAGACCTCAGCTCACATCACCACAGCGATGCCTGTGTCAGCATTTCCACTGGTGTTGCCTTCTAAGAGGTGCACATCACACATTCAAATATTACATTTTTCTCTGTTAAAGCACAGCCCCAAAACATAAAAACCACCAGGCTTTCACCTGTTCCCTGGCTGCTAGGGACTGATGGAGGCTAGCAATGGGTGCAACCTAAATGTCCCACAATTAAACATTAGGTTTTCCAGTAAATCCCATCTTCCACCTGGTTAATGGTGTTACTTGGAAACACCTTGTGACTTGGAGGAATGGGCTTCACTCTGCTGCTTCTCTGAGCCCCTACACCTCCACCAGAAATAAGCCTTCAAACCAGCCTCCTTCCTTCACCAAAAGAAAGCTCTTACCCTCAGAAGGAAGCGAGTGTGAGCCTGCAAATCCACCTCCTGGGACAACTATGACAAGAAATCTATGGGGTCTTTTACAGTCCCTTCTCCCACCCCTCTCTCCCAGGAGGGTTAATTTTCTAGGATAAAAAGGGAAATCTATCCATAGTTGCACATACACCTAACTTCAGACACTTCTATCATTTAGCACCAGGCACAAAGGCAGACATCTGTGTGGAAATGAGGGACCAGGCTCATTTGATGAGGCTATTTCCAGAGCTGATGTTTTGCCTGTGCAAGTTGCCATTTGCTGGAAATAAGCAGAGAGCAAAGGAAAAAAAAAGAAGTATTAAAAACTATTCAGTAGTAATGGGGTTTGTGTTTGGGTGCATTCAACTTCTGGCTGAAGTGCAATGTATGTTTGACTCACAGCTCCTTGATGGAGGTGGCAGCCCAGCACTGGATTAGCAGCATCACCGTGTCTACATCAGCACAAACTTCCTGCTTCAAACTGTTGAGGCAACACAGCACCTTTTCACTCTTCCCCCCACCCTTAAGACACTTCACTTACGTTTTCCCAACTAGATGCCTCGGAGCCTCATAGATTACAGGCTGAGGAGCGCTGCCGTCTAACAGAGGCGTGAGGCTGAGCCAAACAGGCCCATTACAGGGAGAATTACAGTCAGGCAGCTGCCGAGCAAGGATGTATTATTACCTCTGCACTGGGATGCAGGTGAAAGGATGCTTTTATCAATCAGTTTCCAGCCGCTCTTCAGAGAGGGGAATAACTGGCAAAGGGACACAGACCCCATCTAAGTCATCTTGCTCATTTGCGTGTCCCTTCTTTCCATTCTTAATGAGGAGTTTTAATTTCAGCCTGAAAACACCACAGCACACAGTTGGTCTGAGGAGGCAAAAGCCATGGAAGGAGCCTGTGGTGATGGAGCAGCAGCAGCTTGGCTGCTGCCCCTGTGCTGCCTCCAAAATCACCTTCTCCGCTCCTGAGTCAGCTTTGCAATCAAAAATAATCAAGGGAAAAAAGGTGAAGCTCTGGGGAACATCAGCTTGAAGATTCTTTGGCTAGTACAGTGTGACAGAGATGTCCCAGCTGCTGTCTACAACCCATCCACGGTCTCCAAGAGCATCGCCAATGACCTGCAGATCACCACTGGGACTCACCAGGATGTTCTGCAGCTTTCATAAGTGAAGTGTGACCTGAAGGCTGTTGGGGAGTACACTGCAGTGGCCGATGAGGTCAGCAATTTCCTTCAAGGTAAAGGGAGGAAAAAGCATCGTGGCATATCGCATCCATGGTGATCCCTGCACTTATGACAGTATCTCCTTCTGGAGAGGCTCCAGAGGGGACACCCTCCCCAGAAGGTCAGTGAAGAGGCAGCAAAGAGCCTTATACAACGTGGTGCTGGCACAGAGAAGGGCCAGGACAGGACCGGGACTCCAGCCACAAACCCCACTGGATACCCCAGCCGTGAATTCCCCAACTGAAGCTTCTTTGAAGCTGCTGGAACAATCTCATGGAAGCACTTTAAAAGAACTCTGTATGTGTTTATATTTGTTGGTTTGTTTAAAAAAAAAAAAGACAGCCACTGCAGGAGAAGACCCAACCACTTCTGACCATAACAGGAATCAACCCCCTCCTGAACACAAAAAGCGTGTATCATCAGATGGAGGAAAGCCCTGCTCGAGCCTGCTGACCCTAGGTCTCCTTCACACAGAGATGAAACAATTTTATTTTGTTTTTCAGCTGCTCCAAAACAAATGAGAAACCTGAACTTCAAAGAGCTTCACCCCAGCCTCACCCACACCTCCTCCTCTTGCATAAACAGGACAGAGGGGGCTTGGAGCTTGGGAGTTGGCTCGCACCATGTAGGGATGCAGAGGAGATCCACACACCACGGGCATGCAGGGCACATCGCTCTCGGCTGTGTCCCACCCCGGGAGAGACAGAGAAGAGATGGAGGGGGGGAGGCAAAGAGCCAGGGCTTCCTGAAGCCAGCAGCCACCACGGCTTCTGCCAAAGGCTTCATGGCTTGAAAACCCACCCAAGGTTTTTGAGCTTTCAAAATCAGCTGGTTGGTAGAAAGAGAGGCAAGCTGAAAAAAGCCACCTAACAGGACTGCCTTTAAAATTAGCAAGAACACTATGTGTCTTTCAAGTATTTTTATACACATTATGCAATGCTTCTCAGATGAGGTTCCTAAAAACTCTTATGAGGAACAAGCTGCATTCACTTTAGGACAGCAGTGGATCAAAACCAACCCAACATCTGGACAGCAGCCAAAGGCAGATGTAGACTGAGACTGCAAAGAACTCTTCCATGAACACGGTACCATCCAACGACAGTGACCCGCTCAGCAGCTCAAAGGCTGATCCTGGCCATGGGTCAGGGATGTTTTCAGACTGTGGCTTCAGTGAACACACATAGGGAAACCCAGATTCAGACACACACCCCGCCACACTGAGTGAGTCAATTTTAACTGGGATGTCACTAAAATATACTAAAAAAATACAATGTACCCCACAAATTCCCCGACTACAGACATGCCTTAGCTATCTCCATCCCCTGGTACAAGAGGTCGCAGTCCTTAAGTTTCAACTCAGCAGTGGTGAGCAGTAAGTGTTCTGCAAGCTTGTAGCCAGCCTGAAACATTGCCAGGCTCAACACCGATCAATAACTATTTGCATTCCCCTTTCCCAACTCTGTTATCTTTAATGAAGTTCTTTTCCAGCACTAAGCACTAAGGAGAAACACGGCTCTCAAAGCAGTCGCATCCGGTTGCTCTGTGCCTCATGCTAATTTGGGGATCCTCTGCTGGTTTAAGTCTCCCTTTGTGTATCACTCCAGCACTCCACATTTCATGGCCACACCATCTCGCTTCCCCACCTGTTCCAGAGTTAATGCACAGAAAACCTTCACCTCAGATAGGACAACACCTTGGCATTGCGGATACTGTCAGCAAAGGCACTCCAGACTGAGGAGCCTGCCCTTTGTACTGAGCTCTGTCCTCAGAGCACATCCACCTCTCATGACCCCCCCCTACTCCTCATCAGCAAAGGGAATTACACCACTGTGATTACATCAGAGGGCTGGAGCACCTCTGATGTGAAGCCAGGCTGCAAGAGCAGGGCTGGCTCAGCCTGGAGAAGAGAAGGCTCCAGGGAGACCTAATTGCAGCCTAAAAGGGACCCCCTTAAAGGGGTCCTACAGGAATGTGGGAGAGAAGCTGCGCTCCCCAGAGTGCAGGGACAGGACAAGGGGCAATGGCTTCAAGCTGGCAGAGGGCAGCGTTAGGTTAGAGTGAAGAATTTCTTCCTAGTATCTAAGGGTGGTGAGGCCCAGGCACAGGGTGCACAGAGAGGCTGTGGAAGCCCCTGGATCCCTGGCAGGGCGCAAGGACAGATTGGATGGGGCTTTGGGCACCCTGGGCTGGGGAGTGTCCCCTCACTAGAGGGGGTTGGAACTAGATGATTTTTGAGGTCCCTTCTGACCCAAAGCAGTCTGTGATTCTATAACTGAAGCTTTCTCTCTTGAAGGTTTCTCTCTCATAAGACAGTGACTAACAATCCTGCTCCCCAGTACCAGATTTCAGGATCCATTCCCATTCCTGGTTGATCCCCCAAGCACACATCCTCCCTCCTTCACCAGCCCGGCCACATCACCCTGTCCTCTGCCAAGCAGCAGCAAGTGTATGCATCAACATCTTAAGCCCCCAAATTAAACAAAAGACATCCTTTTTTATCCCCACTTACCCTCCAGCAGTTATTTCTCCCCACGCTTCTTACACAAAGAAGGATGGAAGAATTAATGCCGTTTCCACTGCATTACAAACCTTTTACTCCCTCTGCATTTGCTCTCTGCCAAAGGAAGCATTTTAACATACATTTGCCTGATGGAAGAGTTACAGGCTATTGAAGGGATAACACAGTAAAATGAAAAACCTACTGAAAAGCTATTTTGAAAAGGAAAAGCCTTTAAACTTCACATAGAACCGGCTTGGAGGGTATCAGCACCAAAATGGAACATTAGCACTGCAACACTAACAATAGCTGCTTTTTTTTGATAATTCTGAGGAGCATGAGCATCACCAGTTCCTCAGGTTGAGAAGCACGATGTAAAAACTAAAAATCCAGAAGAGGTGAAAAGATAAAACAAAATGCCAGCAACAAATTACAGGTTCCTGCAGCATTTTGGTTTCAAATGTGTTTTGAACTTTTGTGAACAATTGTGTTAATTATCGCTACTGGGTATCTGGTTTGGGAAAGTGCCCAGCAGGGCAGAAACAGGGAAGAGAAGAGTCCATCAAGGTTTTCTCTAAGCAAAGAGAGCAGCCTGCACCTCAGGCACAAGGCCCCTCCTTGGTCATTCCCACCAGGAAAGTGTGTGGAAGGCAGATCTGAAATAGGAGTATTCACCACCTTCTCTTTGAAAGTGCTCTGAGCAAGGAATAAAAACAAGCAGCAACTGATAAAAATCAACAAAACATCGTTTCCCTTTAAACAGAAAGGCATCCAACAAAAACAAGAGGGTCACAGTTAATAGCAGAAGAGGGAAAAGCTTGGGATCAAAAGCAGGAATAAGCCGCAATCATCAGTCATCACCATCAGTGTATCGGGTAGAAGCAGCTTTACAGGGCTTTTTGCTCTGTTTAAGGAAGGGGATGGAATAAAATGCACTTTGGTGCAGGGTACACATCACATGTTAAGCTGATCCACAGGGATATGGCACGACTACACAGAGGTGTGCACAGACCACGCGAGGCCAAGGCAGCGGTCACAAGAGTGAGCAGCTGGATGGATGCTGTGACAGCCCTGCAAACCAGTGCCACCAGTTTAAACCAGAGACACCGGGTGCTTGGCAGAGAGCACACTGTGTGAACAAGGAACTGGTGCTGTCTTAGGCTTTTTCACTAGTTTATAGCTCAGATTCATTCCCAGTGCCTACAAAAAACTAACTCGCTTATGCTACATCTGAGGAGCAAGGGAAGGAACTCCCCAGTCTGTTGTCCCAGTGTCTGGCATTGCAACTGGCTCCTTTGGATTTGCACACACAGCTCTTGGGTGGCTTTGGGGGAAGAGACACAGTGAAGAATTTCTTCACTGAAAGGGCTGTCAAGCATCGGAACAGGCTGCCCAGGGAGGTGGGAGTCACCATCCCTGGAGGGATTTAAGAGACATGTAGATATTGTGCTTGAGAACATGATCTAGAGGTGGGCTAGGCAGGGCTCGGCTGTGGTTGGACTCTATCCTAAAGGTCTCTTCCAACCTAAGTGATTCTATGATTCTATAGCAAGAGCAGGTGCACAGAAACTTCTACCAAGAACAGAAGGTACAACCATCACTCATGCTACCTTTAGGGATGCCCACGGAAAAGCAGTTTTCCCAGTTTATCCACTAGAGAATGTCTCAGAAACAACAAAAACCCACTTTAAAAATATTTTCAAAGACACTGGACATTATTAATTGATGATATTAATTGAGCTAGGCAAGCACACTTTCTCTACATGTACAGAGCTTGAGATGAACGCACCCACCTGCACTGCCCCTTCCAAGGCACCTGGGCTCTCCCACCCCACAGGACCCATCACCATCTCCCCATCAGGCCAGCGTACACTCAATGGGGGATTTCTCAGATGGCATTTTGATACAGGAGCTGAGAGTGCAAGGGAAACCCCTGAGCAGTGAGAGGGGTGATTGGTACAGCCGGGGAGAAAGTTCACTTCCAAATACATTTGCTGTAGAGACAAACCCAGTCAGCCCCAGTGTACAACTCGCATCAGAGAGGGATGGCTTCCCACAGCCCTGAGCAGTAGTCAGAGGATGTCGATCAGCTTCATGAAGGGACTTCAACCCACTCACAACAGGAGAACGTATCCAGCAGGCAAAATCCATCCAGTATTTTGCGCTCCCAGTAAATGGGATTACTGGCAGCAGTGAAAAGTGAAGTTCTCTGCTCAACAACACACTGGGGATGGCAGCTGCTTCCCAGCCCTGGCCTGCAAATACCATCTTGCCAAAGCTTTCTGTGCTAATCGTGCCTATTTTCTCTATAGGAAAGGAAAAAAGCAGGGAAGGAATTCAATTTTTATGCTTCCCAGCCTCCTGTTGATGTGCATGTGTTCAACCACTCCCGTTCCCATTAACACCCAGCATGGGAAGATTCCAACAGCTTCATCGCTGCTGCAAGCTGGGGCCGTCCAGCAGACACAGCAAAGGTTTGAAAGAGGGAGGGGGAAAGACTAAGTTATTTTATTAAAAAGTTATCTGCACTAAATAGAACATAGCACAGCTTTGACTTAAAAATCTCTGCATCTCAATGGGAATGGTTTGTCTCCAGCTAAAGCCCAAACCAGAGCTGCAAGCTATTCCCATTCCTAGCTCTCAGCAGCTCCGACGGGAGTTGCACTGGCAGAGCAGGTCTCTGCAGGGATCCCAGAGGGTGATTTACTGACTCATCACGACTTGCAGGCACTAAATGGCTCCTCCAGGTTACTCAGGTGGAAGAACACATACAGTGCCCATTTCAGGGGGGAAAAAAGGTCTGGAACTGTCAATGAAAAGAAATCCCTTGGGTCTGACCATGAAATGGAGTGAATGACCAGCCCCTGGGGGCGGGGGGGAGAGAAGAAAAAGGGAAAATAAGGAAAAAGCAAGTCACGGTCAGCATGCTGAACCAAACACGAGTTTCCCAAAAGTTCATGTTTAAAATCATAACTGTCTCAATATCAGCCACTCAAGTGGATAAAACACAGGAAAAATTAAGTTACAGGCTCTCCTCCCATGTAAATGCCTGTCCATTGGAAATTGGACTTGGATTCCCAGGAACAGAGCTTAAGTGGGGAGAAAAACCACAACTTTCTTGTTTTGAAATGTGAAAGCCCAAAGCACATCCCTGCTCAGCACTGAAAGGGTGACGACCTGAGTCAGGGGCTTGGCACAGGTGGCTTTGGGGGCTCACACACCTTGCAGGCCCACCCCAAGCTACAGAAGCTGCCTGAGACATCCGCCCTCAGCATTTGTCAGGCACATTTAACTTGACTCTACACTGAAATATTGCTGTGGGATCAGACATGACGTGAGGATGTATTTAACACCATTAGCAGCAAACACTCAGTTATTAAACAGAGGGTTGGGAGAACAGAAGCCTCATAATTCAATACCCCCACAAATACTGCATTTCAAAAGGAAAAGGCAAGGATCTCACTTCTCCCGTTCTTGAGCATCATTCCCAGCACAACCACATAAAACCAGGATGCAGCAAAGCAAGCTGCTAACACCGAGCTTTGTACTGCACGGTCCAAAGGGAGTCCACGGCAGGGACAAGGCAGAATGCATTAAATCTCAATTAGATCATAGTACACAACAAAGCACAGAACATTATCATCATATTTGCTCACCCAAGGATTAAGCGGTTTCCTTCTGAGAGGTCTGCGCTTGGCAAAGCGTCTTGGGGACTGAGCAGCTCTTGGCAGTGAAGATCAGCAGCCGCTCTGCACTCTTTTAATGAGCAGCACCCATTAAGTGCATCTCATAACATGGTATTTTACACATATGTGTAAGCGACAGGCTGTGAAGAAACGCAGCTCAGTGTTTGGGAAGGGCTTCCAGAGGGGTTTAAGATAATATATCTTACTGGTGACTGTCTGGATATGCTGGAGTGTCAGAAATAGCAACGTGGAAAGAAAAATAAGCAAACAGAAAAATAAGGAAAACAGAAAATAAAGCTTTGATGGCACACATCAAAAAGCAATTAATAAGGTGATGTTGGAGCCATTTTTAAAGCAGCCATTTAGGCAGCGTTACAGTCATTATTTGCAAATGTGCTTGTTATAGAATGCTTTGTTTTAATAAGCCCTCGTAATTATGTGTGCAAACAGTTTACCCTCTGTACCATAAATACAACCAGCCCAAGCACCCTGCAGCCAGGCTGGGCCCATGGCATATCCAGCCCCAATGCAACACCAGTTGTGGCAGCATCTCCTGCACCCGCAGGAGGATTTATTTGGCCATATACAAGGCTTTTCCATCCCATCTCCCACTAGCCAAAGTAAGGCTCCATACACCTTCACATACACCTACCATACACCTTCACAGCCCAGGAAGACTTTTAGCTACGAACTGCTGTGTTTTTTTCTCTTAGCCATACTTGCCACCATACCTCCCTCATTCCTCCCACCCACCCACCTTCACAGCCCTAACCCCTGCTTCCTCCACTCCAAGCACAACTTTGGTCCCCAAAAAAACACTCTTCCAGCATCTCAACTGCCATCAGCATCCACAGACTTCACCTGGGGAAGCCCATGGTGAAGAGCTCGCACTTTACTCCTAAAGATCAGTTAATGAAGTGCAAAACTTCAGGGCTGTTTGATTAAAGAGCTAATGCTTGCAAAATCGATACAATAGGGAGAGAAGCCTTCTTCATGTTTAAGCATGAGGGAGAAGGAAAAAAAACCACCCCTGAGTCTTAAATTTTATGTAGCATTCAACTGCGACAACAGGAGTGCAGCCACGCTGTTTGGCAGCATCTGTAGCTGTGTTATATAATTTACAAACACCTGCTGTTAGTGCACCTCAAAAACACCCATTATTCAATAAATGCTGTGGAAATTATCTTTAAAAGCAGCAGCGCCTCGACTCACTCCTGCAAAAAACCCCCCCACGATACCCACACACTGCATTAATGCCTTTTAAAAGGTTTCCCCTCCTGAGGAACAACATTAGCAGTCAAAAAATCCCAGCCACACCAGCAGCATTGCTCCCCCTACGTGCTGCTCTGATGGGCATCGGGCAAACCTGCGTGCTGCCCGCACAGCTCAGCTCAATGACAGGCATGGCTTGATGAACATGCTCCACCATCATCACTATGGGCTTGAAGACTTCCAAGCAAACCCATCCTAATATTTTCACTAAAAACCAGGGCTAGTCTACTCTTTCCTTCCCTTTAAAAGGGCAGATAATGGCAGGACAAGGGGGATGGATTAAAGTTAAAGGAGGAGAGATATTTGAGATGAGATATTTGTGGGAAGCTCTTTACAGAGAGAGTGGTGAGGGGCTGAAACAGGCTGCCCAGAGAGGGAGTGGGTGCCCCATCCCTGGGGGTGTTCAGCGCCAGGTTGGATGGGGCCCTGGGCAACCTTGTGTAGCTCCAGGCCTGGAGGTTGGTGGCCTTGCCTGTGACAGGGGGATTGGAACTCTATGATCCTTGGGGTCCCTTCCAACCCAGACCAGTCTATGATTTTATGAGAAAGCCTGTTGGTCTCTAATCTGCACGCTGGAAGGCTCTCTTGAAATGAGACATCACACTGGGTTTCCAAAAGCCACATTGTAGCCTCCACGTTCATGATTACAAACTTTTCCAGCCTGGGCAGGAGGATTTGCACAAACCCAGCATCAAGAACCCCCCCTTCCCCTTACCCCAAACCAGCTCCAAGTTTCAGATGCTGTAACTCCCTAAGTAGTTAGGATACAAGCCATATGGTCACGGCCCAAATCATATTACGCATCCCCTGACTGCACACGCTGAGATTATGACTGCTCCATGCACTCAGCACACACGTGGTCACAAGGGAACGCTAAAAGCAAATTCTGGCCCCGTCCATCATCCATAATTCAAGAGAAATCAGGGTTAAAAAAGTGCAGGAGCAATCGACATAATTTATGTGCTGCAAGCAGGAGAGTTGGCAGTCTCTCGCATCATAAAGTTTAAATAACAGTAGTTTAACACCAGATGTACCCGCAGCTGTCCTGAGTGTAATGCCATTAGCTCCATTACTGCATGGAACAAACCCCTCCTCCACTCAGTACCCCACCCCTTACCCCCAGCTCCATGCAGGATTGCACCAGGAGCAACCGGTAAACCACAAACTCCTCAGTACTCTGGCATAGGGGGGCAAAAAAAGAGGCAAAAAACTCTTAAAAACCCACACCTTGCAAAGTTTTAGGTTGCAATCGATTGTGAAAGGTGCCCCCTTGGAAAGGAGAGGAGGGAAGAAAGGAAAAAAGTATATACACCAGCCTGCCAGCCACGGTGCAAAGCTTGGGAGATGCTGCTCTGCATTTTGATTGACATGGTGACATTTACCTTTGGAGGATATGCTTTCTTCCTGTTGCAAACTAACAACAAAATATTCTTCTCACTGCCTTTACACAAGGGATTATCGAATTAATTCAGTGTGTGCACGCACTGAGGGGTATTAATTGATCATTCGATCTAAACGGGCTTTTAGTCAATATTTCTTAGAGAAACAAGAGAAAGCTGGAACGGTGACTGCTTTTTCCCACCCATCCTCAGGTTCATCCATAGCATAAATATTCAGTGAAAAAAACCCCTAAACTCCCAGAAAGGATGAATGGCATGAACCCAGTGGTGGGGGGCCAGATGTCCCACTGCTAAATTGGCTTTCTCAACTGATTCGCGCTCCGTCTCATCGCTCCCTCTGCAATTCAGCATGAGAGGACTCTGATGAAGCAGGATATACCCAATACTGTCCTCAAATGCACACTTAAGCATGGTGAATGCCATACCAAGGAAGCCCAAGCCAAGCCTACAGCCCATCCCCAGCTCCTGCTCTCCAGCTAAACTCTTTCCAACAGAGGAATGTTGCAGAAAACATTGCGAACCGAGAGAGATATCCCCAAAGCAAGGGAGTTCATGAAAATCACCGCCCTCCTCTCAGTTTCACAGCACGTATCAAGACGTTATCAGGATAAATTCCCCTTTTCTGCAGTTAATGCTGTAATACCAGATTTTCAGGGTTGGGTTTTGGGGGGTTTGGTGGGGTTTTTTTTGCTTCCTTCATGTTGTGCTCAGCTGGCAACTGTAACCAAGCGGAGTTCAAAAAAAAAAGAAACAAGAAGTCAGCATCAGCACAGAGCCCAAATCTTTGGTCAAAAAGTTCTTTTCTACATCCCCCATGTGGATTCAGCATCTCCACGGTACAAAGATGATGAGACACTTCCCAATTTATTCTTGAAACACAAAACTTGGTGAGCACAGAGCAACAAGAAAAGGGGTTTTATTCCCCCCTCTGATTCAGTTAACGAGCATGAGCAGCACAGCACAGGGGCTGATGGGATGCAGTGATGCTGGCGTGGCTGGCCCCTCTCCTTCAGAGCAGAACAGGGAAGCTATGCAGAGAGCTGAAGCCCCAGAAACCAGTCACTTAAAAAATAAGACAACAGACCAGAAAGACCTCAATCTTTTTTTCCCCTCCAGAACTTTTTACTTCCATTGCTTCCAGGGAGATGGATCTCCATCCCTAGGCGTGCTGCACAGCCGCCATACGATCCAAGGGCACCTGAGCTATGGGGGCTTCTTTCCCTTTCCTCTTATATTCTTATCTGAGCTTGCAGAGCACATCGTCTAGACAAACTGCTCGCTCTCTCCCACAGTTGCACCCAGGAGCACACTTGCACGTGGAGAATAAAAGGTGCAAGCTTGAAATACGGCGGCGAGCATCCCTTTTAGCACAGCCACAGGAGCTGCCGGCGTCAAGCGCTTCACGTGGGATTTACAGCGCACATTTTTCTACTCCATGAGGTGGGGAGAGAAATCTGCAAAGAAGGCAGAACATAATTTAGGTTTATTTATGATTTATCTTCTTTCTTCCAGTAGCTGGAGCGGAATTTAAATTGGGTATTTCTCCAGCACCTCTCTGAACACCTGAACCTCAATGTACCCGCCGGGGTTCAGGGAAAGCTCTGGATGATGTTATCCCTGACTGAAAACACAATACACAGCATCTGCTGCCACAGTATTCTGACATAGTGCAAAAGTTAGCAGCACATCTGGAACCAGCAAATATTCTGAGCAAATTAATGAGTGATTTGATAAAACACCCCTCCCTCAGCTGGAGAGTCTACAGCTGAGTAACAAAAACATGCCGGGGGCATGGACAACAACCCACCAAAATCCCATGCTCCAATCTGAACCAACAGGTACAGAAGTCCTGCAGCATCCTTTGCAAAGCACATCACTGCACAAAGGCTTTCACTCTTCCCCAGAGCCACAAGCAGGATGGATGCATGGCTACAAACCAACCCCAGCAAAACTGGTCTTTAGAGATACTGGGAGGGGGGAGCAGGGTCAGAAGGGTCCATCCAGCACAGGGCTGATACCACTGCAAGGAGCCCTGCAAGCTGAGGGGGCTGTAGATGGGGAAGAGCGATCCAAAGCAACATGCAGGAGAGAACAAAGCATCCCTGCTGCAGCAGCCCTTTGCTGACCTGAGGGGGAAACAAGCCCTGCACTGCAAGTCAGAACAACTCCTCGAAGCACTCTGATCACACTTGGATGTGCCCCACCAAGCAGGAGCCAGGCTCTGCCTCAGCTAGCTGGCAAGAGCAGACAAGCACGGCCAGGGGACACTCCTAGAAGCAGCTAGAAGCATCCATCACCCCCACTCACCTTCAGCTGCCGTTTGCCCCACGTGCTGCATCGCTGAACTGAATGGATGGTGTCAAGGTGTGAGTGGGTGTTAGATGCTGTGTTTAACCCTTACTGCAATGAAAGAGAAACTAAAATCCCTTCTTTCTTTTTTTCTTGGAAGCATCACAAGGATCCCACCCAGATGTCCTGAAAGCAGTGGGAACACTGCTACGAATGGTGGGAACAACTCCTGGTTGTATTTATTCCTTCCAGCCAACCGAGCTATATTTAAATCCTTTTCCTCAATAGGAAGGAGCTTAACCAACCTGGAAAAACAACAAATCAATGCTACTTGCATTGTTTTTCATGTCTGACTACACATTAATGCTGTGTCAGACACCATCAGCGTCAAAAGAGGCATCAGCCTCTGCCAGAACTGCAGCCTACTCTGAATGAAAAAAGGAAAAGAGATTAAGAGGGATGAGGAAAATTACTAATTACCCAGGACGTTTTTTTGTACCAAACCTCCCCTGTGATTTGTGCAGGGCTCCTGCCCCTGGAAATGGGGACCAGGAGAGATTTTTCCACATTGAGAACAGGGATTTACAGCACAACCAGTGGATGGAGAACTGGTTTCCTCATCTAGTTAAATAGAAATAATACCTGAGAGAATTCCAGCAATGCCATTTTTACAATATCATTAGTGTTTTAATGTTTCCATGATCCTAAAACCCATTAAAAACTAAAAAATATACATCAGCATAAATTTCTAGAGGATATGTTTGGTAAATTAATCTGGTTACCTGGAATTTGTCATACTCAAGACATTAACACATATTGGAATTTCTCAGTCTTAAAGGAACTAGTAGATTAGCACTGACAAAGCCTTATGAGCTGAGCTAGGAAATACCTTACACTCAATAATGAATAAAGTTATGAGACCCCCAGCTTAGGTTGCTTAGAGACTTCTGGTTTAAGATGATCCCCAGGTCCCAGCAGGGAGACTCTTTCTGCACCCAAGCAATAATATCAAGCAGGCACTCATCGTTGTGCTGTCTGATAAAACCCTCATTCTTCTATGTGCAGCAGCCACCTTCACACCAACTCCAAAACCTGATACCTGGGGGCACCCAGCTAACACCCTTGGACCAGACACAGCTAATGGGCGAGGACCTTCAGCAACATGTTCAGGTTAACTTACTGCAGAAGAACTCAGCTGTGCTTACAGGCAAGCTTCAAAAGCATACAGGAAACCCAGGCAGTGTCTCCACACATCTTTTCCTTATGCATTTAGCTGTGTTTTAAACTGGGTTTCATCCAGCTGTGCAGCCAGACATGCCAGTCACTGCTGGGAACCCTGCGAGCCAAAGTGATGGGACAAAGTGTCACAGTCACACACAGAAGCCAGGCAGGATTGAATCCCTTGCTGCTGAATACAGAACAGATCTAGAGAAGGAGAAAATGGACATAGCTACGTGCAGAGAGGGGTGGGGAAAAGCTCTGAGCCCAGAGTGCTCAGTTAGCAAACCTCACCCCACTGGAATTCAGAGAAAGCTGAGGAGTTACTCTGTCTTCTCCCAGAAAAATCTGGAAGGGCTGTAGTAGAATATAAGGGATAAAGTTAATTCTTGGCTTTAACCCTTTTTCCAGACGGGAAAAAGGGTTGAAGTAAAGAATTAGGGTTTATTCCCTTTTTCCAGAGGGAAATATATTTAATGAAATATACTTAGTGAATTTTTCCAAAGGGAAAAAAGGAATTTAAATATATTTCACTACTAAAAGTTTGTACAGCTAAGAACTTCTACCAAACACTGAAAACTGTTCCCAAAGAGCACTTCACACTGCAAAAGACAATAAAAAGATAGTTGGGATTTACAGACCAAGGCTGTGTGTCATCCTTAAATTAAAATACAAAGCCACAGTAATGTATTCTCCCTGTTAGCTCACTTAGCAAGGGTGTATACAGCATGCTTTGGAGAGAGAAAGGGCCTCATCTCTAACCAGAGAAACGCATTCGCTCAAGGACAGGAGATCTTGTGGCGCTCTCCTGCACGTTATGGACCTTAAAGATGCTGATAATTAGAAAGCCTTAAAGACCAACAGATAACTTAAAAAATAAATCCCTAGTAATTAAATTATTGGGGGGGAGGTGGGCACTGTTACTTCTGGAAGCCTGAGCAATGCTGTTTTTCCATCAGATATGGTTTTGTACCTGGGAAAAATGGCTCAAGTGCATTACAGCATCTTCAATCTCTGTTCACATGCAGCATCGAACCCCTCTGAAATATTTAGAGTTTAACCAATTGATTTTGCTTCGGGCAGGTCTCACATATCTAGCTTTACCAAGCGTGTAGACTTGCATTCTGAAATTACTTATTACCTCCCTGATCTATTTACAGAGGAATGAACAAACATCTGTTAATACAGATCTGAAGTCTAGAGACAGAGAGTGGTCAGGATGGGATAAAGAAACCAGAGGAAAGGATAGGAAGCTTCCCTCGATGGAGAATCCCAGCTCCCACTGCCTGTGCTCTGCAGCACAGCAGGAGCAGTGTGGGCAGATGAAGGGCTGGGGATGTAAAATGCTGATACCCCCTCCAACATAGTTTTGTTTGTGGCTCATTTCTCGTTTACTTACAGGTTTCATCTTAGGTTTATCTCTGGGAATCCATCACTATATTCCTACCAAGCATCACATGAATTCTAACTACCCTGGCTTAGCTGGATTGCTGTGCGGTGCCATGAACACTATCCTTGATGTGAAGTTTCCATAAACACCCAAAGGGAACAAAAACCCCCTCATGTTTCACTGTGATGGCATGAAAACCAGTGTGTGGGGCTGGGCTGTAAAGAGATGGAGGGACAAGACATCAACAACAGAGCACTTCACTTGAGCCAACAAACTTCTCTCCCAGCCTGGCACACAAACCCCGTATCGAAACACAGTGTTAACAGCAAGCAGATTCTTGGCCCAGTGATGAGGTTAGGGATCACAATACAAGCTATTACAGGTGGATTGCTTCTCCCCACCCCAAAATATTCCAACCTACAGACTTCGCATCCTTTCCACCATACCGAAGCAAAAGAAAAGCCTTAATGATCATAAGCAGACTGAAAAGACTCTGCTTGCCAGCTGAAGGAACAGATCACCATACCTCATTTTCAGTTAATTATGTAAGATTCAGCTGTCTCCAAAGATGCCTTTTCCTTCTTCCCACCTCCCCTCTGCCCAGTTACAGCAGGCAGTAGGTGTCACATAACTGATGCTGCTGGTCCTGGCACTCCAAAGCAAGGTGGTCAATTCAAACCTGCTGCAAGAGGTCTGTAACAGCTTCCCAGATGATTTNCATAGCACAACTGCCACTGAAGCAGACTTGGGTCAGCAGCCTTGGTGCAAAGGAAGCACCCCCAGCCACCCAGGAGGAGACCACACCACTGAGCGTGGAAACTTTCAGAATGGAAAAAACAGCAAAAAAATAAGCTAACAGAGTAATCATTCTTTTTAGTAAGGTCTTTAGAAGAAAAATGATGGTTCTACTGTTTGGTATTTTTTTTTCCCTTAATAAAAACAGAGCTTCGTGAAGAGGAGACAGCAGTATTCAT
Organism: Zapornia atra; assembly: GCA_013400835.1. NCBI lineage: Eukaryota > Metazoa > Chordata > Aves > Gruiformes > Rallidae > Zapornia > Zapornia atra. Next base: position 209,959 of record VZTU01028860.1, on the reverse strand, counting down.
ATTTATGATGCCTTAAACAGACCCTAAAGGTTTCCTGTCTTCAATTTAACTCAGCCTCTAATAACCTATTAGCATGAAAATGACAGTCGAGTCAATGTAAGCCTAGATGCCTTTTCAAGATACAATTTCCTTTCACACAGCAGATACTCATCACATCAAGTCAAGCTAAGAAAAAACTCAAGCCACCCCTTGAAGTGCTCCAGAACTTATCAAAACATTTGAATGCTTTCCAAAATACATCTTGGCACATTTCTCTAAATGCAATTAATACTTTTCTCCTTCAATTAGACACATGGATGTCTATATTGAAGTATAAAAAAGGAAAACCACCCTTGGATGAGCTGTCCCTTTCAAACTGTATGCCTTGCTCTGCTCCTCTGTCATATCTTGGCACGTTAAACCTGCATGTCTATCAGTGGGAGCTTTCTCCCCAGCTTCAGCAAGAGGAGTGTTTATTTCAGTGCAGGCACCTCCTCCAACCCAGGCTGGTTCCTGGGGGCTCCTGGTCACACTGGTCCAGTTGCCAGCATGGATGGGTGCCGCAGGTCCTCCCATCCCTCCCAGCTTTGCCCAAGGCCACTGCTCTTCACGAGGCAGGAGGACATGTACCAGGAGCTGCCCTCAAGATTTTCTGTGTTCACAGGATGCACTTGCTAATCCTCACTGTTTTGATGCAGCTGTTTGTGCTCAAAAACAAGCTATTCACAGCTCTACTTCAGGGTTCACAGCAGCACTAAGCTTTCTATCTCCTGGAAGGTTTTTAAACAGGCACAGTCCTCAAATGTTGATGGGCGTGAACGTTCCTCATTTCACAGAATCAGAGCTGTAGGGGTTGGAACGGACCTTGAGAGATTATTGGGTCCAGTTCTGGCAGACCTTGGCCCTACCTCACCAGCAGAGCTGAACGTTACCATGCAGAATGTGAAGTATGAACTTTTTCCATCGTGATCAATCAGAACTATTATGATTTACCCTCCTTGTTTTCCCTGAGCAGACACAGCAGATACATTGCTGAAGGAGTCACATAAGCCACAGGAGGCAGAGATGGGCTTTGTCTTCAAGGCATTCTGCCAAGCTGCTCTATCAAAAAGCACCCATCGAAGCTGCTCGCAGGCTGCCCAGGCCACAGCTCTGTGCCAGCAGCTCTGCCAGACTTCTTGTGCCAAAAATCCACCTTTCCCTCTCAAGGGTGATACTTTTTCTGGCAAACCAAAACATAGGTTTTAGTCCCCAACTCCTCACCTATCTCAGATACCCTGGGACACCCCACATGGGCACAGCTTCTCATTAGGTGAATCCACACAGCAGGCACGTCTTCCTCTTCAGCAGAGCATCACCACTGCTATGCTTCCCACAGCACACCCCCAGACACGCTCCTGCACGCATCACCGTTGGCCCCACCAATATCTTGACTCATCTTGAAACTCTTGACTTTATTAATGAGCAAGAAAGCATCTGCACTCCAGCTTCTACTTCCTCAGAGAGCTGGTGCTCTCTCTGATGGAGAGGGGGAAAAAAAAACTTCTGCACACTTACCAAAGAGAATAAATGATACATTTTCAAGCATGACACCATCCCTTTTCAGCTCTCTGAACGCATTGCAAATTTAATTGCAATTTCTTCTGTGGTTTTTCCATTTGGAGATTATAGTCAGATCCTCTGGGCCTGTGAGGAGCAACGCTGCATATTTACTTACCAAGAACGTTGGGATTCATGTACTGAACTTGCTTCATTAGTTTACTTTACGCTTTTCCAAATGATCAAAGCTGATTTTAATTTTTCATGAAGAGGAAAATTGCACCTTTTTGCATGGTAGAACAACTGGGTTAATTGTCAACATTAATGTTGGTTTGGGTTTGGTTTTTTTTCCTCAAGAAGCCACCAAGCTTTTCTATAGCACAACTTAGTAAATATGAATCAAGGCACAGTTGCTTCAGGGAGGGGGGGAAGCTACACTGGGTCTGTCCTTCCAGCATGTACACACAGTAGCTTGGACCTGGTATTTCAGTTTTGCATTTTGTCATCAACCACCTACTCCAATGGCTCAGTCTGCACACAGTCAGAAGCCTCTGAGCACCTCAAATGTGAGAGTCTTTATTGGTAAGAGACTTTCATCCAATTTCCCACCTTCTGCTTGGCTACTGTAGGTTTTAAGGAAAGACAGCTACATCTTCCTTTATCACTAAAAACATTAAGTGTATTTGGAACATTTGTGAAGCTTTTAATGAAGCCTGAACATCTTCCAAAGAGTCTCCTTAGTGGTTTCAGGAGCCTACAGGTCATCATGTTGATGTCCAGATTAAAAGACACTACAGGAATCATCTGGTCAAGTTCCACAGACTGGATTTAAGCCAAGAACATGATTCTAAACAACCCCACCACAACATGTGGGTACTGACTTCCAAATGTGCCCGTGCTGAGACTGTGCCCATGGCTGCTCTCTAGCAAGTCAAATGGAAGAGGTAGGTAAAGAATGGAAGAGAAGGATTGCTTTGGCTCCATGAAACCCACAGTTTCAAGCCAACAGCAGCCAAAACTGCTGATGGGCCTTAACCTGTGGAGTTTTAATCTGGACCTGAATCAACTTTGGCAGATGACACATGATACCACCCATCTCTTTGTGCATCTACACCATCAAGAAATAATGCAAACACCCCCTCCCTCCAGATACCCTTCTCTCTTGAATGGAAATGTCAAATTACATCCAAAAAGGGAACTTTAAGGAACAGAACTGAGCTTCTAATGAAGGCAGTATTGATAAAGTGTCAAGTGCAGGGGCTCTGTTCCCAACTCATTTAAATACACACAGAGGGGAGGAAAAAACAAGTAGTTGTGCTTCCCAGCTCGCCCAGGGGTGCGATCTGCACATCCCCCTCAGCCAAGGTCTGGGAAAACAGGAAGGAGAAAGAGCAGTAGTAGAAATTAATTGCTGGGCACAAGATCTGTGCTATGGTGTGTGCAAAGCCACACAAGACCATTCAACGTGCCCACACAGGTACAGTGCGATGCTGCCATCTTCCTGGCAGGGATGCCCACCTGGCAGCATCCCCACACGTTTTATGCCCAAAAAAAGTACAAAGAGTACAAAAGATGAGCCTGGTTCCTATAGAAGAACTAGAAATAATAGAAGGCACATGATAAAACCATGAGACCGCAGCAACGCTGCGTTATTCAAAGCGCCATTATCACCGTCACAGGCGGGACCTGCAGAGAGGGATTTTCATCTACTTCTATCACAAGGCACACTTCAAGGGAGAGGGCTCTTAATGGCCTCTGGTTTCATCTGTCTGTGCAGTGCACTTGGTGCTCTAACCTCAACTCCTTTCCACCTCGGTTTTATGAGGAAAGTCCTCCAAAAGCACAGTCAGTACTTACCAGCTCGGGAAGTTCACAGCTCCGACACCTACGAACACTGAACTCTTATTTACCTTGCACAAGGCAAGAAGGTTTGATTTCTATTGATGGAGGGAACACAACTGTGTAAGCTGCACCTGGGCTTCCCATGAACTGGGTCTGGTTTGAAAAGCAGCAAGGAACCATAAGCAATGCTGCTTTTGTTCTTCTTATGAACTGCAGATGCGTTGGAGAGTCGGGATCAGCAGCATATCCCGAGCAGCTCCTCTGCCCTGATGCTACAAGCAACAGGTCTAATGGGGAACTGGAATCTGAGCATGGCTGACTAGATAGCCCTCAAAAAAATAAATTAAAAAAGGATACAAAAAGGGACAGGGGATCTAAACACAGGCAGTAGAGCAGTTCTGCATGGTGGGGACATGAAATAAACTCCACTGCAGCAAAGCAGGAGACTTTGGGCTGAACACTTTCAGCTATTCAAAATAATGCCTCTAGCAGGAGCAGCACGCTAGGCAAGGTTTCCTTGGAAAGGAAGAACCCTCCTCCTTTTCTTGTTTCAAAATAAAGCAGGAAAATGGAGCAGAATCATATCAGCAAACTTTGGATCAATTAAAATGTATTTTGATTTTTTTTCCCGAAAATATCAAAAAATAAGGGAAACAAAGCACATCACGAAGAAAAGATTCACTCCTACCAAGAGCAGAGTACTCTGACATCTGTGATACCACACTCATCACTCCTTCACACACACACACACACACTGTATTGCCACTGCACAGAGCTGTGGGTACCAGCCAGCTTTCTCCTCACAGAACACAACCCCTCCTTGCAACGCTATCACCAAAAATATCCGCCACAACAGCCCTGACAGAGAGGTTGGGCAAGGCATCCTGGCACTTGGATGTCCTTGAATCAATCTGAAAGCATTCACAGGGGCAGCAGAACATTTGTCAGAAGGACATTGTTAGAGATGCATTTGAGAGCCTTAACTGCTTGGTCTGCCAACACAGTCATTTTCTGTTTTCCTTGGCAACGTCGTGATGTTTACAACACTCCTTCATCCAGTTTAATTAAATGTCTCCCATCATATTTACTCCAATCACATCTTATTTAGAGATCAGTAAACAAATAGCTGGATTTTGTTATTTACGATGATGTTTAGTCTTACTGTAACCTCATCACAGGGTGTATTTTACAACCTTCTGTCTCACCAATGATCGAACATAACTGCCGCGATATCACACACCGAGTAAAATTAATATCCCCTTTTACTTCTGATCCTTTTTATTAACCATCATGTTTTAAAGTGATCATCAAGCCACTGTAAAAATGCAAAACTTAACCTGATTTTAATCACCTGTTTTGTGCTCGTGGGGGGGAACTCCACCCCACACTTACCTTTATGAGTAGTATAACGACGTGTGCAATGTCAGTAAGGGCACTGGCATGCCAGGGGTGTTTTAAAGCCTATTTTTCCTCTGCTGCTGCACACAGGAGCTGCAGTGACTGGCAGCTGTACTCATTTCATCTTAACATCAGTTCCCAAAGTCATTATTTAAATTTTCAGCAACATCCCCACTCCTTCCACAAGGCATTCAGGTGCACAGAGGAGTTTTAAGTCATTGACTTCAAACGTTCTTGATGGAAATGCTCAAAAGGGAAGAGAGAGGCATGACAGGAGTTCCTCTGGTTTAAATAGTGTTAAATCACTGAATTGCTTCACATATCATATGTGCTCTTAAATTTCCGAGTTTGAAATTATTTGAAAGGGTTTCAAGAGGAGTGAATGGGCTCCATGCAGAGCTGGGCTCTGTGCTGTCAGGCTGAGCAACCCTAGCACTTTTTTCCTTAAAAAAAAAAGCATCTTAAGCCCTTCTTTCTCTGGAACTTGGGCATTTCCAAGCAAAAGCAGAGATCTGGTGTTTAGGATCAACGTTATGCTCATAGAAAAGAAACCCTTGGCTTCTCCGAGGCTGAACCAAGCTGGGGATGCTTTAGCAGACTGCAAAGTAGCATTAATTACCAGCAGTTAAACATTTGAGGAAAGACAATTTGTTAGCCAGTTCAACTGCAGATGTCAATGAATTCTGTTAATGAAGTTTACCCTTGTAGAACAATTAAGTTTTACAAGTCTATGGAAAGACTATTCTTCTTGCATCTTGCTTGTGAAAAGACCGTAATGACTCAGGACACTAAAGTCACCAAGGTTGGTTGAAAGCATCCTTCCAGTGTGGGCAAAGTGCTGTGTGGTGTCACCTGCTCATGCTGCTCAAATTATGGGCAAGGTTCTCTTTCTCTGCTGCTCTTTTCACTTGTGATGCTGTACCCCTTCCACCAAAAATGGGCACTAACTCCTAATGGAAATCCCCACTAAGCACAGTCTTCTCATGGGCCAAGAGGGGACTCCTGAAGGACAGGCTTAACTGTTTCCTGTAATATTTACACTAGTAGAAGTGTTCTTTGGTCTTGTTGTAACATCCTTTGGCTCCTAACACTGTACAGAGGGGGACACAGGTTTCCATCAACCTCTTGAATGAAACCTTGAGCTTCCCCAGCTGCCAGGCAAGCTACATTTCTGCTCCTGGCAGGCAGCTGCAATGCATCTTCCCCCCCTAGAAAGAACAAGGAGAAATATCCCATTTAACTTGTATTTTTTAAGACTCTCTGGAGTACTCTTGTTCCAAAGCAAGCCTGCTCTGCCTGCTCCTCCATCAGTATCTCCTGTCTTACTCTCTAGAAACAGGAAAAGTAGTATCACAAGAAAAACCTGTCATACCCTTAAAACACCCTACCAAAGGGTGTGTTTTGAGAGCCTTATGCACCAATCTAATTTAAACCCAACTCAGCTGGCCAGAAGTGGATTGCTTTTGGCCAAAAATTGTAAGTGTACCATGATCCTTCCTCAGAAGGAACCTGAGCATTTTTAAGTACAAGCCATTTCCACCACCTTCACACTTACCAGGTCCCACTCCAGAAGGTTCCACCTGGTCAACACACCAATACCCCAGCCAAGTGTGGGATTTGCATCAATCTCCTCCTTCCCTTCCCCACACTAATTACCTCTTTCTCTCCTCCCCTGCTTCTCTTTTCTAGCTCAGTTCCTGAAAGTAAGAAGCAACAACCAGGCAGCTAAATTGAGAAGACATCTGAAGTCCCTGCTCATCCCACTGTTCCCAGATGTACAGCAAAGTCACAGAACAAGAGGAGCAAAGCAGCATCTCTGGCAGGAACCACCATTCAGATGGTAAACCCAACAGCACCTTTGTAACTTGGCTGACCCTAAAGCACAACAAGGACAGGATAGATTCATTCTAAACTCTTAGCATCCTTTGAGTCTTGTAAAGCTGCTGGGAGAACAGACAAAGCAATACACTTCCATGATTCTCCTGCTTCCTCCATCACAGCTCCCTCACCAAGAGCCCCCCAGGCACCCTATCAAAATGGCTCACCCCAGTTGCATCACCACCTCCAGCTGATGGGCTAAATCCTACCTGCAACAGAAACAAGCTTCCTCCTTGATATGCTGCTTTGCTTCCCAAGCTATTGATGAAATTAAGTCCTCACCAACTTAAAATTTCGATGCCTTGGGTTTGCCTTCACCAAGTGCTATTCTAACAGAGAAGTTTAAGATCAGCTGTTGTCACAACAACCCTACACTTTGAAAATACAGACAGGGATGAGCTGTTCTTATCAGGTAAGAACACACTCACAGCAACTTCACTGTGTGTACCATTTATCCTAAAATCTTACTGAGGGAGCAATTCCTTAATGAAGGAAAAAATTCAGTCACCAGGACCAGAGACCTCTTTTTACACCCTTGGATAGAAATAGCAGTACATGTTTAGCACCACATTTCATGCTGAAAATTCCGTTCATGCAAATCACTTTATCAGGTGATATTCTGAGCCAGTGTGGTTATTCCCAGATCAGCAGTCTGCCACCTCAGTGAACTGCTGCACGTGTTGTCAGACCATTGCTCAAACTGATCATGGGAAAAGCCCATCCTTATTTTCACAGAATCACCAGGTTGGAAAAGACCTTTGAGATCATCAAGTCCAACCATTCCCATCCTAAGCTAAACCATATCCCTAAGTACCTCATCTACCCTTTTTTTAAGCACACCCAGGGTGGTGACTCAGCCCCCTCCCTGGGCAGCCTGTGCCACAGCCCCACAACTCTTTCAGGGAAGAACTTTTCCTTCACATATGCTCTGACCCTGCCCTGGGGCAGCTTAAGCCCATTGCCCCTTGTCCCATCTCCTGTTCCCTGGCTGAAGAGACCATCCCCCACCTCTCTGCACCCTCCTGGCAGGGCAGGGGAGGTGGGGAGAAGGTCTCCCCTCAGCCTCCTCTTCTCCAGGCTGAACACCCCCAGCTCCCTCAGCTGCTCCTCAGAGGATTTGCCCTCCAGCCCCTTCCCCAGCCTGGTTGCCCTTCTCTGGACTCACTCAAGGACCTCCATGTCCTTCTTGTGGTGAACTGGACCCAGCACTCAAGGTGCAGTCTCACCAATGCCTAGTACAAAAGTACCAATGCCAAGTTCCCAGCACATCATTGGGGAAGACAATGCAGCCTCCCCTACCACCACCCCCCCCCCAAAAAAAAAAGAGGACACAGAATGAATTCGAAACATGCAGAATTATACAAACATTTGCAGGAATACACAAACAGCAGCAACTAATCCTACCAAATCCTCTGAGAGAATGGGAAGATTTTTCACTCTCTGAAACGTGATAATGAAAAAACAACTCCCAGATGCTCCACCAGATGAAATCATCTGGTTTGAAAGTTTATAATTATATATGTTAAATGCATCGGTCCACTTTCAAGATTAGTGATAATGATCTTACATTTTTAATAGAGCCCTTCATCCCTGGGGATTCGATGTGAGCTTACATGGGCACTCCAGGATTGCTGCTGCTACCTCCAGCTTGAGACGTGGCAGCTGTTTAATATCACTACATATGCTGTAAACAACACACTGTAGGATGGAATAAATAAAGGATATTTGTCAAGAGAAAGGAGGTGGTTACAGAAAAGCCTCCCTCAACCTCTCACTTCTCCATAAAAGAGCTCCTGGAGAGAAAAAAATACGGCCTGCACCTCTGGAAAGCAGGAGAACCATGGGGACCTACAGCACTTTGTCTCATATGCTTCCCAAGGGATACAAAGACATGACACTGCAGCCAGCCAGACCCACCGTGAGGGCCACGCAGCCAAGCAGAGCCCCCAGCCTCTGGCTGGGGGGCAGTAGAGCTCTGGCCAGCATGACAGCTTGGCCCCCAGGAGAGGTTTGGACTTGGCACAAGTTCATATTGGCTGAACACCAACCCGATGCCACAGCCACGATCATGATGACCACCTGGACAAAAGCCCCCATGTTCTGACCAAGCTTGGCCTTCTTCACTTCCTGTGAGGAAGAATGTGATCAGAGAAGTTACTGTAGACTAAAAGAACTGATACTAAACCCTTCAAGATGATTGTATCGATACCTGATCGGTGCAGAGTGACCAGGAAGCAGGTCAAAAGGCCCCATCTGTAGGAAAAGTTAAGCCTTTATGTTATCCCATAGCAACTTGGAAGGCAGAAAGACCCCACAGCTATGGGGTCTACAACAGAGCAGTGCCCAGGAGCTACAAGCTGTATCTTTACCCAAAACCCACTTACTGATCTTCTCCCCTCATCCACTGCTCAGGTCAGAGCTGCATCATGGCAAATCCCCACAATCTCAATGGGTTGTGCCTCTAAATATGGGCTCATTTCCACAACTTTTGGGCACTGCCTCTCAGGGACAGGACAGCTGACCAAATCCAGAGTTGTGCCAATTAGACATGTGAAATGCAAGCTATGCCACTGTGATGTGAATGGAAAAGAAGGATCACCCCTAGTCCCTCAAGAAACACTCTTCAAACTGACCTGGAACTATAGTTTACAGGCAAGACCTTTGTTTTCTGCTCTCAAGTGTAGTTCCCAAGTTGTTCTTGCAGGTGACCAGAGATAGTGGAAGAGAAGCTATTTAACCTCTTGGTCTTTTAAATCACAACCAGTCAGAAGAAAGTGATGGCACAGAGAAAAGCTAGCAAGTCATTCTTGGAGACACAGTCTGAAATAAAAGTACTAGCAAAAGAGTTCCAATTGATTTTAATAGGTCTTGAATGAAGCTCTTCAATTTGAAGGGCAGACCTTAAGAGATACATGGTCTAGCAGACTGAATTTTCCCACCACAGATGTTATTACCAATTCACAACAAAAAGCTTTGCAAAGGGCATGGCTCAATGCCATGATTGAGGTACAACAGTGGGAGGAGGTGTTGCCTTTTTTCAGCTCTGCATCCATCACTTTATGCTCTCCTATAAAGATAGGTTCAAGCCACAGAAATTGTTGAGGGGCTTTAACCTTCCTTAGACAGCTGCAAGTCTCTATACACTTTCCAAAAGAACTATTCCCCCAAAAAAGTACCATTTAACTTGCTGTTAACACTCTGGTCTGAAGGCTTACCATGGCATACAGCCACTCTTTCCTCATCACACACAGTTTGAGGCCAAACTAATCAATAACAGGTTGTTAATGCCAATGAATTCAACCCAGCAGTTTGTTTTTAAAATGAAGAGTTACTGAAACAGAACTACATATTGCCTCAATCAAATTAGCTACGGTAGCAATAAATAATTAAAGCAATAGACTAGTTCATAAATAGAGAACATTAATTAATTTCACCACCAGGTACAGCAATACCAATACTGCAGGAAGGGATGGAGCATGTGGAAGGCAGGGAGCTAAGGGGCTTTCACATCCACAGCCACACACAAACCAGCACAACGGCAAAGCGATTGAGTATACATATAAAAATCAAATCCTAGCAGTAATAGAGCACTTGGAAAGAATAAGTAGCTGTTGAGAGCCAGATAACTGGCTCAAGCAGGGAGACACCGTGTACGTGAAATACATTTTGCAAAGCTGAGGAAGAGATAGGAAGGGCAGAGCAGGATGAGTTATTTGAGGTAAAATCATCACAAGCACTAGATAAGGAGCTGTGCTCATGATCTATCCCTGCTCATGCCACCACATGCCCTTTCCTGTCTTCCCCATGACCACGGATAAATCTGTCCAGGCTTCGGTTTTCCCCCACCTCATGTAAGTGGACAGCCAGGAGCAAAATCTTGTGCAGTCGGTATCAAAAGCATTACAAGTAGGTGGGTTTCTGCTGCATCCTCCTGGCTGCACCACGTTTACACTGGGTGTAGATGTGCACAAGCTCCCAAAACCCTGGCACACCATGCACCAGCTCCTGTGCCCACAGGATGAGGTGTCCCCAGTTTAAGGGGATGGGAGAGCATGGATGGTACCTTTTCTGCATCTCCAATACCTAAGAAAAAAGCAAGCACATATACCCACATATTCTACTCTGCCCTGGTCAGGCCCCACCTGGAATAGTGTGTCCAGTTCTGGGCTCCCTGATATAAAAAGACAGGGATCTCCTGGAGAGAGTCCAGAGAAGAGCTACAAAGATGATTAAGGGCCTGGAGCATCTTCCCTATGAGGACAGACTGAGTGAGCTGGGACTGTTCAGCCTGGAGAGAAGACGACTAAGGGGGGACCTTATTAATGTCTATAAATATCTTAAGTATGGGACGCAGGGGGACATGGCCAGCCCCTTTTCAGTGTCTGTGGGGACAGGACAAGAGGCAATGGCTGCAAGTTGGAGCACAGGGAGTTCCCCACCAAGCTAGGGAAGAACTTCTTCCCAGCAAGGTTGAGGGAGCCCTGGGACAGGCTGCCCAGGGGGGTGGTGAAGTCTCCCTCTCTGGAGATATTCAAGGCCCATCTGGACGCCAACCTGTGCAATAAACTGGGGAACTGCTTTGGCAGGGGGGTTGGACCCAATGAGCTCTTGAGGTTCCTTCCAACTCCTAAGATTCTATGATTCTTTTTTCATGACGCTGGGTCACACCTACACACAGCTACTTTTCCTTACCTGTTTTTGCCTGAACCAAAACCTTTAGGGACAAGTAAGATCTGTTGGAATAATGAAATACAAACCTGAAGAGATTCTGCACATGTCAGCTGTATAGTATTGTCCCAGTACTACGGTATTAACAAAGCTTCCCTCTATTTAAAAAAGTTGCTACAAAATACCAGGGTAAGACTTCATTACCTCAGGCTGCTGAGATGTTTTTTATTTGTTTTTTAAGGAAGATAAGTGCAGACCTTGCAATCTCATCCCTCGCTCGATGTAAAGCTCTGCCTTCCCCAGAGAGAGCTGTTTCGCAGGGCTGTGTATCACAACGAGGTAAAGGGGAAAGTCATTTGAGGCTGGTCCAGACCACAGAAACATCTATCAAAAATAATCCAGCACAGCTAAACAGAGAAGTCATACTGACTTTGACAGCAGAGTTCTCCTCTAAAGACACTCTAGCATGTTTTGGTGCTCTTCCTAGATACAGGGAGGGTGGTCGGAAGGACACACGCCCATGTCTAATGGACAGGAGGGTGCAGGTCCTCAAGGTGCTGGCTGGGATACTGAATTTTGTCTCTTTTTCCTTAAACTTGCCCTTGCTCCCACAGAGCTGGTAACACAACCACCACAAAGGTTGCCTCTCAAACCTGGCTCACGCAGCAACACAAACCAGGCACTTCATAATTATTCATCGCACACAACCGCATCCTTCTGTATGTTCTGCATGATCTCTCCAGCCATCAACAAAACGGGAGACCAAGCAGCTAAAGGCCAAATTTGCAAACACAGCCAGGCACACAACTCCCACTGCTGCTGCCAGAGCAGCAAGACACAGCCATGAGCAGCATGGGCTGGGGGGAGGGGGCACAAAGGGGGCTCCTCCAGCCAGCCTGACCTACAGCAATGCTGCAGGGTGACAGGAAGGAGGCCATGTCTTCCCAGGGACTTTGGGGCAGGAAGACAGGTTTCCCATGCAGAAGTGAAGCTGGTAATACCCCATGGACCGCAGCAAGCAGTGACCTGTCAGCATTGAAGGGATGCCAACATCTGCCATGGCATGCCAATGCCAAAACGCCCTGGGCTTCCCTTCAGATTTGCTCTAACGAGCACACCTAAGGATGTCAAGCTTTTTTCTCTTGCAATAGTCAGAGTTCAACAGGAAAGCCACCTGCTCCGAATAGGTGCATGGGGAAGACACTGGAAAGCACCAATAAGGACCATCAGCTGCCCAGTAAATAACTTCTACAGAGACCAAAGGTATCTCCTGGGCTCTTGGCCTCCTCCCATCACTGCCTTACCCTCCACAAATGACTCAAGATTCAGATCAGAAAGTCAGACTAGGCCTGGGGCTATTTTTTTTGGAAAGCATTTGGTTCTCTTTTCTGCCACTCAATCCTGAGAGTCTCACAATCTGCAGAACTTCTTCCCAGTGAGGGTGACAGAGCCCTGGGACAGGCTGCCCAGGGGGTTGTGGAGTCTCCTCTGGAGATAGTCAAGTCCTGTCTGGACGCCAACCTGTGTGACCTGTCGTAGGGACCCTGCTCTGGCAGGGGGTTGGACTCGATCTCTGGAGGTCCCTTCCAACCCCTCCAATTCTGAGTCTGATTTTCCAAAGCAATATCTATTTTGCCACTTAGAACTCGTATTAGATCAATTGATACTGGTTTCCCTTTAAACCTGCCTCCCTGAAATCACAACAAAGGCACAAAGTAGCCACCAAATGAGGTTTGCACACAGAGAAGTAACATGCACCGAATCACTCGGACTAATATAGCTCTGGGAATCAATAGGAGTATTTTTAACCACTCAAATTTCTTCTTTGCTCCTGGAAGTACCAGAATAGATGGAGCCTCTTAAAACCCCAACAGAGTTGAATTCACAGTGTTTTGGTCACAGCTTTAGAGAGGCCTGGCATGCCAAGGATGGGGTCACAGCTCGCAGCCTTCAGCACATCAGCCGCTTCGCTGTGCTCCTCACCCAAAGAGCTGGGAGCAGAGCCTCCTTCCTGTGCATTATCTTCCTTCGAGGGATGCAGGAAAAACATGCTACGTGCTCATCCCACTTGGAGAGAAGAGCTTTCTTCACATCACATGAAATAAGCCTTCCTTTTTCAGATGAGTAATTACATGATTACACAATTAATTGTGGGACTGCAACGCGTGCTAATACCAGCCCATCTCCCTCGGAGGCTCACATCTTTCTTACAAACTAAGTGACCCCAATTACAGGGGAAAATATTAAAAGCTACACTTCAGTTTTGGAGGACATTCTGCCACTTAAGTTTCTTGCCTTTTTTCTTAGCAGAAGGCACACAATTTTAATTATGTGGAACTCTGAGTCCATAGGGTTGGATCAGCAACTACAGGCGGCCACCGACAGGCAGTGACAAGCTAAACCCTAACCAAGACCTAAAGGATTCGCTACCACTCTGTGGCAGGCACATCATGGCTATGGGAATAGATAAGACTGATATTTGTGCTAGTATTATGTAGTTAAATATTATGATAATTAGGTTTAAGTTGATTTTTATCTCAGAAATCCTATCAGCTTTGGTGATGCTCGCACTCCAGTGAATCAGGTTTTCATGTGTTTCCTATCAGAGGATGCAGAAGAAAATCTGTGGGGAATACCCAAGAGCATGCCTGAAGAAGTGATTATTATTTTTTAGCTTCAATCAGAAATAAATTCCTATTAAATCCTGAATTAGGTCTCAGGACAAGAAACAAGTAAACATTTGCAGCTAAGGGACCTGAGCTGGGTACCAGGCTGCAGAAAAGAGCTGGGATCCACAAACATGGCATTCCCCCCAACAAAGATATTCTGATTTGACTATCCACTCCGAATGTTCATCCCTAACATCTTAACCCTCAGATAAGATTTAACTCCTAGTGAAATAATACCCTGGACAGCCAGCACTGAGACCATGATACCCCCAGGCTTGCACCCACTCTGCGTGCAAGATTGAGACATCCACAGCATATCCCAAGTCACCCACAGACAGATGTGAGCCCCAGCCCTTTGCTCTATGGGACACTCACAGCAGGGCATCCCCAATCCCAACACAGAAAAAAGAAAACTGAAAGATATCAAGTTTAAATTTTACAAGATAAAGTAAATAAAGTAGAAATATGTGGGGCTCAGACTGCTCTGATGTCCCATCACTCCTGCACTCCCAAAGCCTTCGCTGCCAGATCACCATCTTATCTGAAGTCCTGCAGTCAGTCAGATTCACATTAAACTGTCAAAGTTATCAACAATTTTCATCCAAGAAAGAAAGATTTAGGAAATACGATCAGGCAGACAAGGGAGATAAGGACTGGAGACCTGAAAGCCATTTTTACCATAATAGCTGGCTAACACACAATTAGATTTTGATTGCAAGTAAAAAGACTGTTTACAGGAACTTTAAAACCAGCAAACCCTAATCAAGAATAAAGCCAGGGAATCCAGCACCTGGGAATTGCCTCTAATGTTTAGACCTGACAAACAGCTCCTGTGCTCAACAACTTCCCTGGCATACTTCAACCTCAGTTGGCCTAATGAAAGATACCACTTCTCCCTACAAACCTTGACTTCCATATTCCAGTGCCTGATACATGACCTGCATAGGAAACACAGGGTTTTATCTGAATTTTAAAACAAAGTTTGTGTGTCCTCTCCAAGGACTAACAGAATCTTATTAAACAAAACCCAACCCTTTGGCTTTCTGGTAGCTCAGAGGTATATTCTGGAAACATCAGATCTTGCCATATAGCAGGCCTGAAAGAAAATGGTGGCTGCATCCATAGTCTTGCTAATAATTAACCAGAAATACTAGCATAGTTGGTATTTATGGAAAATAGCACATCTATTTTACAGCAGCATGTGCAGCATCATGTTGGTTTCAGTATGGACCCAGGCAACGCTTCACATCATCCCTGTTCACAGAGCAGCAAAGCCTGAACCCAGCCCTTCTCACTAGAAATAAAAACCAAACAACTTTGCTGTATTTAAGCCAGCAAAAGTCCCAGCTGTAATAACTATTAGTCCATCTTATACTTGCTTAGGTGGACTTCAGCTATAAGTAGAGCTACGGGGTGCCTCCTTGCACATTGCAGATGGGATTTTGCAAGGGTGAGCTAAAAATACCTAGCTGGGGGTTGTTTTTTTCCCCGTTTGCTTGTGTTTCCAATTCCAAACTCAGCAGAGCAGTTCAGACCAACTATCTTTAACTACTCAGCGACCCAAAGCACTTGGAGTCACCGAGGACTCTCAATCCCTGCCAGCACGGGTTGGGGAGCTCTGGGAGAGCTACCAGGGACCCATCCCAAAACAGCAGGTTTTCAGATGAAAAGCTCTGTCCCCACAGCTGCAGAGGAGAATTCTGAGCTAGCAAAGGAGCTTTTGTTTGCACTAAGAAAGAGATTTAATGACTAAATTAAATAAGTGCACTGTGCTTCGCTCCCACCAGCAGCGTGGCTGGGTAGTAATGGCTCTCACGGCAGAGCAGCACTACCATCAGCCACGCACTGATCAGCACATTTCAAAGGGGACCCACACGGAGCTGGATGCTCAGAGTGACTTTCATCACGTCGTCATTGTTAAATGAGTACAATAAAGCCTTTCAGTTACATCATTCCCACTATTAATTGCTGTGCTACCCCCAAAATAAGCCTTCAGGTTTCCCAAACGGAGAAAAACCACCCGCAGAAAGTCCACGCCTACACCCAGGCACCCAGCAGTGTGGCTCTCCCAACAGGACCAGCCTCTCACCCTCCAGCCAACAAACATCATCTTGTGAAATACTCACATTAAAGCTTCCAGCTGTTGGAAAGGCAGCAGGGTGAAAGGACCAAGGGAGGGCTGCAGTCATTATTTGTTTTAAAAAAAAACCTCATGGATGCTCAGTTAGAGATGCCTGCACAGCGATGGGGTCACCTCATCAGAGGGAGCACAGCTCAGCTATATCAAACGAGCCCTGATGAACAGGCTCCCTTTGAAGGGGGAAACTGCAAAGCCTGATACACTGATCGTGATTTGGATTGGGTGAACATTAAAAGGTGGCAGAGAGGAATTAGGCAGTAGGCAGCAACTGCATACTCTTGACATACCAAAGATGCTCACTCAGCAACACCTCTAACCCAGCTGACCTGTTTGGGAAACATTTAGGGATGTTGTCTGAATGTGAACCTCCAAGCATGGGAAGCATTTATTCTACTTCCAAAAGGAAACAAAAGGGCTTTTCCATGTGAGGTTTCCCTCTAATGAAGGTGCCACTGTGGAAGAGTCAGGGCTTCCAGGATTATTTAACACACTTGTGAGGGCTTTGACATATTCCTCATGATGTGCCTTACAATAAGGGGCTGCTCCTTACTGGTTTGGAGACCAACTGTGCCAGTCCCATATCCAGTATACATTTCACAGTCCAGGATGGGCAACTCACCCTGTCACTATGGCAGAAACAACCTTGTTTTTGTAAGAACAGCAGCAGCCTTTTCTGCAACTCTGGCTGCTGTGCATCACTCCAACTCCAGCATCAGGACCCCACATACCAGTCCAGCCACAGCAAGCAGCATGTAAGAGCAGAGAAGCCACAAACTATCAGACCAACTCACTCAGGGGCTCACCCATTAATTCACCATATCAAGTGTTATCATACAGTTAGGAGAAGCTACTTCATATTTATTAGGGTTTTCTATGGATCACATAGACACTTCATCATTGGATGGTGTCAAGACATAGTCCAGATCCTGACTCCTGTGTGCTGGGTAAGTCCCATCAGCACCTCAGGGTGCTGACAGTCATCCTCACATGATCAGCAGTTCATCTGCTCTAATTAAAACCCTCTGTTTTCACAAACCCTTGCTTTTTTCTGTACCAACATCTCTGGCAATGGATCACCCCTTGCTGACACGTGTGCCAGAGTTGGATATGCTGGTAACAGCTGAGAAGCTGCCTAGGGCTGCTTCCAACTTCTGGCTTCACTGACTCTATGCCCAGGGAATAAGGTTTGCCACAATGTTGATTCTGCTAGAAGAGGCTGATGGGCATCTCTTATGGGCATTAAGAATTAAAACCTAAATATGACTATTACAGAGTTCAAACAAAGCTAATTACTTTTGAAAAATAAATACAGGTGAAAGAATACTATGGAAAGCAAAGCAGGGAACTTAAAGGATAATAAAAAACCTAACAAGTATCTGAGAGAAAAGTTAATCTTTAAAACATTCAGAGATGGGAAGTAAAGAAAAAACCCTCTTATAGGCATTTCACACCATGGGATTTCCCCAGAAGGAAAGCCACCAGCAGAAGGGGCATGGCACAGCATTGTCACCTACTTCACAGCTGCAACAAGAAACTAAAATGAAGTCTTGTAAGAAGTGACATTTTGAAAAACTTCTATTTCTGCAGATGGAAAGCACAGCACTTTTCCTGTACTTTTATTTCCCAAGCATGAGCATAACTCAATGCCATTACCTGCTGCCTGCACGGGGGGGGGGTCAGCAGTGACCTTTCCCCCATCTATCACACACAGCCAGCCCCAGGAACCGACACTTACCAATAACCCCAACAGACCTGGGCCAAAGCACTGGACAAATTTAAAAGCCAGAATCCAACCCACACCTTTGGAAAGAACATGTTTTGAGGACCAGAGATCCTGCAGGTCCAGAATCACTTCTCACAAGTGCTAATCTCACTCCAGTAAAACACATTTCTAGGTGGCTTCAAAATAGGCATCAAACAGTTTTACACTCAATGGGGAAAAGAAGCCAGTGACAAAAAAACATGCCACATGTAAGGGAGAGGCAAGGGTGGAAAGGAGAAGATGACAAGACTTGAGGACCACTCTCACTTCCTAACACACAGGTTAACATCCTCTGTTACACACAAAACAGCACATTTCTCTAGTATTCTTCAAAAGATCTCAAACCCAAACAAACAAGCAGCACAGTGTGGATAAATAACTACTGCCTCATGACAAACACAGAAATATTTATGGAAGGCTATTAAACTTGGATTACTTATCTCAGACACCGGAGAGGTTGCAGAGTCGCCAATCAGCTCTGCTGACTAAATACATATTTATAAATGCTTTAGCTGTTTTATTTACCCAATGGACCAAAATGGCTTATTCATTCTGTTCTGGCTTTATTTTGGTCTATCAAGTACAGTAAATGTGTGTTTAGGTGCATAATAAAAGCTCCTTTAGCAAAGTAATTGCATTACCTTCCACACAGCAGATTTTTCTTTCCCAAACACCAAAAACAACTGGACCATTTTGCAGACTCCTAAGTCCTTATTAAGAAATATACTGACACACACTAATTACTAAGCTGAAATCTTGCCTGGAAATGGAAAGTCCAAAGGAAGCATTAACAAACGAAGCAGAGCTTCCTGGAAAACCACTAATTTAAAGCAGAGTATTTGCTACATGAGCAGCCTGGGATGCAGCGATGGCACCAACCATCAGCAGTTCCTTCCCCATGTCATTTGGTGGAAGAAGATATGGGACCCAATTGGAAGATGACATTGGTGGAAGAAGATATGGGACCCATGGGTGAGGGCAGCAAGGCCCACCAATGCTTGCCACAACCCTCCCAATGGGCTAGTCCAGGTTGAGAGCCCAACACGCAGCACCTGCCATGGGTAGAGGCCACGGCCACCTGGTCATAAATGCCTGAGCCAAGGGAGCACGAAGAGGGTAATTTCTGTCTTCTTTTATCTCCTCTCTGGGCAGCGAGTTGAAGCTCTGAAAATATTAACCTAATTGCTCTGCCTTATGGTTAAAGCTCAGTTCAGGAAGAAATGGCACGTTGGAACCTAATAAATCTGTAATTGAAAATATACCACGCTCCTGTGCATTAAGCAGAGCAGCAGCACGTTCAGAAACCGTGACTCAAAAACTTGATTGAGCCCATAAGTGATCCTGGACTTCAGGTTTTCTGGCTCACAGTCCTAGTTACTTATTTTTGCTAAGTTCTGAGACACACTGGATACGCTGACTTGAAGAGCATCTGTGTGTTACACTATACTGCTGCTATCAGAAGCATCTCCCAGGGGGTGCTGGGGTTTTTTTTTAATTCAATGCTTGCAAACAAGTTTATTTTACATCTGAGCTTTACAATGAATTTGCACCTTTTGATATTACATGCAAGCAGCATGTGCCCTCCCCATCCAAGAGAGGCTTCCTCATCACATGATGCTCTGTGCAACAACCAGGGGACAGGAGATGGGACAAGGGGCAATGGGCTCAAGCTGTGCCAGGGCAGGGTCAGCTCAGATGGGAGGGAAAAGTTCTTCCCTGAAAGAGTTGTGGGGCTGTGGCACAGGCTACCCAGGGAGGGAGCTGAGTCCCCACCCCTGGGTGTGTTTAACAGCCAGGGAGATGAGGTGCTCAGGGATATGGTTTAGCACAGGACAGGGACGGTTGGACTTGATCTCAAAGGTCTTTTCCAACCTGGTGATTCTGTGAACAACCACATTTCAAGCAGAATGATACATCTACACATAGTATTTCACATGAATAGCAAGACACCACAATGAACAGCTTCAGATCTCACTCTGAGTTTCTACCTGGCTCCTGCTAGGGATGCTTAAGTCAACAGAAGCCCATTCATCTGGAAATGTCTCTTTCCTACTCTCAAAGACAGGTTGTCTTATAAGACCAGCACAAACCAGTTGCTTTATTGCTCCAGGATGGGTGCTCTGGAAGGATGAGGTTGCAGCCAAGACAACGGTCTGCAGGACAAATGGTGCCTTCCAAAAGACTGCTCAGTTTAGCTGGAAAAAGTAGAGAAGCTTGTGGAGTCAAGGGAGAAATGTTAAAGTGGTTATCTCCTGGGGAGAGACAAGCAATTTACAGGCTGTGGAGCACAGAGAGATTAGAAGGAGAGGTGAAGGAGGGGGAGAGACTGCCCTGGGGAATAAAACTAATCTCTCTATTAAGTCTTCATCAAAATTTGGGGCCCTGGCTGGTGAGGCACAGGCAGCATGACTGGTTGGGATCGATCTCCCCCCCATGAGATCACAAAGGAGACCCTTGACATGGGGACACAGGCATGGGGCAGACACTGCCAGAAGTGTCCCAAGGGGCACAGCCTTTGGCATGTACCAGGGGAAAAACACACCTCTCTAACTCCAGGAAATACTCTCATTTATCTTCCAAAGTTTCCCAATGAAGTGAGCTGACAAGCAGGAGGGGTCTGACCTGGAAGGTAAACACTGCTTCTGCTGCTGCCTGCCCCAACATGGCTGTACCTGGTTTTGCATGCTTTTGCCTTAAAACTCCTGCATGACCTGAAGCCCAAAGCCTTTTCAGTAAGCTCTGCCTTGCTGTTAACTATTCCCAGAAGCTCAACTGATGACATTGGATGTGCAGTGTGTATTTTGGTCACAAGCCAGCAATTCATGTGAGAGAAAACCCCTCAGCATCTCGAGTGATTCCAGCTTCCTAGGCACCAAGTAGTCCAAGGAGTCAGCAGATAAGGCCACGGCACTGCTGCACCCTTAGTTTGGTGCCCTGTGATCTGCTGTAAAACAAGCATCACTGAGGGACAATTCTAGCACCTTCTGCTATCCCACAGTGGAGTTTGAGATATCTACAGGCCTGATACTGCTGTGTAATATCCACCCCTGGATACTAAATACAAAGAATGAAGGCTGGGGTAGCACCCTGACTTTTTCAATCTGCTTTAGCAACTTCTCTTTGCATGCCAAGAGATCATGAACTTCATGTCCAGCCATTCCCCACATGCTCAAACTAGGCACCAGGACTTCTTTTGAGGTGCAGCATGGCCAAGCAGGGCTGTGGTGGGCAGCCAGCAGCACCAGCAGTTTACTCTGCTGCCAAATCAGCACAGTTCATTCTCCTTTCAGATGGGGAAAAAGAAGAGAGAGATGCCTTCAGGCACATCCAGCCTCAGCACTCCACACTGGGGATACCTATTTATGAAGTACCATAGTACAGAATACATATACACATGATTTTGCATCTCCCTGTAAAACTCTCACAAAGTCTCAAGTTTTCTGGCTTATCTCCATCTTCTCCCTCTCCCTGCCCAGGGAACAGAAGTCTGGCCACTTCCTAATCTTGCCTGCAAGCTCCTTCCTCCAACTTGCTGCTGCAAACAGCTGCCTGGCTTCTCTGCTGCTCCAGAAGTTTTCACTTCAGCTCCTTTGTGCCCATCAATCCGCAAAGCCACATCCTACATTAACCTACTAAACATTCAGACCCATTCTGCCACGAACAGAACTCATTCCTCCTCCTGCCCCCAAGTACTTTGCTACAGAAGCTGATGTATCAATCCACTAGAGCCTGCAAAAACCCTTCTGCTCCCAGCAGCGCGAGCGCCGGGTGCGCGATGGGTTATCCTGTATCCACTGGCAAAGCTGGGCTAACCCACGGCTGCAGTCACATCTTCCAGGGTAATCCATCCAAACAAAGAGCCCTCTGGAAGCCAAACACAAGCACTAGACCCAGCACACTGTTTGGTTCAGAAAACAGTTCAAGCTCCCTGATTGAGCTGCAATTCACTGCTCAGTGTTTGCAGCTACTTGCCCTTGCCCAGAGCCCCATACACATAGTATCAACAGCTGCAGTAAGACCACCAAGGAGTATGTGTTACTGGTTAATTTACTACTGTGCCCAACTGTTTTTTTGGGGGTTCTTCCCCTTCCACGTGGTTTTAGTCCCTCCACTAACTCCCAGCACTTAGAACCACAAAATACACCCAGTCACAATTAAACACCATTGCTGATCGATAAGTGGGAGTGAACAGTTTTGCCCCTTCCCCCCTCTCTAAGCTGGGTTAGCCTGACTAAAATAAAATACAAGCTTAAAAAAAAAATCCCTTTGGCAACACCTAGAAAATATTTTACCCTTCATTATTTCCACCTAATCCCCTGCCAACGTTGCAGAACTCTGCATCCCTGCTGCATCGTGTATTTGAAGAATAATGCCCACGTGGGAGGAGGTAGGGAAAGTGCTGAGGGGCTGCAGTTTCTGAAACCTGGAAAAAACAGGAGCTCAACATCAGATTAATATTCTGACCCAGCTAAATATCCTTCCCCAGGTAACAGATTGCTATTCACTGACAATATATGCCCTGAGAAGCCAGAGATAATGAAAAGTTCTCTAAAACAAAGCTGCTGAGACAGACAGAGGTACAAACCTCTGCTTTTGGTAAGGGCTGAGGAACTGGTGTTCAAGTCAATATAAACATGGAAACCAGGTATGTTTACCATACAACCCATCCTCCAAACTTGAGGCTTGTCCTGAAGATAAAGCCAGTGTGTTTCCAAATCTCCCAACTCCATATGTATATAGCATATACATACAGGCAGACATACCTGGTATAGCATCATGTAACTGGGATGTCACTAGGACAGCCAGACAACCACAGTCCCTGGAGCAGGGCTGCTTCTAAAGAGCAACGCAGCCACAGCTCCTGATTTGGGTGAGTTTTAACCAGGTCCTAAGAAACAGAACCCAATTTCTTGGACTCAAGCACTAGGAAAAGAACAACAGGACAGGAAATTAGTAGGGTGATTTACTACAAAAATAACTACAGCTGATCACTTCATTGTGCTTGCAAAGGGTTTGAGGAGAAAAAGCTGTCATTCCTGCCAAGTTTTGAGAGCCTTTTATCTTCCATGGATAGGTGGAAATTTGAAATGTGGGAGAAGAAAGGATGGAGTGAATAGAATTTCTAAAGGGCATTACTGTTTTATAACCCTGAGTCAGTTTTTCATCTAAAGCATAAGAATTGATGTCAAGTGGCAAGTAATGAAATATTTCTTAAGCTGTTGGCTGGATCCTCCACCACTGCTAATTGATGCAGCCTCAGAGATCTTCAGTAAAGCTACAGCAGCTTGGGAAGACTCAGGCTGTGCTCTGTTCCAGTGCTCCTCACCGCAGTGAGGAAACACACTGAGGATTGTGTATCCTTGACACACAAATACAAACAGAACATCCACAATACACAGCTCAAGAATGCATCAGAAAGGTTTCAGCCTTTTAATTCAAGCCTGATAGTTAAAGTTCATGTCTTTATGGTAGCGTGATGTCATCTGACTGGCTAAATCCATAGTTGCATCTCATTTAATAAGATTACATGGACAAACAGAGTGGAAGCAATCTGCTCCAGCATTTCCTGGCTGAATGGTTTCCAAAGCATCTTTTGACACTAATTTGTTGAATGGATGATTGCAAGCAACATAAAAAAACAAATTAAAAGTTTTAAGTGCTTGGGCTAGATCCTCAGCTAGTTAAAAAGCAAAGGTGGTCTACTGAATTCAGCATGGCTTTGCTCGTTTGTATCTACTGAAGATCTGGCTCTTTGCCTCTAATGTGACTGTATGTACTCTTGGGGCATAAAGTTTTACTCAGCAGAAAATTTATTCTAGTACTGAGCATCTTTCAGCCCCACAGTGCCAAGGGAGGAGGAGCATTTTTCAGCTCCAGAAGTCATAGCATCAGTTCCTGTGTTCCTGCAACTGAAGTGATGGGGAACCCACCATGGGCCTGTTCTGCCAGAGGTGGGCAATGTCATGGATGTAGCTTTGACATACTACCTTGGGTGGTCTGATTTCCAGCTACAGGTAAGCATCGGGTACATCTCCACTCATTACACAGCAAAGACTCACTGACCTTTAGAAGCAAGCCCTGCCACTGTCAAGACAACAGCCCTAACTGCTCTCACAGGTGCTCCCTTCAGAGCTGGGTCCCATCTACCCTTGTCTGACACACACTACTCTCCATCCTTCTCTACCAAACACCTGTCCTGTCCTCCTGACCCACACAAACTGCTGCTTGTCCCAGCTCCCTAACTCCTGCTTTCCCCATCTGCTCTCCTGTGCTATTTCACTGTCCTAAAGGTAAAGATTAGGATATGTGAATAACCTTCACCATGAGTTTTGGTTCACTTTCCCTTTCCTGTGCACTAAGAGCAAGTAGTGCACAGGAACCAGCAGCAACACCAACTCCTGAACACATCTATAAATGTCTGGAGCAAATAATGGAGAAGTATTTAGATGGAAACAGGAAAAGAGAAGACTGGGTAACTGGGAAAAAGTCTACCTGCTCTAACTTGCTGCCTGAGCTAAAAGATGGGGGTGTTTTTTAGTCAGAAAGGGTAATATTTGAACACCAGTTAGGCATCTCCAGAGCAAATCAAATCCACAGCCATTTCCATTTAGATTCAGGAGGAAATCACTCTCTGTACATCAGAGAGGAAGATGGCTGCAGCTGCAGTCAGGGCAGCATCCCCGCTCCGTACCACAGCTAATTAAAAGATCATGTAATTATAGTTGATCCAGCGCCCACAGAAGTCAAAGGAAAGCCATTCATCGCCTGTAATGGGCTTTGGAGCAGCTTCAAAAACTTCTCCAGCATACATAGCCCTGACACTCTGGGAAGGAAAAGCCTCCCAGTTTCACTACACTCATTCACAGTGGAAAGAGGCAGCATGTTTTCTAATCTCTTTCATCTAATATAAACACAACCCAGCACAACTGACCATCAGCTGTCCATTAAATGGACTATTTGTTGAAGGAAATAGGCATGGGGAGTTTGTATTTACCCATGGGCCATCTGACAACCAAGGCTTTGTTTCCCTTAGAAGAAAAGGGTCTGCTTTCAGTCTAAGGGACTCCAACTTTTTGTCCAAAAAGAAAAAATTCTGAAAAGCATAAGCCAGGATGGTCCCTCCTTTCACCAAAAAGCTCTGCTTTAATTATCCTGGTTGATCCATGAGCATGGGGATAATACAAGCAGGCTCAGAGCAAGTTTGCTGCAGCTCTCACCTAATTTCCTCAGGTAAAAACCCATTATGCACAAAAATTACTATTTAAGGGGAAAAAAGCAGCCTGAATCTCAAAATCAGATCATACCATATCACAAAAAACTTATAACAACAAGCATTTTGACCCTCCTATTATATTTTTCCCCACCCTGGCACTGAGTGATATCTGCTCCATGCACATTTTCATCCCTAACAGGTTTCTGAAGGAGGCTTTTGTTGAATTATTTTATAGGCACTATTAAGGACCAACTCCAGAGAGCAAGATATTTAATCATTGCTGAAAATCCCCAGGTAGCTCTGCAAATCCACAGGCTTTTGTGACCAAGATGTATTTACTGTGTTTGTTAGCATTTTCCTGACTTCTGAGGAGTTTGCAGTTCTTCAGACACACTTGATTATTCAGAGAGCACACTGCTGGGGGTAAGCCAAATTTATCTGGGGACTTTAACTCCCCAACTTCCACCCCCCCATCCATGGATCTAAGAAGCCTTCTGACAGAGAAGTTCATCATATTGAGCTTAATTTCTGAAAACAGGTATGGCTTCACCCCTCCAAACAAGTCAAGTCTCCCCTGTCCTGTGATGGCAATGAGAAATCAGCCTGAGCCTGGAAATTGGGTGTCCAGGGGCACTGATCTCAAAACCCAGCTATTGCTCTGAAGTAGCATCTTCCAAGCACCCACATGATCTATAAACTCAGTCCTACTTTCAAAAGTTGCTGTATTTAAGTTCTTGTAGGTTACTTTCACTAGGGAGTAAACTTTGGAGAGCCAAATCCTACCTGGAAAAGGACTAGAGGCACTTCCACAACATGTTATTCATTAAGGCCATTTTCACAAGACTGGGTTGAGTCTCCACATCTACAACAAACTGCACCACAAACTCTATAGCCAGAGCATGACTGTCCCCACATCCAGGATGCCAAGATGCTCTTCTGGTCTCAAAGGAGCCTTGAGCCACCCAAGAGCCCTCCTCAGTCTGAGATAAAGGGAAGTCAATGTAAGTGGATTTCTTCTCAGAATGGCAAAACTTTGGCAAAACACATGCTGGAAACCCAAGCTAAACCAATTTCACCATCAGCAACAGCCATATCTTTAATTTTTTCAAGACCTTCTGCTGCCTCAGACTCAAAAAAACTACACACAAAGCCAGGGGTTATCTGCCCAAAGCACAGGTTACCCTTGGGCCTGACTTTTTTCATTTATGCAGTAAAACAGTAGTTACAACTGGTCCCCAGTATCTGGGATGCCTGAAGCAATTAAAGCTACTGGAACAAACCAGGGGAATTAATTAATCAGTTCACATCATACCAAGGCAGATGAGGGCAGCAACTGCCTGATCCAGAAAACATCAGCTAAACAAAATCAACATTAATAATGACCAGCACAAGCTCTTTGGTGGCTGATTCTCACCCAGCTGCTGGGAACCATCAAAGCACCACTCAGGGCATCACTCCACAAGCTACCAATGCAGAAGGGCTCACAGGAGCAGGATCTGAGCTCAGGGCACCAGCATGACTCACATTTAACACTGCTGCCCCTCTGATGGATGTGTAGTGTGAGGATGCACAGAAAGCAGCCTTGTCTGAACCCTTTTCTCCCCAAAATGCTCCACGGTCAGAGTTTAGATCCTTTCACAGCACCCAACAAACCTTGACACACATCCCCAACACCATCATGCAACTCTGTGCCCAAAGAGCAACTTCTCAATGCAAATTCAACACAAGGAAGTGCCAGGGAAGCATTGGGAGATGGTCTGTTTGAAACCCCACAGCAGTCTGCTCTTTCCAGGGTGTAAGCTCATGTTTGTTTTTAAAAGTTACCACAAGAACACTCAAGACCAACACATGCATTGAAACAAAGCTGATTATTTTTTCTTACCTTTTCTTCTTGAAACTTCAAACCTCCTGGAATCCTAGAAGGAAAAAGAGAAGTTTTTTGTGGGTTTTTGCTGGGGTTTGTTGGGGTTTTTTTTAAAATAAAAGAATTGTTCCCAGGCAGCATGAACAGAAACCCTTCAAAAACATTAGTCATTGTCCCAGAGAAGCATCTATGAAGCTCTACACAATAACTGAGGAGTAATTACAAGCATACACTTCAGTTTGTCTACAGATATTTAATGGATCGATGTATCACCTAAAATGATTCATCATTCCATGAGCAGTTACACAGTAGGGCACAAGATCTTTCTTTAAAATGGATTTTTTTCCTCCCCTCTATTGATGTTAAAAGGGAGCAGCTTGGAGGGTTATTATTGTACCAAGGATTTAGGGTTGAGGAGGGAGGAGCCATTACAGATATTTTTAGCAGAGACTTCTTGAAATAACTGAATTCATTTCAAAGCAACCAGACTACTCATGCTCACAGCTGAGGGCTCATTTCAATCTCTGCACACCTACATCATCTGCCCTATTTCCTGCAAAGCATCACTGCCATCTCCAATACACAACCTCCTTGTTAAATGAGGTTGCATGAAGTCTCAAAGGGTACCACGCTCCCAGACAACACTCTCTACTCACTCTAATGGTGAGACTCCAGAGGAATGAATATTTAATTCCAAGCAGTAACATTATTTATGGGTTAATTACAAATACTTATAATTTCCATCCCTTGAGCTACTTCTTGCAGCCAGTATTAACAGTGGAGTCCAAGGGCTCCAGAAGATGATCTTGCCCAGCATCACATTGAGTTGGACTGTGCCTGCTGAAGGATGGTGCAGGATTAAGCCCTGAAAACTTCAGTGTGCAAACTCAACCCTGAAAGACCACAAAGAGCCATCAGCATACATACTCATGAGGGAAAAGGAAGAAAGGTCTTCAGTCCTCTGAAGGACTGAGGGAAGAGGAAAAGGTCTTCAGTCCTCTGCCAAAATCCTCATAAGGTTTTTCACCTCTCTGGCTGTGCCTTGTTTAACCTCACCTCACTCCCTTAGTGCTCACTGGTCTCCAACATTTATCAAGTGCAATAACAAAGAGGTTTGATCATTTCCTCTTTTTGATAGGGAAAATAATGCATGGTCTCCCCAGACATCTGTGCTTCTGCCCCACCTGATGCTTGATACAGTTTTATTTGTACAATTTCCCCTTTTTTAAAAAAAAACCAACTCAAGTACAGCCCTACAGACCTTGGTCAGTTGGAGGCAAGAATAGTGCTATGCATCTAATGACATGGACCCTCAGTCCCTTTCTGCCCTGCCACAGGGTAATTGAAAATATGGAAAGCTGCCACTGGAGCATGGGATAAAAATACAGAGCTTTTCAAAGTGAAAAAAGTAGAAATAAAAAGAAAATAAATCAGCTTTGTGGAAGTAACAACTGTACTTGCCCAGCTAACTCCTGAAGGACTTCCATCCCTCACCCAAGTGTATCACCCAGCATCAGCTAAAGCAGAAAGAGGCATTTTACTCAAGGGTGTAATGTTATAGAGACACCACACTAGAGTGCTGTAGCCACTCATTCACCACCTACAGAAACGCTCCTGTCCCTCCCTCCTGACCCCAGGGAGGGCCCAGCTCCAGACACTGGCTCCTCCAGCCCAGGGGACCACGGCACATCACACACTTCCTGGACCAGCTCTGCTCAACTCCAGTGACAGTTTATCCCTTGCCCACAGCCATCAGCTGTGTAAGCAGGAGATGCTGCTTCTCACTCCTACAAGTGCCCAGCAAGCTGGTTGTTTTCCTTAAAAACCAAACCTTTTGCCAAGGCCAGGAAGGATCAGAACAGCAGAAACAGCCTCCTTGGCACCCTCTAAGCCAACTGAGAGGGATAAACAAAGCAAAAGTGGGTATTTGCTTATAAAAATACTAAGTTGTTATTCCCTGTAGGATGCTGCTACCTCAGTGATCTTGAGAAATATGTAAAATGGCATTCAGGATTAGCACAGACTTCAAAGCATTTATCCTCTTTAGGCAGCAAAGCTCTGAGCTGCTCAGGCAGTTATACTCCAGGGATCTCTCAGAGCTTTTCCAAATATTAGTTTGAGAGGTGGGGCACTGGATAAAAAAAATTCAGATGCAGCCTGCTATCCTCAAGCCTGTGTACATGTAATTTATGCAAGAGGGAAGAGTACTCTTAAAAGTTCCCCTGGAGTCCCCTCACTTTAACAAGCTGTTTGAATTCTCTGCAGTTCAAAAGCTTAGAAACACTAAAACTAATTACAACTATTACATTGATCAAAAGAAAATAAGACAATCACAGGCTATTAAAAAAAAATTCAAGTGTCAGCTCTGTTGTATTAAACACTCTCCTGGTTTTCCATGAAAAGAGCTGCACAGACATCAAGACAAACAAAGGATGGTCTTCAAAGTTTCCCCTTATATAATTATAAGCTCTGATGAATGTAAATGACCCCAAGCAACAGCCACAGGATTCAGAGAAGCTTGTTAGAAACTCAATGGGAGAACAAGAGGTCAGGCTGCAAGCCATCACTTATCACCTTGGTATGTCCCCCAGAATGTCCTCTTCCATGGAGAAAAAGACATTGAGCTCCAAAAGTTTCATAAACATGGGAAAAATACCTGGCAACCACATCAGGGCTTAGAGTAGCCACAAAGGGTCCAGGTAGAGAAACAACTCTGGTTTTCATCCCTCTCTAAAGCAAAGCTACAGCAAGGACTCATTTTTTCTTAGTTTCCCTCAGCTAAATCATTTCTCTCCTCACACAAAAGGAAGGAATGATCCTAGTTTTCCTCCTCAAGGGCATGTTGAACATCAGACCGTTCTATTTGTGACCTAATACACCCCTATGAGACATTACAGCCCAGCCAGAGGCACAGCACCATGCTGCTCATGGTGACTCAGGCAATCTCTCCACCAAAAAGGAGCACTCATCATCTTTGAGGCATAAGAAAACTGCTCTCTAGTAAAAGAAAAAAAATCACACAGGGGTTTTAATAGTGTTACTAGTAGAGAACTAAACTATTTTGATAAAACTGACACTAAAGTTCTTGGATGCATTGCCTGAGGAGGAGTACTTCCCTGCAGAAGCCATAAAGCAGATGGTTATAAATGAGACTTATTTCATGGACACCATTTAATGACTGCAAATTCCTTTAACTAAAAATCTCATTTTATCAGAGCATAAATCATAGGCTTTGAAGGGAAAAAATTTGTTTCAGATTCCTCATTCCTCCTTCTTTAAGGCTTCTCCATGAATACCACTTTAAACAGCACATCATTAAGGCAATACAAGGGTTTTATTTGTCAAGGCTGGCTTCTAGCACCTATTTTCCTCCTTTTTAATGTTAGTTAATTGAACACAGAACAAAAGGTCCCTCTGTTCTCTGCCTGAAGTGCCTCATCATTGTAACGTGGAAATCAATGTAGTATGTTTGCTCCAGCATTGCTTCTCAGAGATGTCACTACTGAAGAAAAACAACACATCTCCAGAAGATCAGCCCAGTGGTAACACACAGGAGCAGACAGAGTGTCATCAGGTACCATTATTAACCTTACCTGGATTAGGAGGGCCAAAAATGAAAGCCCACTCCCCCATCACTGCCACGTGTTGCATGTCTAACTGAACCTTGCACCATTTAACATCAGTTCTGATCGAACCCCCTTCTCTGCTCCTACAAAAAGGGAAAGCCAGCCTTCCAGGAGACAGCACCTACACACCCCTAACAGCCAGTCTGTGTTCCTGACTCCTGCCAAATCACAGCCCCATGGATGAGCAGAGCACTTCTGGAATGAGATCTTGTTCAGAACCCACTGTGGGGTGTGGGGGGACACTCTGTTGTGCAGAGCTAACACAGCTCCATGGAGGAAATGAGCTACACAGTGCACACAGTACAGAGCCATGGTGCTGCAAATGGAGGTTTCTGAGAGTCACTGGTGATGGATCCAAGCAGCAAAACTGCTTTCAGGTTGTCTGTCATCAGTGTAAATAAAGCCTTTAAACACATCCATATAAACACACATCTACATGTGTCCTCTACACCCACAAAGAAGAGTCTGTGCACTGTACAGGGCAGAGAGAGGCAGCAACATGGGCTCATCTGCTGCTGGAAGAGACTCCTTGTCTCCTGACCTGGCTGGAAGAAGGGAACATCCCATGTCACCTTCCAAGCTCAGGTTCCCATTTCCACCAAGACACTTTACAATCAGAGTTTTTCTTCCTCCAACATTGTATTTTACTTCAGTTTCCACCTAATTCCTGTGTGTTTCTGCACTCTTGGCTAAGGGAAGATTTGGCTTTAACTCTCCTGTGGCTGAGTAAACTCAAGTTCACTGGACAGTCACATTCAGCATCTTTGTGCACAGCTTTCAGGGTGATGCTCTTGAATATCTTTAGCAAATGAAGCCCAAGGGATCTCAGAAGAGCTACTGCTACACTAAGAACACCAATTTCTCTGGTGTCATCACTTCAGATGAGCTTTATCCCACCAGTGCTAATCAGCAGTTGATCTTTTCAAGCTGCACTCAAGTCAATAAGGTGGGCAAGGAAGGTCTTCATGCTCACTCCTCTTATATTTGTAACTACAGCAAGAACAATCCTCTGAAGGCCTAACTTCTGATTTGGAAAATAACCCATGAAGCCCAAGACACTGCTGTGCCAAGCTGTGGTGAACTGTTTGTCACATAGAAATCCTATTCCCACACCTCAAGGGCAATCTCTATTAATAGCAACCACACATCCTCTCCTGCCAAGGAATGAGCAGAGCAAAACATCACGCAGATGCTCCAGCTACACCAAATTATTACTGCAGCATGAGCAAGGGGAGGTCATTCAGGAACAAAGCAAATCCAGGACTGTCTGCTGGAAGCACAAGACAAGGCAGAGTTTCTCTGAAACAACCACATGACTGGGGATGAGATGCAGATACACAAACAAGCTGCTTTTGAAGCTCTCAACTCCAGAAAAAAAAATCCAGCCTTTAGGTAGGCAACATTAACCATCTACAGGCAGTTCACAACAATCCCTAGGTGCCCAGAATTTATGATTGCTTGATGCATGCACTACATCAGTAGATGTTCATCATCGTTCAACAGGAGCTGTTACGCATGATTAAAAGCAATCTGTTAACTTGGATCCTACAACTGTGGACCAGACACTGAGGTATGGAGCATAATACACAGGCTTTTGTGTATAAACATGCCAACCTAGTGCTAATACCCCATGGTTTGACAACAGTCACAGCCACACATGGTTTGTCAAGCACTTGGTTGGATGTATGCACCTACTCAGACAGCCCCACACTGCCCTGGGGGGCTGCAGACCAGGCAGAGCAAGAGGTGGAGTGTGGGAGAAGGCTCCCTGCCCTCAAATACTGCTCTGAAAGGTACACAGAGCCAAGCATGGTTGGACATTGCAGTAACTACATCGTACTTTATACTTGGCTTGCAATGGACACACAATATAGGCTGCCCAGGGGGTGTGGAGTCTCCTGCTCTGGAGAGATTCCAGGCCCATCTGGACACCGACCTGTGTGACCTGTCCTAGGGACCCTGCTTTGGCAGGGGGTTACACCTGATAAGCTCTGGAGGCCCCTTCCAACCCCTACAATTCTGTGACTCTGTAATGCACATGGGCAACATACCAACAGGGAGAGAAAAAGGTCCCTTCCCTGGTTTTTCTGTAAGGGCTGCTCATCCTTTTGTCCCCACATGTGATTTCCTGCATTACAACTAGAAGAGCATGGTTAGTAATTAAACAGTCACTATTAGTCCTGAAATCCAGAAAGCCAGGAACCTGCCTGCTATTTCTTTCCTAGTTCTCCTTTGACTACAGCCAGAGGATGAGGTTTTGGACTCCACACAGAGGCACAGCCCAAGCAGGAATCGCTGAGCAACAGCTCAATGTACTATTTTAAGGAGCAAATCTTCACAGCATCTCCTTGTAGCCCCTCTTCTCCCCACTTCCTCCACTTGCAGCCCAGCTGTACACTCATCCTCCTCTTAGTCTGAGCCCACAAGTGTGATGTGTGTCCAGTTCTGGGCTCCTTGGTTTAAAAAGGACAGGGATCTCCTGGAGAGAGTCCAAAGAAGGGCTACGAAGATGATTAGGGGCCTGGAGCATCTCCCCTATGAGGACAGGCTGAGTAAGTTGGGACTCTTCAGCCTTGAGAAGAGAAGACTAAGGGGGGACCTAATTAAAGTCTATAATTATCTTAAGCAGGGGATGCAGGGGGAATCAGCCAGCCCCTTTTCAGTGTCTGTGGGGACAGGACAAGGGGCAATGGCTGTAAGCTGGAGCACAGGAAGTTCCACACCAACATGGGGAAGAACTTTTCCCCAGTGAGGGTGAGGGAGCCCTGGGACAGGCTGCCCAGGGAGGTGGTGGAGTCTCCTTCTCTGGAGATATTCAAGACCCATCTGGACACCTATCTGAGTGATATGTCCTAGGGAGCTGCTTTGGCAGGGGGGTTGGACCCGATGATCTCTTGAGGTCCCTTCCAACCCC